>VZTY01015481.1:11369-35814 GCA_013400935.1 Turnix velox
CTGTTGCAGTATGGGCACAGGCCATAAAGGGTTAACAACTGCTCAGCTCAGGGCCTGAGGCAAATCCTATCAAGCCACCTGACGGCCTTGGAGCTTGTTTGTGCCTTCCATTGTTTTGGGAAAGAGTCCTCTTTGCGGTGGGAACTAAGAAGGAGTCAAGGATGAGCAAGATAACAACGACCTTGTGTGTTGGCAGAACAACTCTAAGAGGAGGGTCTGACATTAATGCAAGAATGTAACTTGTAACCAATCAGTATGTTAGTCGCATTGATAAGTAGCCATCACTGTATATAAGCTTGTCTCATGCTCACAATAAACGGATTCTGGCAGATCATATTGATCGTGGAGGTCAGCCCCTTCTTACACCAATCGTCGTATCTCTTTAGTGATCTCCAATGACAGGGCAATGGGTGCAAGCTGGAACATAGGAGGCTCCGCATAAATATGAGAAAAAACTTTTTCATGGTGAGGGTGACAGAACACTGGAACAGTCTGCCCAGAGAGGTTGTGGAGTCTTCTTCTCTGGAGATATTCAAAACTCACCTGGACACCTTCTTGTGTGACCTGATCTGGGTGTTCCTGCTCTGGACTATATGATCTTTCAAGGTCCTTTCTTATCCCTGACATTCTCTGTGTGAGTGTAATGATATATGCAAGTAATATAGGTACACGTGCTCCTATAATTGAGAAAACCTTTGCTATGTCTAAAGGGCAGCAGCTGCTGTAGCTGCATTTTAGCTGCTGTAGTTGCATTTTCAGTGAGCTTTGACTGCTTTTAATCCTGCACTGATACTTGTGGTCCTACACTGAAGCAGGTAACAGTAAAGGTTACTCATTCCAATATATGTTCAGGATCCCCAGTCATTTTGCATTGGAGGGGCAGGAGCATCTAACCTATGTGGATTCTCATTGGTTTGGGTCTACATCTAAATACTGAAATTATGCTGCTGATACCAGCATGGTTTGGTTGTTTCATTTCCCCCTCTGTTATTTTTAGCTGTCTGGAAATGTAAGAACTGATGAGGAAGACTGTGATGTTACTGAATCTGCTTCCAGTGAACAAGAAAAGACCACATTTGTACTTACCAACAGCAGCCCTTAATTTGACTGCAGTTTGGATCCAGGCATGCGTGTGTGTGGCAGAGCTTGTTGCAACAGTGACTGCAACAGCCACATACTAGGCTACTTGCCCTTAGCATGCAAGCCTCTCTTCTCCATCCTACAGCTGCATCATTCTGAGTGTGGACAGTCAATATTAAGCCTTCATTTTGCCTCTTGTTTTTTTGATTGCGTGGACCTTTAGGACTGTATGTGCTTTGGAAAAAAAAAAAAAGTAAATTCTAACATTGCATAGATCCTTGTTTACATGGAAAAACTCTAGCATGAACAATAACAAGGAAGGAAATATTTCACTTCCCTCCTCCTCAGAAAGTTGACTATCAATCCCACATAAGATGTGATGACACCTTAAGGACTCAAAAAAGCTTATTTTCAGAAAACTTGCTATTATATGAGATGGTACAAATTAAAAAATAACCAACAGATGACTGAAGTATATTAGTACTGCTTAATGAAACATCCCCATTTAACCCAGGATCATCCAATAATTCTAAAAGAAAATCTGTTTGATACCACTGTAACAAGTAAGGGCCTTTCCTTTGGTTCCCTGCCCTCCACTTCTCCACGACCCCTTTCCCAGCAGCACAAAACACAATGAAATAATCCAGCAAGCTTTGCTTTTAGGGGTCCTACAGAAAGGCAGGGGAAGGAATTTTTAACATAATATTGGATGGGAGGACTAGAAACAATGGATATAAATTAGAGGGGGATAGATTTAGACTAGACATAAGAAAGAAATTCTTTACAGTGAGGGTGGTGAAATACTGGAACAGGTTGCCCAGGGAGGTTGTGGATGCCCCCTCTCTGGAGGTGTTCAAGGCTAGGCTGGACAGGGCACTGGGCAGCCTGGTCTAGTGGGAGGTGTCCCTGCCTATGGCAGGGGGGTTGGAACTTTATGATCTTTAAGGTCCCTTCCAACCCAAACTATTCTATGATTCTATGATTCTAACATTTCCTTCTATTAATCAACAGTTGTGGCAGACAACTGCAACCCGCCTGTAAGAGAAGGGAGAGGAGAATTTCAGAATGTGACCCGAGGTACCTTCCCCTCTCACCTCCCAACCGCAAGTGCCCGGACCAAGTCGGTGACCCCACCGACTCGGGGACCAACTGGGGACGGAGAGGTTCGGCCGACGCAAGCTTTCCGCCGCCGGAGCTGCCGTGCGTGGCTCCTTTCCCCCTCTGGAGGGAGACACAGTCCAGCTTTTGGCTGCTGGCACCGCCGGGTCCCTCCTGTCCCTGCGGCCGCTCCAGCCGCCTCGGCACCAGGGAGAACTGCTCGGAGCTGCTCGGCCCGGCGGTTCGGTCCATCAGAAGGGAAAGGGGAAGAGAGAGGTGACTCGGTGGGAAAGGCGGTGTGTCACCCGCCCCGGTGGCGGGAATCCGCGGGCATCTCCTCCCACGTGTGCCTGCGCGGAAAGTTCGCAGCCATCCTCCACACCGCCCAGCAGAGAGGAGAGGAAGAAGAAGAGAGGGGCACCGCGCTGAGGCGACCCGCGGGGGCAGCAGGCAGCCCAACGCCAGTGTACGCGGACCACCGGGGGAGCCGGCGAGGCCAACCTCAGCCACACAGCGGCGGCCGCGGGGACCTGCTGCCTCTTAAAGGGGCTGGACAAGAGAGCAGCCAGGAGCTGGATAAGCACTGGGGAGGAGAAAGGACGTCCCTCCCATCCTCCTTCCTCTCCCTTCTGTCCGTCAGGGCGTTTGTCCGACCGCCCGGGGTGGGTCTGCACCCCTCCGCGGTTGCGGTGAGGTGCGGTGCTGTGCGCGCAGGCTGTGCACGGGGCAGCTGCTGCTGCTGTAGGTGAAGCTCTCTCTCTCCCATTACTTTTCCCAAGAGGGAGAAGGAGGCAGCAGGAGGGGGGAAGTCGTGCTGTGTGCGAGCGGCAAACCAATCAGAGATGCTCTAACGGAGGGATTGCTGCAGGACGCGCCGGCTCTTCCTCCCTTCCTCCGCCACCGGGGCTGAATCGGGACCGCACGCAGCTGGCGGAGGGCCCGGAGCCGCACTGGGCTGCAGGACTTCCTTACCCTCCTCTTTCCTGACAGCTAATCCACACTTCGTCCTCTTTTAAATATTTTATAATATTAAATTTTTTAAAATTATTTTTTAAAATACTCGTGCCCGAGAAACACTTCAAGTCTTCCCACCCTTCCCACTTCACCCTTCCTCCAGCATCTCTTAACCGGATTCCAGGTGTTTTTAACGAGAGAGGCGTTGGGGAGGCCAGACCCAGGCGCCGGCGGAGGGCTGCCTGCCCCAGCCCGGCCGAGCGGAGCGGAGCGCGGTGCCGCTCCATGCCCCCGGGAGCTGGCGGGGCGTCTGCCGGCGATGCCCGGGCGGTAAGGTTGGAGCCGCAGCTCCCTCCCGACGGGAGGCGGCCGATCCCTAGGTGTTTGCAGCAGGAAGTGGGGCTGCAGGTAGGTGAGCAGAGCGCTCCAGGGGCGTGTGTCGATGTGTGTGTCCAGGCGCTGGTGGCGGGTTGATGGGGAGGGAGCCGCGGAACCAGGGCGCTGGGTGCGCGGGCCCGTCGCCCTCCCGCTGCCTAAAAGTTGCCGAAAGCAGGGTATGAGAGGGAGCACCCTTTGCCTCTCGTCCGCGGTTCCTGCCGGGTGTCGAGGGCGGCTTTCTCCAACCCTGAGCAGGGGCATCCGCAAGGCGTTTAAAATGTAATACTTCCTTTTAATTTCATTTGATTTTATTCGAAAGAACGCTTCATCGTTTAGGCAGAGGCGGGGGAGGGAGAAGAGGGAGCAGGGAAACCCATCCGTTTTTCAAACCAAACTCCTTGTCTAGTAAGGGTGGCCGCTGATTCGCTGCACCCCCGGGCACTTAGGGGTTTCCTCCGCTTGGGAGCCCGGATGCTTCAGAGAGCGGCTAGAACAGCGAGAAGCTGCTTTATGAATCCTTTGGGGAAAAAACCCCGAACTATAAAGAGACAGTTCGCAGCATAATTTATTTCTGTAACGTTTCCCCACTTGTGGTGTATTTAGTATGAAACATACCCTTCTTCGCTGCTTGCTTTGCTTTTCGTTTACCTAGTGCATATATTGCAGGTTCTGTATGCCACAGGCTTTTCCCTCATTCCATCCCATTTTATAGCTTCACAAGAGAAAGTTTTAAAATAACCTGCTTTGTTCTTGCGGAGCTGTGGGATCGGTCACCAGGTTATCTTCGCAGAAATAAAGAGCAATAGCTCACACTGCCCTGGCAGGAGTTGCCATGCATGGCTTTTGTGTGTGTGTCATTCTCACTGAGAGTTAAAATAATAGCTTAAAGAATTTTAAGTTGTATGGGTAGTTACAATTGTGTATCTACAGCTTTTGCTTGGAAGTTATCAGTATTTTCTTAGTGCACCAATTACCTCACTTCCACCGTGCTCTCCCTGCAGTAGACACCAGCTCAGTATTCAAAAAATCCTGCTTTGACTCCTGCAGAACTGTAAATTTAAGTAATAAACATATTCAACTCCTATCCCTAAAAGCCCCTGCAAACCATTCAGAGTCTTAGGGTCTTTTGCACAGCAGTGGATACATTTCAATTACTATTGACTAAATGATAATTGTTATCTGGTTTCCTCTGTCTTACAAACTGGTGTCAGATATTAGCATTCAGCCTGCTGTATGTTAAACACTTCCAAGCTGCTTTATGGGCTGATCTAAGTGAAGCTTAATGGATAAATTAAGATTATTTTTAGTAGCATGGGGTAAATGATAGAAAAAACATCAGTTCAGTGGTACTGGGAACACAGCTGAAGTTGGGAGAGAGCACACTAAATCATTTTAATCAGGGATGGCAAAGGTTAGATCTTAGACTTTTTCACAGTAATTGTGCAGCCATTTCACACTGATGCCTAAATTGTTTTGTGAGTGTATAATTAACAGGAGTAAAGTAATAATGTAAATTTCATTACTAACATTTTATTTCAGAGAGCCGATACTGCTGAGGCAAGCTCTGTGTTTCTTAAGGTCCCAGTTTTCACAACTATACTACTGTTATTCTTACAAATATAAACTACCCAAGTGCCATTATTTCAGTGGAAATCTTAGCTCAGGTAATTAATAGGAAGTCAGAATTACTATTCACTGGTTCCACATGTTGCCTGAACATAAAGGGACTTTCAAAAATGAGGTTTTAATTTTAGATATGCTGCTAGTATTGAGTGTCTTTGAGATAAAATCTTGATTCCTGTCTTGCTGTTTTCATCAGAGAAT
This sequence comes from Turnix velox, assembly GCA_013400935.1. Classification (NCBI taxonomy): domain Eukaryota; kingdom Metazoa; phylum Chordata; class Aves; order Charadriiformes; family Turnicidae; genus Turnix; species Turnix velox. The sequence goes on from VZTY01015481.1 coordinate 16,704, forward strand.
GACCACTAATCTGTCAGTGTCCTTTATCATACTGGACGTATGGGGCAATCTTTTTACCTGTCTCTTGCTTTGATCACAGAGATCTCAGCTTTACACAGAGATGGTTGTGATGCACTTGATCTTTCTGATATGGAATACATGAAAAACTTGTTCTGAATGGAAGTAAATAGATGTGTGTACAGATGGATATTGGATGTTGCTTTACTGGCAGGTTGCAAACTGATGATTCAATGAATGCTACCTAGATTTATGTAAAGCAAGTACTTCTTTAGACTGTATTGTCGTGGCACAAAAGCATGTGGCATCCAAGAAGTTTCATAATTTCATCATAGGTGATGGCAGACTTGGTAAGGGCATATTTACAAATGCAGTTTTTTGGTGGGCAAAACATACCACGGAAGATTTGAGCATCTTCACTCTCAAATTAATTGCTGGCTCTATTGCTACTTACCAACATGTGTAAAGCCTGATCAGTGTATTAGAAATATGTTGCATAAATTATGTTGTATGTAAAAGTACACTGCTAACTAGTTATCACTCTAAGGGTACTATCAGTGAGCAAGCAGTTCTATGCCTCTGTTTTAACTTATGCAGAATTTTATTAGAAATGCTTCGTTAAGTCTCATTATTCTGCAGCTGTTTTTTCATTGAAAACTAAAATAAAAATCTGGAAGTTTGTCCAGCAAAGCACTATTATTTTCTTTGTTAAGTATTGGAAGTTCAAACAAAGGCAAATCCATTAGCATCAGTGTGCCAGAAATGCTGAGTATGTCCTATTTTTGTGATATATTGGTGGCATTTACTGATGCAATTCATCAATGTAGTTATTAGTCAGACGTCATCAAACAAGGAAAATGAATGAATGTAAACAAAGAATGCAATATGATACAGAGTCTAAAGCAAGGGAAGACTCTGCAAGTCTAATTAATTAATGTTCTGTCTCATATTTATATTTGAATATCTCATTTAAATATCTTTCTCCCATTGATTTTCTACTACAACTCCAGGCTGCAATAGCTTTTTGTTTGAAAATACATTTTTCATTTACCTTTCAAAATGCTGAATATCAGAGACATTGAGGTGAGAGTTAGCTTTGAATGAACAGAACAGAAGGGTCCTGAGTCAGAACTGAATACTGACCTGTCCCTATTCATGACCATATTTATGTGTTAAGAAGGGCATCCCCAACTGATGTAGACTTTCATTGCTCTGTTGGAGTAGTTAAAATTCTGACATTATAAATCAGCTGGAGTTTTGCTCCATTATCTGCAGATCATTGAATTGAAGTGTACACTTCAAAAGGAATTTTGTTTGTTTTCTTTTTAAACATTTGCACAGTATACTAAGCTTCACAGAATCCATTCTAAGTGCGCACCTTTGAATAGAAATACTTCTTAGAAACAGAGCTATTTCAACAGGAAATTTGGCCCAGTGTTTTGGTTTTGTAAACTGTCAATATATGCTTCAAAACACTCCTCCTCATAACTCAGCTCACATTTATAAAACTCATCAGACATAGGAATGAATGAAGATACATCAACAGAAATGCTCATTTTTCCTGGAGACAGATACAGAGCTGTCTTGTGCTGCTGGTAAAACTTGTGAAGATAGTGATTTTTGTGCTTTGATTCCTTATATAGTCTTGCCAGTTGCTCTTGCCTACCATATTGTGTTAGTTATTTATCGAGAAAGAAGGCAAAATAATAATGGTCCCTTAATGTACTTTTTCACACTGCTAGTGCAAAACTGTCACAATTTTTAAATAACCAATTCAATTACAATTTACAATTCAATTTACAATTCAATTACAATTTACAATTCAATTGTAAATTTTATTTCCTGCAATGTGTTTTGAAAAAGGCTTTGGAGATAGAAGAAACAAAATAAAGATGCTGTGCTTCACTACATAGCTACATAAAATAGGTTCTAAGTCAAAAAAGAAAAGATTTCTTAGCTTTTTATTCTGTTTGGATACCTCAGGACATTGATTTGTGGAATGGATTGTTGTGGCTATTGCTTTAAGTAGCAGTAGAAGATGCTTTGATCCTGCTTTTATTTGATCCTTAGTCCATGTGTGAGTAAGCACTTAGGAGTAGCTCCTGCATTTTTTTGCCATGTGGAAGAGTCACTTATATAATTGCATGTATACAAAGTGTGAAACTGCCTTCCCTCCCTTGTTTAAAGCTTATCAAACTTCATAATCCATACTATATTAATAGCTTAAGTTTTGCAGTAGCCTTGTTTCACATCTTGCTGATCTTGTAATATGAAACTGCAACATAGGTCTCTCGGCAGCAGGACAGCATTGGGTACAGCTTCCTCTACTGTGAGCATCCCTTCAACAATGCCAAGGGAAGAGCCACAGAACAGAGGAGCACATGGGTGAAAGCACACAGAGCTTTTTTTTGGACTTGTGGGTATTTGGTAATCTTCTGTGCTTAAATCACAAACCACATAAGGTGCTTTTTTTTTAGTTTGACAAACTTTGAAAGTGAATGAATGGACCAGCAAATTCAAAAAACCCATTCAGTTGTATAAATCAAAAAGCATTAAGAAATGGAATCGTAAGTATGAAACATTTTTGAAATAGATAGCCAAGGCTAGTTTTTAGCCTTGGTTGTATGCTGACCTCTGTGTGTGTGGAATATTTCTTGCCATTGTTGCAATATTAAGATCCAGTATTTGAAGATGAAGTACTGGACTTGACAGACCACTGGCTTGATCCAATAAAGGAATTTCCTTTCTGAAAATGCAAGGAGATGATATTGCAGTACTGTGTATTTTAACTGACTTGCCAGAACTAAGCTGCAGCTGCTTAGCATACTGGTTTTAGTTTATTTTCCCCTTTTAAAAGAGGATATAATACAATTCTAAAGTAATTCTCTCAGTAACATGTAGTCTTACACCAGCTCTTTTTGAGGTAGGAGCACAGACCTGAGAAGTCTCTCACATTTGCAGCGATACTCTCATATTGGATTTCTTCCACTCCCCCACTGCAGTTGGTAAGACAGAGTTGTGGCTTCCAGTCTGTCTTGTCGCAAACCAGTTAGCTTTGCAGATGTGGTCCTGCCCTCATCTTTATCTGACATGAAGTGTCACGAAATGGGGAACGGGATATGGTTGTGGCCCTTGGTTCACCAAATGGCTATTCATGCACATCTGAGCATCCCTCTCCAGGACATTTATGATTTATAACAAAAAAACTATTTTTAAATAAGACAGTAAATTTTATCTTGAGGTCCAGTAATAGTAGGAAAGAAAGGGAGATAAGTTCTGGTTTATAAGCTTACTAGAATCTGGACAGAAGAAATGTTGCATGTGTATGCTGATGTAACATGCTATAAATTCAGATATGATATTATGATGTTCCATCTGAAATCATGAGGGGTATCCCTTGCATAGGAATTAAGGCAATACTTAAAACATGTTAACAGCATAACTGTCCAAACATTTATAATCAAGATGTTACGTTGTTATTTGTAAGCAGTGGATTTTTAAAGAAAGAAGTGACCATGGATCCAGGTGCTAGTTGAGCTTCTGAATCAGGAAATAGGTTTCTGTTATCCCCATGAATATTCATTCTCCTTTATGGAAATGAGATTTTATTGTTTTCTATTCATAAACATAATTTGATTGTTCTGATTGAATCCTGGTAGGCAGCTCAGCCACACCCAGCTGCTTGATCACTCTGCTATAGTGTGTTGGAAAGAGAATCAAGAGGGCAAAAGTGAAACACTCATGGGTTTAGGTAAACACAGTTTAAAAGGCAAAGCAAAAACTGCATATGCAAGCGAAGCAAAATAAGGTATGTATTTGCTAATTCCCATTGTCAGGCTGGCATTCAACTATCTCCAGGGAAGCAGGGTTCCATCATGAGTAATGGCTTCGTCATCATCCTCTCAGCTGCACATAACCTAACTTTTTCTCCTCTAGCTCTCCTTGCCCTTCCTTTTCTCTTCGCTGTTCATCTCATCTGCATTGGTGTCATATGATCTTTGCGAATGTCAAGTAAATGCAGACTTCAGTCAGCATTACCAAATTGCTTTCCTGCCAAAAAAGTCTCTTTTCATATGCCGTGACCCATCATCTCACAGTTAGCTGCAAGTCATTCTGATTCCCAAATTTACAATATATTTTCTATTTAATGAGCTATTAAACATTATGCACATTATAACTTTATCTTTTCTGACTAACTTCATTCCTCCTGATAATTATAGCTTCAGAAAGAAACAATTAATTTGAAACCTATTCTGCAACAGAAGTGACATTATTTAGGTAGCTTTCCTCCATATTCATGCTCTAGGGATTATCTCATTAGAATATATTTGTATTTGGAAACTCTTTGAGACCATTTTATCAGTCCAGCAACCACCATGTTGTCATCAATAATCTAGACAAGAATACTGCATATGCTGTTTTAGTAAAACATAATAAAAATAGAAACATAGATGGTTGAATACTTAATTTTTGCTTTGACCAAATTAAAAAAGAGAAAAAGTTTATCTGCCTTTTCCTAGTCAGGAGAGTGTTACTGATGAACTTCAGCACAAACACTAATGATATTCCACGTGTGGTGCATAGATGTGGACATTTTGAATTGTTATGTTATTCTCATGTATTCTTTTGGTAATGGTAATATTCAATCTGTTAGAATAATTCTTCAAATTAAGTCTTCATAAAAAGTTTGCAAAATTATAAATGACTCAGTAATGATGAGTGGATTCAATCTTTGTTGCTTGCAGCTTCCATTATGTCTGTGTATTTATTACATGAAATAATATCTACCAGTTCAGGCTATATCATCCTGGTTCTGCCATTGTGGTTAATGATACCTGGTTAATGCATACCAACTAAATGTTGTAAAAGCACGTGCAGTCTGCCTATAGCTATCTTGTGGTACATCCCAATAACCTTTCCGTGAATTCTGATTTGAGCAATTCCAATTTAAGGAGCCTGATCTAGCTGAAGGTGTCCTTGCCTGTCACAGTGAGAGTGGAACTAGATGATCTTCAGGGTCCTTTCCTTATGATCCTATGATTTTCTTTTTTTTTCTCTGCTACTGTAGCAAAATATGAAAATGAATGACAGAAGGATGACATGACCCAGCCATCGCAGAAGATAGAAATTACTTTTGAAGAAGTTGTCATTTTCAGGTTTAACCCTTACACTCAAGTGGTAGTAAAAGTAAATTTCAAAGAGATTTCCTCCATTTATTGTGTATCATAACTCACGCCTAGTTCTCACACTTACTTTGTGGGAACAGCATCGAAAATATTCCTGTGGGAAAATTTATTTTCTCTGAATCAGTAGATGTTAAACGCTGATTTAAAATTAGTGCAATATATGTATGATTTAAAAATGTGCTGTGAGGTTTTCAAGCTACCTAAAATTCTAGTCACGTTCACCTTCATATCTGAGGCTTGTGATGTGTATCGTCTTCCTGTTGAGTACTGTAAGTTCATAATTTCCTTGTGCCTTTTGCATCTTTGCACCCCCTTTTGAGTAAACATCTAAATACGAGTAGGCAGTTAAGTATATAGCTTCTCCCCTGATTTCTCTTGAAGCTGGTACTTTTTAGTTCAGCACTGCTTCAGTTCAGTGGCTATCTTTTCTGGTTTCTTGTCAGAGTAACACAAGAAGCCTAATTCTGTCAGCTGAAATAAAGTATTTATTTCTAGTGAATCACTAAGGTGATTCAAAGGCAGATTTTTAAATCCACACTTCCTACCCATTAAACAAAATAAAAGTCTGTCAAGTCCTAGCTAAACTTTACTATTTTATTGGAAAAAGTAAGAAGCTATGCTTTAATGCTTACATCTTCAGCTGTTCTGATTGCATATTTTAGTCTTTCAGCATTTTAAATCAAGCAGTTGTTGGTAATTCATAGCCTCCTTCCTGGAGAGACAATCTGTAGATGTTTGGTTTCTTTCAGTAGTTCCCCTGGGTGAAGAAGTGAGGTTACTCTGTTAAGGAACTTCACTAAGGGCTGGAGCCAGACAACAAGTGAGACTAGACTAACAAAAGAATGGAATGAGAATATGAGAAAAATTCTGCTTTGTACTTTGATGAATGCATTGTTATGTTTCTGTTGCTTAGTGGTAGACAACATTGCACATAACATTGTTACAGGAAGATTGGTTTGTGCAGGTATTGAGCAGTTCCATTTCAGTGGAAAGCGTGTTCTCTACTTTTTGTTCTATTTTTATTTTGTGCTCTTCTTAAGTTTGTGGAAAATGTTTCATTAATGTTTCCCGTAAATGTCTAATGATACATTGGAGAAAGGCATGTCTGCTTATGACTTTCTGTGAGATCTCACTTTATAAGGGCTTTTCAGTCTTAAATATTGTAAATATTTTCTAGCATTGAAGAAGGCAAGAGGTGAAGAGGAGACTGTGCATGTCCTTCCTTTTCTGAGTTAAACAGTCTCTAACTTAACCTTGTGTCCAACAAACAGTTTCTTTGAAAAATGAAACCAAATCTATTGTTCAATTACATTTTTAAAAGTTTTTTCTTTTAATTGTGATTGAATGACATAATATTACTAGTTACTAATTAGTAATTACATACTTACATGCTTCTACAAAAATTAGATTTATAAGTTAAATGTCCCTCACCCCAGTGACAAATGCCAGTTACCTTACTACTCATGTAATAAGAGAGCCGAGCTCCTCACCTTTCTTTTTACCAGCATAATGATGTATAGTAGTACTTTTATGTGAGAGTTTTAATTCTCCAGGTAGTGTTTCAATGAGCTTGTCATGACTGCTGAACTAAGTCTACTTTTCCCCCTTTCTTTTCCATTTGAGGGCACTTTTTCTTCCAATTGCTTTCAAGCCCCTTCTGCTTTATCTTTTTTTGAGCATTGCCACATCGACCTTTAAGACTAGATTTCCTCAGCAGGTCTAACTGATTTGTGACCAGAATTGAATACAATCAGAAAAATTTTAAATGCAAGTGCAGTATTTAAAATGTGAAGTGCTGCAGTAAGATCTCCCTGCAGTCTTCTCCAGACAGAGGAACCTCAATTCTCTCAGCCTGTCCTCATACAAGAGGTGCTCCAGCCATTTGATAATTTTTTTGGTCCTCCTCTGGACCTGTTCCAGCAGGTTTGTGTCTTTCCTGTTTCCAGACCAGGATGCAGTACTTTGGTGAGCTCTCACCAGAGTGGAGTTGAGGCAGAAACCCACTTCCCTCAACCTGCGGGCTATGATTTCTTTGATGCAGCCCAGGATACTGTTAGCTTTCTGGGCTGCAAATGTGCATCACCAGCTTATCAACACATTCCCAAGTCCTTCTCGTCAGGTCTGCTCGCAATCCTTTCAACCCCCGTCTTGTATTGATACTGAGAAACTACCCTGATCCAGGTGCAGGACCCTGCAATTGACCTTTTTAAACCTCATTAGGTTCACATAGGCCCAGTTCTCAAGCCTGTCCATGTCCCTCTGCATGGCATCCCATCCCTCAGTCTCATCATCCAGCTTCGTGTTGTTCACAGGTTTCCTGAAGGTTCACTTGATCCCTCTGTCTGTCTTTGATGAAGATACTGAAGACATACATAAAAGGCATTTTAAAACAAGGCCTGTCTTTTGTTGCTTCAGTTATCTCTTTCATTCGGTAGCCCAGGTTGTTTTTCCTTCTGCAGTTGCTCAAATACCTGTGTAACACAGTAATTATTTTGAGAAAATGTTGAAGAACTTGACCAGCAGTAACCACAAACAGGAGAGCTGATTTTGCAACTGCTGGCAGTGCTGTCATTAATGCTGGTTATTAAAATAGCATCATATCCCTTCATGGTTAACTCCATATATTCAGTTTCAGACTGAGTACCATGTACCGTTTCTTAAATTTCAGTCTTGAAGGTGATGAAGTAAGTTTAAAACCTGCTCAGATGTCCTAGATCTGTCAGAAAAAAAGAGAGCTGAGCCCTTCACAATAAGCATTGCAGTTATTCTGAAATTCACTCTATGCATCTCATATAATAAAAGTTCTTTGGGTGGTTGATTTTGATTGAAAAGGTGAAACCTTTCAGCACTTTCAACACTAATAAAACTTGTATTTGGAATTTACCTTTTTACTGACATTAGCAAGTCCAGAAGCTGGATAACAGCTGCAATTGTGTTTTATCACCACCTTATGTTTCTTGATTGGCCTGAAGATCTTTTTCCCAGCAATTAAAATTTATGATTTGGAGTGATACAGCTAGGTCTACCAGTGGTCTCATAGGTCTCATAGTATTATGTTTCTTTGCCTGTTCAAAATATGGTACTAATTTTATTTTTTGAAGTTATTCTTTTTAATCTTGAAACCTCTGCTCAAAAATGAAATCTGCTGGTACTTGGAGAAGAGTAATAATGGTGCATCAGCAAATAAAAAACCTGAGCCAGCTTAAAGAATCAGAAGAGAACACCTTTTTAGTAATCTCCTTCTTTTTATTAAAAAAACTCAAAAAACTCCACTCACAAAACAAAAGCTACACAAGATTAGAAGTAGATACACCTTCAGTTGGGTTTAATTTTTTTGTTAGATAATGAGTCTTTGCAAAGCTAGATTCAAACTTACATTTTCCTATTTTAATGATAATAGAAACTGCTTTTCCAGAAAATTTAGTTGCGTGCATAGAGTCGAATACTTTGTGTGTCACCTTGCTGCTGCTTTGGATAGTTTAAGGGAGTCCACTGCTGCTTGGTTTTTGGTGTTGAACAATCATAGCCTAACAAAAAGGGCAGTAACTATTCTCATGTGAAGCAGATACTTTAGCTTCATAGTTAGTGTTCAGGTACATAACATAATTTAGAACACACTAGACAACCCCCTAAGTGCCCTAAGTGTTATTTTAGATGTATGCAGAATCCCATCTGAATCAGATGTAAGGTGCCTTACATCATATCTACAAATACCCTTGGACATCTTGGATGGTTCTAGGTGGATGTTCAGGCACCAGAATCCTGATTCTTATCAATACACCTATGGAGTAGTGCTACTTGTCCTAAAAGAGATACTGACTTTGGATCAGCTGCATAGTACTTCTAGTCAGGGCAATTTGGGCAAGTTGAAAAACTTCCCCTGCATGTGTATTTTAACTCTTTGTAGTGAGAATTTTATATGTATCAATAGGATAGTTTTGTGGGTTCGTAACACTGTATCAAACCTATAACCTGTGACTGATGGGGATGTCAAAACCTATGTTTATTCTACTGAACTATTAATTACATTTTAATGTCTAAATTTAAGCATCTTCGTCTTGAACATCTCAGTACCAGTATTACTGGTGGATAACAGAAAGGATTCATAGTATCATACACAACAATTTTGAAATTAGTTAAACTTGGGGACAATTTATGGTGAGTCTTTCTTTTCACCTGTTTCTTTGTCATTTAGTGATGAAGTGCAACAAAAAATCCTAGACTGTGAAAAAATACTTCTACTCTCAACTCAAAGGCTGGACCTTCATCTGAGGACTGAAAAATCTTTCAAGTTACAAGCCTGTTAACCAAACTGAGTAAGCAAGATTGGGTGTTTCTGACAATATGAAGATAAAAAAGTAATAATAGAGTACCTTTATTGAAGTAGGTCTAGGAAGGGTGATTTCAGTGTGATTTCCTTCTAAATCAGAAAGAGCATGGTGTTAATTGAACTTTATTTCTCAGGTCAACTTTTGTTGCTGAGAGCATCATCTAGAAGGACAGTTAACTTTGGAAGAAGCATTTATTGCATTATGATGTAATAGAAAAAAAAAGAGGAAGAGTTTCCACATGAATGAATAGTCATATACTGAATGCATGTAAAAATCTACTTGCAGAGTTTCAGAGCAATGAATCAAACACATGGTCCTGAAAGAGGCATGTTTTGTATTAATTACTTTTGTGACAGTGGCACTTGGCATAACCAGTCAGGAGTACAGTGCTGAACAAAAATAAAAGATTTTCCTGTCCTTTACTTTGGTGGCTTGCATGACTGCTAGAGAATCATTTAGTCCTTAGTCCTTACTGCAACTGCCTTTAATTAGGTCTACAACTGTCCTAGCCATGGCAGAGGTCCATGTGCCTCAACCTTTGAGGAATGGGAAGTATGCAATTTCTACCAGTGGCTACCAGTGTTTTATTGAAGCAAACAGTGAAAATGTTATATTTCCTTTGTGATTTAGATTTTCTCCGTTATTCATTAAATATCCTTAGTTTAGACTGTTTGAAAAATACGTATCTACTGGCATCACCATTGAACTTCCATTGTGTTCATTGGAACTGGGTAGATTCAATCTACAGAAAAAAAACCCCTCACCACCAGGAAAAAACCAAAACCAGTGCAGCTCTCCTTTGTCTAATGTGACTAAGCAAATTAAGAACACCTTCTCTACTACTTGTTAGATTGTGAGACTCTTCACCCCAGAATTACAGTGGATCTTAAAAAAAAGGAGTAGTTTGTTATTTGTGTTATGAAGTAATTCTTAATGTAGGCAGCAATGGTCGCAGTTGCTAGGTAAATAAAATGCTTGGGCCCTAAGCCTCACTCACATGATTAGGCAATGTATCTTCTGTACACATCCCATGTCCTCCTCATTTTTTTATCCCGGGATTTCTCTCTTCACTCCTCACTATCAGCAAAATAATGTTTTAATTTTCAGGGGTTATTCAAGGCTTCTTACTATTTCTAGACTATGAAGATTCTGTCTTGATTTCTCCAATACCCATATCTGAGAAACTCTTCTTGCAGGACACTTGTATTAGCAAAACATCAATATATGACTAATTAGAGATGAAATGCCAAATAAGTATTGAGTAATGCAGTTTTCTAACTTTCTAATTAATTGCAAAGCACATGAAAATGTTAATTATGTTTAGAAAGATCCTAAGTACCATTTTGTGTAGAGTTCTCACGATTTTGATTGCATGAAATGATGCAAATTACCAAAGATATAATATTAGGAAAAAAGGTTTCTCATTTAACTTAAAAAACAGACATGAGACATTTTCTGGTAGGTAAAACTGCAGAAATATGACAATTATACTTCTTTCAGTGAATAAACATCTTATGAACTTAGCTGCCTCCTTTTATAACAAAAGAACTTGCTCATTAAATTTGCTTTTAAAACATTCAGACAATGAATAAAATTGAAAATTCACAGTATATTATTTGTGAGAGCTTGTGATAACTGTTAGCACAGGTTTCATAGCTAATGACCAAATCTGTCGTTAAATGCTAGAATGAATATATGTACTTAGATTGATGGACAGAGTTTAAAACCCCAGGGCCTATCTATAATAGAAGGAATTAACATCAGCAGTTTATACAGCTGAACTTATGGTCAATGCTCTTTAGATAAAAATGAATGAAGGATGAACTTTTTTCAGCCCTGGTTCTAAGTAGTCATTACATAATGGACCACATTTTGACCAAGCCGTCTGCCTTTGTATGGCTACAATGCTCATGAGCAGTGTGAAAGCACCTTTAAAACAAGACACTTAGCGGTTAGCAACAAGGGAGTATTACATCTGCTTTAGGCTTTTTATATTTTTTTCCCAAGTTTGTACAAATGCATTTCACAACGCCAAGTACAGAGACCTGCCCAGCAGCACTTGTGCTGAGTGGAACATTTCTGGTGAACCTATTTCATTCCCCTCGCTCTATTCCTTAGATGGGATGGAAGTACTTGATGGTTGTAACACAGCTCATATGGTGTACACGTGCATTTGTACCTTCTGTAAACTAATACAGACTTTGACAAAGAGGAGAAGATGCAAATGATTTATCTACTTTTTCATTATTTACATAGTGGCTTTTGTAGGACCTGTAATAATCAGAACACACATATATTGTGTTTGTAATGAGTATCTGTCAAGAGTCATTAAGTTATTCCTCCATATTAAGCAGATTGCATTATAAACTTGGGTGCATTGTTTGCATCAAATTTGAAGCATTGCCTTTGTAGCTTTTGGCAGGTTTTGATATGATTGTTATATAGATGCATTTACAGGCAGCCATCATTTTTGTAAAACAAAAGAGAGAGATAACAGAACTTTGGAAGCCCTTCTGAGTTGTTTTACATTCTGTTTCCTTTCAAGACTTCCCAAATGAGTGTATTAGTGTAATTCCCTAGAAGAAATTACGCAACTCTTGGTTTTTCATATACTTCCATTTCTTTTCTTCATACACTTGAATTTCTTTTCCATAGCAATGTAGAAGAGAGCATCAGCAAAGCTCTCACTAGAATCTTGACTTTCATCCTAATTCTACTCCAAATGTAAATCAGAAAGTCTGCATTTTTGGGAAATCACTTGCTTTTTAATCAAGACCAGTTGACTTGCTGGGCTATATCTGCAGTACTGCTTCTAATGGGAATGAAACTTCAACATGAGGAGACAGCAGATTTTACCTTGGCTGGTGGAGATGTCTTTCTGAAGACAAATAAACTGAATCTTGCCACCCTCTACTGGGAAAGCATCTTTTGGACATGAGGTCTGCATTTTCAGCTGATGCATAGCCACAGTAATTTATGTTGGGAATATGTAGTCCTTATAGCTTCCATTGACCTCTATTATAATTTGCAGTTCTTCTGCTCTGAATGGGGACTTTCTATAAGCATAAATTAAGATTGCATGTGTAAGTTGTGAGACAGTCTGTCATTTGAGCATGTAAAAAGATTATTTGCACACAATTCTGCTGGAATGCTGAAAAAGCAACACTGTGTTTTAATCAAATTCCTTAATTAAATGAAATTTAAACTACTTATTACTCTTTCTGCCCTGAAAAGTCCTGACTCAAATTAGTATGAAACCCTTCTCTACATTAAAGGAGCAGCTATTGCAGGTCAACACTTTGAAAAATTACTTGAGATACAGCTTACTGAACAAGCAGTAAGGAAGTCCTGAAAAAAGGACAGGAACCTTAAAAAGATTTATATTCAAGTAGTCTACTCAAAGAAACTAATCCATTTCCAAACAATCTTCACTTAAATAATGGTTTTGCATACCTTTACTATAATATTATCTGTAATGGTTTTAATATCCAAGGAGTTCTGCAAGACATTCCCAAAAGAAAGTAGTTTGATGATTGAAAGTAGTATGTTTCCTGTTTAATTTCTTTTTTTCTTCCTTTAATAGCCCAACATTAAACTTGAATTTTTGGCATCAAGCCAAATGTGATTTTAAACATTTTTAGGTCTTGATCACTGAACAAGCTCTTATAAGAACTGCATCCTTATTTCACAAAGGATGAGGTGGCATCTCCAGTGCAGATTATTTAGTTTGGTGATTGTAGCCATTATGCAGTACAAAGAAAGATCTTTGCCTTTAGTTAGACAGCTGTTGTGTCAGTTACAGGGTTAAAATCAACATGGACTTTGCAAGCTTGGGAGAGCTGTTACAGCCTAAGGATACAAAGATGTGTTTCTCTAGTGCAAGAATTGTTATTCAAAGTATTTGTAGTTGTGACATTCATTGCTCTGATGCTTAGTGCAGTGCCTAGTGCAGTGACCTTGAAGCAATAATAATATTAACTAACCAAGCCAGACTTTGAATGACTTTTTCTGATCTAGACGGCTATCAGGACAGCTGCATGCTATTCTAAGGAGCAAATCTGAGTTTTCTGCAGGTGTTTTTTATTGGTTCATAAATATGTCTGAACTTCATCTGATGAAACATGAGTATTTTCCTATTGTTCAGACTAACAGATTTTGACCCTTGATGCATGTTGAATTTTTTGAAACTCTACACAGGAATAGCCTTTTATAGCTTTTATAGCCTTGCCTCTAATGCTTGAAATTGCTGTATTTTCACATCATAGTTTGGAAAGCAATTTTCAAAATGGTGGAAGATGAGAGCTTGAATAGCTATGCAGCTATCTTTGATGACCTGGACAATTCAAACTGACCTGTTCTAATTTTCAAGGAAAAATATATTTTTTTACAAATCTTACCTCTTACCTATTCTTACCTATTCTGTTGTATTGTTGATGCTTCTGTATATAGGAAATTTACCATCTTCTGTCAGGGGTATATACTGGGTGCCTTGTACCAGATGAAGTAGAGCATTAATGAGGCCTGTTGATCACTTATTCTAATTTGAGCACTTTGTCTTGTAGGAAGGTTGGTAAATGAAGCTTCTTTTTTTTAGGGCTGAACTGAAGTACTGGTATTCAGCCCTTCAGTTTGAAGGACTGAAATTTCTCCAACGGCAGTAAAAAGGAATTGAAGGTTAAATTTATGTTTTGACATGGCCCTAATAAAGTCTGAAGGAAAACATATTCCATGGAAGATGGTGTCCTCCATTTGGGAGCTGCCTGGGAGTCTTGGACAAATGACTTGGCACTCTGAATAAATACTGAACACAAATTACTCCAGTGCAGTGTGAAACTTGTGCTCTGTCTGAAGCTGACTAAGTGCTTTGTGAATCTTTACACAGTGAAGAAAATTGCTTACTTCAGTCATGATATGTCCTTCAAAGGGCTTATGGAGAGATCATGTTCATGAGATGGGAGCTGTGTGAAGAAAGATCATCCTCATACTACCAGAAAGAGTTTTATAGTAGACTTAGAGGCCAAGCAATTGAACTTGTGCATCGTGTAAGGAGTTCTAGATAGAGGAGTGGGATAACATTTTAAAAAATAAACAAACCCCATGTAATTTTTCAATTCAGTGCTCATGATCAGTTTTGAGAATAAATTCTGTCCTCAATGCTAAACCTGAAATAGAAAACAAAACATTAAGGCTGCCTTTCTTTACTTGACTTTTCCCACTTCATACATCTCAGCATAATGTTGTTTACAATGTAAATACGTTAAGTATTTAGGATCAAGAAGAAAGACCTCAAGTTTTGGAAAGAGCTGAAAAATGACATGAAAATTCTGTCTGCCCTTCAAAAACTTCAGATCCACCAAAATCTTAGATCAATGAGTTTAGCTCATCTAGAGACTTCTCAAAGAAAGTAGTGTAAGTACAGATTCGTGGTTTAGGCATAGAAGTTTTCTGAACTGTACCTATGTTGAATGGATCATGTGCTTTCTTTTATTTCCTGGCATAGAAGACTGCTTATTAAAAAAAAAAAAGTTTCATTTCTGTTTTCAAAATAAATTGGCTGTGATTCTAGGGAGATTATTTAAATTGAGATTATTTGTCACTGTCCTTGAAGAAGGGCTAATATAAAGCCGTGTGTGGTTCACCTGCACTAATTTTTACAGAAGGGGAAGAGAGTTATTTCTGGTGTGATGGATGACATTTGTGTGCGAAGCCACACAGATGATGGAGTTCTTTTCATCGTCACGTTGAGAATGCACTATGAGCTGTTGCAAGGGCAGTGCAGCAGAAGCAACTCTGGCACTGTAAGTGCTGGTGATTGTGTCCAAATAGAGCTAGCTGCTACCTGAGATGTGGGATGCCCAGAACTAGAGTAAGGGTCTGAACAGGTAGTGCCAGCAGCTGGAAGGAGCACAGAAAGGTTCGTAGTCATAGGGGAATGGAGGGAGCAAGAATATTAGTGTCCAGAAAATCAGCTTTTGCTTGGAAGAGTTTCAAAGTCAATGAAATTTATTTTACTGTGAGGGAGACACTGGAACAGGTTGCCCAGAGAGGTTGTGGATGCCCCCTCCCTGGATGTGTTTAAGGCCAGGATGGATGAAGCACTGAGCAACCTGGTGTAGTAGGAGGTGTTCCTGCCCATGGCAGGCAGTTGGAACTAGATGATCTTTTAGATCCTTTCTAACCCAAACCATTCTATAACTCTATGATTCTATTACTAAATAAGCTGGAAATGGGCTGCAGGTGACCCATTTTCTGTTTTCAGTGCTTCTACTCCCAAACATTTAAATATGTAAAATTTGTGATTGACATGTAAAAACAAATTAGACTGAAGTCATAGCTGGCTGTAGAACTTTCTGGAAATTGGACAGACTGAAGCAGAGGTGTGTGTGTGGCCTTTTCTTCCTCCCATAGACCACTCATGTCAGCGTTTTGTTGCTTGACTTGCTTGCCACACAGAGCTGACCTTGTTCTGACCAGCCTTGTACTTTCTCATTTCTTTGTCTGTGTTAAAGCCAGCTGATTCTCTCTATGGAAATGCACAGCTAGGATCCTTTCAGCAGATGTCTGCATGGCTTCTGTAGCTCTTTTCCTCTGCCCTTCTGTGGCATCATTCGACTTTTACCCTCACATTACAAAGTGAAAGCTGGGTTACTCAACTTTCTTGGAATGTGTAGCAATTTGAAGTCTATTTATAGTTGGACTTTAGAGCAGCATATGGAGCTAGCACAACCAGAATACGCACGACCTCCAGATCACTGCCCTTTCTTCACCCAGCCCCCAGATTTATGTAAGACATTGTAGCCTTTTATTTTTGTCCTGGTGCATCCTGTGATTGTACAGGAAGGTTTTTCTCCTGGAAACTCAGCAGCTAAGTTAGGCTGCTTTCCAGCAGCATAACTTCACAGAAATTTTCACACAGTTTATAGCAAGACTATAACTGTGAGAAGGGCATTATTCAGGGTGTTTGGGGTGTAAAGGAAACTCAAGTTGGGCTTGGGAAATGGTGTTACCTGCAAGACATCCTGGGAAGTCAAATGATAGCATTGATAGGATTACCAACTTTGATAAAAATGTTTGACAGTATGTACTTGCTACGCTTTCTCATTGCAAGAGAATTCTTGCTGCTTTAGCAAAAGGCAGGCTTGGTTTGCACCAAACCAGGTGCCAAGACTTCTTTTAGAACACCTTGCCTATGCTAGGGAGTGATCAGAATTTTGTATGACTGTTCAGCCTTCAAGAAAGGCTGAGAAACTTACCCTGTAATATCATGGGGAAAACACTGGTTTCTGCAAAGTTTCCTACCTTTTACAGCTCAGATTTTAAAACTATGCTTTCTGGCAACCTGTACTATTCTAAAAGACCTCAGACCTGTGTTTGAATCCTCAGCATTCAGAACCTCTATCAAGGGCTTTATAAATGATCTTCTATGACAGTACTTTGGGGTTTTTGTACTAATACAAATCTCATTTAGACCTGCATTTAATTTCAAACCAAAATTTTCTTTAAGATTTCTTAAACTTAGCAAACATCTTGACAAAGCTTCATGTGTCAGTCTTTCTCCCAGTAGAAAAGTTTACTGAGAAAAGTTTACTGGTGTAAACCATGGCACAGTATAGTAGTGGCTATGATTTCTTTGGTCAATGTCTAGTTTTATTTGGCATTTTGAGTATGTTATCCAGTGTCTGCTAGAGGTATCTGGGTGGAGGAACGATCTATATTCTGGGCTTCATAAGAAATCTTGTTTCCCCTGTGTGGGAGCACATTCTTGAGAATTTTTTCAAATAGAAAGAGACAGGGTGTAGAAATTGTCCATCCTAGGTAGGAACCAGATCCCTTGTGTGGTATAAATTGACCAAGATTCCCAATGAAAGCTGAAAATGAAAAAAAAAAAAAAAGAAGACTACTGCCAGAGAGTGTCAACTCAACTTCTTCTTCATGCTTATGAAATTGGTCATTATTCTGCTGCAGAACTTTTTCCTTTATGTTTTCTTCCAAAGTTAGAAATTTATTTTGGACTTCAGCATGAGGCTTTTGAGAGAAAAAATGTAGTGCCAAAATTGTTCTTTTGGTTGCAGAAGATACTTTGGTTCAGGTTCACTTTATGTAGTTGTTCTGGAATGGGAGACTTTGCATAAAATTGTCCCAAAGACATTGTAGAAGGACTTATTCATTCATCTGTCTGCAGTGTTGTGACCATCTCTGGTTAATTCTTCCTTCAGTCTCATAACAGATTCTGTACCTGCCAAGGTGATGCCCTGTGGAGGTTATGATTTTACTCAGGCATGTTTTCTTAGCTGAGGATCTCCCTCAGACTCCAGTAATTGAAAATTATGTCACGACACCTAGGTATTTGTCTCATTTACTTAGCAATGTGGGTTGCAGGGAATATATTACAACATGATTGCAAGATTGTTATGGCTTTTTTTGTGTGTGATTTTCACAGCAGTTTTGGTGTTATGACTGAGGGTGGTGCAACAGATTTCTCTTTACCTGAACTTGCCTCTTAACTACCTGAAAAACCAATAAGATATTGAACGCAACAGATTGCAAACATTTAACCCAAATAAAGTGACACTGTGACGTACTGTTTCTTCACATAACAAGCACAGGGAACAAGAATATTAATTGCAAAGATGGGAGAAATAGTGTTCTGCTGGAAAGAACCCTGAACTGTTCTTGATTTCAAGATGAATACGACAGGCAGGTGGCATACTTGCTCCAGAGTGTTTGGAGGCATTGGAAGTCTTCCATGCAGCTAGGGATCAGGAGATTTTGAAGTGCCCTAGTTTGGAGAGGGTACTAAAAGAGAATGTAATAAACCCAGGAGTCCAGGAGGAAAAAGGGGAGGAGAATAAGGCTGGGTCTTGCAGGAAGTCAGAGGACAATTTTTGCACCATTTGTGGTTGAACTGCAGAACTCCTTGCTGCAGGATGTTGTTATTATGCCTTAAAAAATAATCAATTCCATGAAGTAAACTCGAACAACTTTGTATTAAAAAAGTGGTGCACTTGCTGCCTTAGGAATTAATGGAGATGCAAATTGCTAGAGGCTGGGACTGTATTCTGTGGAGATCATCACTGCACATTTTCCCTGTTAAAAGTTCTGTAATCTTGTAAGATGTCTGTTAGAAACTCTGGAGCAGATGTGTTTTCAATCTGATCCAAGCAATTTCTCTCATGAGCAGGCAGACTGGGTGTCAAGAGTGAGAATCATAGAATCATTGAAAAGTTTGGGTTGGAAGGGACCTTAAAGATCATCGAGTTCCAACCCCCCTGCCATAGGCAGGGACACCTCCCACCAGATCAGGCTGCTCAGTGTCATGTCCAGCCTGGCCTTGAACACCTCCAGAGAGGGGCGTCCACAACCTCTCTGGGCAACCTGTTCCAGTGTTTCACCAGCCTCACTGTAAAGAATTTCTTTCTTATGTCAAGTCTAAATCTACCCCCTTCAAATTTACATCCATTATTTCTAGTCCTCCCATCACATATCTTACTAAAAAGTCCTACCCCTGCTGACCTGTAGGACTCCTTCAGGTATTGATAAGGTACTATGAGGTCCCCCCTTAGCCTTCATTTCTCCAGGCTGAACAACCCCAACTCC
>VZTY01015481.1:36574-113099 GCA_013400935.1 Turnix velox
CATGACCTTTCAAATATGATGGACGGTGGTTTGGCAACTTCATCTGCCAGTTCCCTAAGGACCCGTGGGTGGATCTCATCAGGTCCCATAGACTTGTGCACCTCCAAGTTCCTCAAGTGTTCTCGAACCTGTTCTTCACACACTGTGGGTGGATCCTGCTTTCTGCAGTTTATGGTCTTGGTTTTTAAGACTTGAGTTGTGAAATCAGAAGCCATGCCAGTGAAGACTGAGGCAAAATAGTTATTGAGTACCTCAGCCTACTCCAAATCCTCTGTGACCAGTTCAGCGGTGTCCTTTTTGAAAGGGCCCACATCTTCCCTAGTCTTCCTCTTGTCATTTATATATTTGTAAAAGTTTTTCTTATTTCCCTTTATGTCCCTGGCCAGCTTTAATTCCACTTCTGCTTTAGTTTTCCTAATCTGATCCCTTGCTACTAGGACAAACATTGCTCTCTGAAGGGGAAAGGACTCTTGTGTCAGCTGTCTATGGATTATGAAGTAAAGACATCATAAAAGATGTGAATTGTGCATGATGCATGTTCTTGACAAGGTATAGCAAAATACCCTTAGCTTTTTACATGGTCAGGATTACTTCTGGTATGATTAAAAGTCACTTGTACTGAATTCACCTCCCATAACATCTCAGTACAATGTTTGACTCATTAGGAATTGCCTCGTTGGAGGACTGGAGAGCTTGATATTTGGGAGACATATTTAAAAAAACCCAATCTTTTGTTTCTGTGTTTAAATTTGAATATGAGGAATGATACAGAGGCCACATAGGACCGTGCCACCATTCAGGGTAAAAAGTATTGTACCTCTAGTGATGTTTCAGTTGTTGAGTTTCTGTAGTAAAGAAGCTAACATTGAATTATTTTAAAGGAATTATGCCAGGCATTTATATTTAATGATAGAATTTAAGCACTATTTAAGATGCCTGTTTAAGCTGACAAGTCCTTGCTGTTTCTTCACTGTAAATGTGATTCACATTATTTATAGTTTCTTCAGTACTTTGCATTGATCTTTTTCTACAAGGTTCCATAACTGAGATAAAATAAGACTCAAATCAGAAAGTGTCAGTGACACTGGTGGCAAACGACTCTCTCTCCAGACAGAGGTACCATTTGAGAAATACACAGCAGAAACTGATTTTTTAAACAGTCTCAATAGAAGGTCTCACTTAAGTTTCTAACATGCTTAATTAAAGGTGATTGGTACAAACTTTACAAAATATGTGCTTTTAGTTAGTGGAATTTTGAATTAAGTTTTCATCTTTTTTTTTTTTAAGAAGCTCTTATTTTTGATATGTTGCATATAGTTTGTCTAAATAATAGTCTAAGATTTCGTTATACCTAATGAGACTCAAAAGTAAGCAGTCTTTTAAATACTTTAAATGTACATTTGAGATTTTCATTGCTGTCTCTGAGATTAGGCATGCAGATGTTATGGGAATCTTCCAATGGACTTGCAAATCAGTATCACCAAAGTTGCCAGAGCATGCATGTGTACCTATGTGCGTTTCTTATTTCTGGATATCGTGATAATGTTACTGGAGTGGAATAACTTTTTCCCTTCTCAGCCTCCTGGCTGTATGTTCTCTTCAGAGCTACACCAGGCTATGATTTTTCTGTCATGGTTTTGGTTTGTCAAACATAACATCACCAGTGAGGCTCCTTTCGCGATGTCATCACACGTACCTGTAACATTTTGCTAATCTTTTATGAGTCATTACACTTGTTTTGACTTTCTTTCCATGTAATCATTTCAGAAGATAAAAACGCTCTTGTGTGTAATTTTTGCCTCACCTCTTCTACAGCCTTTACGTGCAGTCCTTCAGAAAGGGAACGATAGAAAATATCAGTGCACAACAGTATGAAATAATGTAGTACTGACATTTGGAGATTGTAATTTACACAGTGTAACCTTTTTATTTTACATATCCTGAAATGCATTTTCACCTGATTTAAAGGTTCAGTGATGTTATATGGAGAGGCTGAAATGTGAAATGGCATGCGATCTGAGAAACAGATTTGACTGGGGATAAAAAGGGATTTTTGAAGACATGAAAATGTTTTTAAGGCAAAAAAGCATGCATTTGTTTTCAGGAATACACAGAATGTTCTTATGTTATAGAAACGAACTGATTTGATTTTTACTTTGAAATGACATTTTTCTTTTGAAGTGTCTTGAATTCTATAATGACTGAGTAACCTGATACCAGAACTATAAATAGTCACCTTTTGATCCAGATGAAATGAATGACTTAAACCAGAATTTTTCTAGTTTTTTATAATTTGCTGAACAGAAAACTTTTGGTTTTGCTTTAATTTTTTTGGTTTCTTTACTTTTTCTGCTGCAAATTCCAGCATTTGTAAAGATCTACAGAAGGACAATATTTCATCTACTATGTGGGGACTGGCCCTTTTGTCTTATTTAGTTAAAATATAATTGGATTCATTCTTGTTCTCTATATTTGAAAATAACATGTCATTCTATTTTGACACTTGTATATAGTGATGCAGTTGCTTGGAAACTGGCTTATCTAGCCTGGTATTATGAGTTCTCTAGTTCTGATTACCAACATTCTCTTTTGACATCTGCTACTTCATTTCAGAAGTGTCTCATCCTTCCCAAAGAACCATGCTGCCGAGTGAAACATAGAGGTTTGAGGTAACTTCTCTCCTTTTCCTCCTCATTCACTCTGCACGTGGACTTGTAATATGTAATACTTTGCAGTGCATGGTTCAGCATTTCCATCGGTGTCCCCTTAATCAGTTATTAGAAATAAATATATAAATCATGGCATTGTACCTTGTTGAATACTTCTGATTAATTTTTTTTATTGTCTTACCTCCCAAATTCTTCAAAGTAAAATTTCTCATTCAGTAAGTATGATGTGAATAATTCAACCCCGCTCTGCAGTTTTCTGCTGAAATTACCAGCAATTCAAAAAGTCTGAGTTACCAAACCATCAAGTCACTTTGTGGAACCCAGCTTTTTCTTAACATTGTTTTGGATTAAGACAAGCTCTACAAATCTTATAAGTATTAATTTTTCATAGTAGTATTTTTAAGTGTGATAAAGGTAGATCCTCTGGGATTCAGTGGAGAAGAGTTGTGTTTTGAGAACTCTCATGTAACCAGATTTTAATCCATTTAAGATGTGCTGAATTGATTTTCTGTAATGCGTTTTCATTAATGTTTCAGACAGCGCTGTGTCAGATGCCTTGCAGATGACTAACTACATTTTTTCAACTGAGTTTGGAAATATCCAGCTTCTAAGAATATATTTCTAATCTATAAGAGATTTAATTTGAAGGTATTTAATGAGACTGAATCTAGTAAAATCTACTTTCTGATTGAGGACTTGATCAGAACCTCTAAATTACTTCCAAGCAGAAACACCTTCCCACTTCAGCTTAGGAATCCTCTGAGTACCTTATCTTTTATGCAAAAGTAGTATAGAGACTACAGACCTTTTTGTTTTCTATGTGCATCACTTCATTCTCATTCACTGCACCTTAATATGAAATGGCATCATGTACTGAAAAGCTGTCATTATTTTTGGTGCATGGCACGCTAATTTTAAACATTGTTGTAGGTGGGAGTATTTCATATGGTGTGCATTGGTCAGCCTGTATTACATGTTCCTGTCATCTGCCTGTTTTAGCAAGTGCCTCACCTAAGATTGCTTGGAGCCTGGAAAACTTTATGTCAGACTCCTAAATTTTCTAAATTTCCTGGTGTTAAGCTGAGCAGACTCTAATTATGGTTTGCTGTTCTGTTTTTGCTCTGTAAACAGAACACAATTAGGGAATGCTTACAAATTATGCTTATTTTATAAGCATACAAGTCACTGAATCACTTAGAAGTTCCTGTACAATTATTTCCAAACATTATGTGTGTGTTTGTGAAGACATTTAGAAAAGGCCTCTACTTCAGTACATTTACTGAATAACAGAACGAGATGTCTCTGTAGAGGGGAAAAAAAGCAGATATATTCCTCTGCAAATTATTTGAGCTGACAGAAGAATCACTGAAGAGACAAAACCTGTCACATCTTATATAAATTTAAAATGATATCTATCTGACCCATCTGCACCCATATCTGTATTAAATGATTCATAATACTTACAGAAATTCTGTTTTTAACTAATCTGTCTTCAAAGATTTCTGGTTTCTTGTTTTCTAAACTTGAGAAATTCTCTGAATTCTTCTCATATAATCCTAGGCATTTTGAAGAGTATAAAGCTGTTGGTTACAGAGGCTGTATTCAACTGCTCCTTTTGTCTACCTTCATATTGAGGCACTGCCACCCAAACCTGAAAGAATGTTTGTATTTCAGTACAATAGATGAAAGCTATCTGCAGAGTAATGGTTTTCAATGATAGCTTCAATATTGTTGTGTCTGCATTGCAATTGTAGCATGAAAGATAATCTCATCCTTCCTGAGACTTCTGACATATTAATAAAAGCAAACCAAGAGAAAGGAAAAATTATTTACTCATCAGAGGGCTCTCTATATTATTTCATCATGTTTAATTTATGGGACAATTTTCAAATAAAGTGAGTATGTATCTGATAGAGTCCATGTGCTGTCACTAACATTGTAATTTTCCATGGGGACCAGAGTGATTGCTAAAAATTCTTAAGCTGCATTTTGTTATTGAAGGCATATGGTCAAAATTGTTATTTTTCTCTGTTAGATTGTTTTTTAACTTTTCTCTTTCCTTAATTTTTCTGTTTTAGCTTGTGGATTTGCTGCATAATCTCCTGTTTCACAAGAGTGTGGAAAGCAATTAAGAATACTTTTGGAATGGTCTGGATCACAAAAGTGTTCCCCTGAGATAATTTCGACATGCTGAAAGCAAACACTGATTCTTGGCAGCAGAAAGTATTGAACCTTTTAAAAAGCAAGCTCCCAGTAAGCACAATTAAGTTATTCGACCAAGCAAAGGTTGAATTTAGCCTCTCAAATAAACAATTCTGCCAGCTGCATCAGTAATACACTGGTCCCAAATTCCCACTTCTTTGATCTGGCATGGCAAATTCATGGAGAGGAAAAGGCGAGATTCTGCATTTATTTATAGTCTGTCAGATGGAGTGTAGACTGAGGCTAACTCCATAGCTCCCTGCAACATCTGGGGGATTTGTGTGGAGATCATGGAGAGAATAAAGAACTCTTCACTAGATTTATTTATATGTACTGTCACTTGGAGACTCTGCTTCTTGCCAGGCCAGTCTTCTCACTGCCTTTTGCTTTCATTTCTTCATCTCTGTGTCCTTTCTTCTGTATTGCAGCTCCTATTTTTCACCTCCCCCCGTGTCCAGCTCTGCCCCCTAGTGTTGTTTCTGTACCGTTCTGCTGGATTAGTTCCTGTGGAAGTGTTACAGACTGTGTCTGTGTGACACTTAAGAGGGAGCAGTAAGCAATGAGACAGCCCCTGTCACCAAGTGGTGGTTTCAGGCTGTGTGCAGACTCAGGAAGCTCAAGCTGACATGATGTCTGAGGTTCAGTTGTATTTGGCTGTTTAGGACATGACTGGGTGACAGTGTGCCTCAGCATACCTCACAGCTCCAAAAAGAGGGAGAGGAAGCTGCACTGAAAAATCCCAATCAAAATTTTACCATTTCTAATAATACAGTGACCAGTGTCTATTTGATATTTATTAGTATTTCTCCTAATGCTAAATTCTTGCTAAATAATTCCCACTGTTTAGCAATGTTAAATCTTACACATTATATTCAAATATGCAAAAGAATTAAATGTCTTTAAGGCTTTAAACCCTCTTTGAGAGGATCAAATAGCCAGTGAAGTGGTAAGGCACTGGAACAGGTTGCTCAGGGAAGTGGTGGAGGCCCCATCCCTGGAGACTTTCAAGGCCAGGCTTGATGTGAATGTGAAATATGCAGACGTTTTTGAGAGTTATCATTAGTGTGCAGCTGAAAATAGAGTACTCCATTATCTGTTTTCAAAAGAACTACAAAACTTCATTAGGAATATCTGTCAAAGCATAAAATGCCCAAATAGAATTATTTGAACACTGTCAGTACAACCTTATTTGTTTCATCTATTTGTAACATCCCTATTTGTAGGTCTGTTAATGCCTATTTAAACATAGACAGACATCACTGTGCTTTTGAACTAGTGGAAGTTGCTTGGTTGTAGTTATTTAACCAATTTATATGCTATATCCTATAGGAAGATAGGTTATCACTTAGTTGTGGGTCTGCAGGATCATAGGGTGATTCAGGGGGAGGGGCCTCAAGGGTCCATTGCTGCTTGAAGCAGTGTCAGGTCGGAAATCAGATTGAATTGGGCAGAGCTTTATCTAGTTTTTCTATTGAAAACATCCAAGAGGGAGGACTGCACAAACTGAGCAACCAGTTACACTGCCTGACTGTCCTCAGGGTGGATTTTTTCCCCTTAAATCCATTCTGAATCTCTTGTTGCAGGTTGCATTGTCTCTTGTCCTCATGCTGTGAAGATGCTCCATCTTCTTACCTGTAAGCATTGGTAGGCTGCTGTTGGTACCCCCAAATCTTTTTTAGGCTGAGTAAGCTCTGGTCCCTCAGGATCTCCTTGTAGGTCAAGTACTCTAGTCTCAGCCATTGTGTGGGCCCTGCTGCTGAGCTCCCTCTGATTTCTCTTCCTTGTACTCGACATAGATGAGGTCTAGTGAGTGCTGACTCACTAGAGGTTTTAAGGAAAGATGTTCCCTTCCCACAAGCTACGGTCTGTGCCTGTGCTACACTGCCTGCTTGTATGTCTCCGATAAGCAACTCTGGCCTCCAGCACAGCAGCCAGTCTCTCACCATTAGGTGTCATCTGCAAACTAGATGAGCATGTCCTCAGGGCACTGATAAAAATATTATACAGTACAGGTTTCAGAAGACCTCTGCAGTGTTTTTATTACTGGTCAGGATCTTGGACCCCCCCAATTGCATGGTCACTACATGGCTGCTGCACATTGCCACATCCCTATCCAGCTCTCCTTTGTCAGTGAAAAGCAGATGCTAGAGAGTATCTCCCAGCTTGGCCCACCTAGTATCTACATCACCAAGTTTCCCCTGTAACCTTTGGAAGTTTTGATTGTTTGTTTCTTGTCGTGATGCCCTTTTAGCAGGTGTGAGGGAAACTTGAAAGCTGTACTGAAAATTTTCAACCCCTTCATTTAATCTCCTTAAACAGTTTCAGAAATTAATTTGTTGGTTTTTAAAACAGAAAAATATTGAGGCATACTCCTTCAAGGAAATTTTCTTCATAATTACAGAATATTTCTCTATATTGATATAGGGAGATGTGAATGTTTTCCTGTTCAGTATTTGCTTTTCTATGACAGGCAGTGATTGACCCTTTGCAAGTTTTGTCTTAAGAATTACAAAGGTGGGAATGATGGAAAACTACTTTCCATGATTGAATGCTACTATTGTAGTGCTCCTACAATCCGCAAGAATTTTTTTATGATATAGCAGTTCTGACAGTCTGATGTTGTGTGCACTGAAGTTTCTGTCATAAAGTATTTGTTCAAGTGCAAGGAACAGCAAAGAATTAATGCCAAATCATTTGTCTGTGATTATAACTACCCTGAAAATGAGAAGGAATTTCATTCAGTATCACAGATTGGTTCTGAGACATGGCTTTTTATTTTGATTTCATTGAATGGAATTATGTTAGCTTATAATCATTACTGAAGTGTTGGAACTTTGTAGTGACCTGGGTGTGGATAGTTGGTGTGAGGAGTGGGTTACAAGTGGGTTGAGCAGAGCAGGTACACTGCTTCAGGAATCTTGTGCCAGCAGTTATTCTGTCTTCAGATCCCAATTTTCAAAACCTTGGGGAAGAGAATATGTCAATTCCTCCCTCAAATTCAGTGCTGAAACTGATATTTCTCCTGTGTAAGCAAATGTAAATAAATTACAGATACAAACCAAATATTGATTATGTTAAGGCCGAGTTTCAAGTTAATTTTAATTGTCCATGTAAAGAGCTTTATGAATAGATTCAAAAAACAATTTTTATTAGAGTTGATCAATGACATATAAAACAATAAATAGGAGCTTATGATAGTGTAGTTGTGTGTTTAAGGGTGGCAGAAACATACATTGGAGAGAATTCACATGATACCAATGGAATTTTTGTCCAGAATCTCTTAAAACATAATATTATCCATCATTTTTATTCATAGGAGGTTGTCACTACATTCCCTTTTTAACATCTTATTAACTCTTGGAAGCATTATAAATAAGTCTTTGATTCATTGCTGTTGCTAATTTCCCATTTTTTAATAGGAAGTAGTTATGTGTCACTAATAAATGTTTCATGTTTGGAAATTTGCTTCTTTTGCTGATCTTTTTATTAAGTGAAGTGACTTAAAGGAATTTCTGAAGAACACTGTTTTTTCACAGTGCAACAGTTACATTATTAGTCTTGTTGAGTTTGGCAATTAAGAGTTTTTGAGTGTGAGAGGACTAATAAATAGTTTTCAAGATTCTTGGATGAATATGTAAATTGCAGAAGAGCAGCACTTGCAATTAAAGCTCAAAGAAGGCTTCTACATGATCATATTTTGTGAAAGCAATTTACTTGATTTTATAGAATTATATTTCAAATGATAGAGTGAATCTCCTCTTCCACTCTAAGTAGAACTTTGTGGCTTGCCATCTCTATGTAAGTTGATAGTGTGCATATTTAATGCTTAATGTTTTTCCTGAATAGAAGGGTATTTCAGCTTTCAGGCAGAGCTAGATCTTTTTAGGAGAAAAATTGAAGAGATCAAGCTGATGACAAGCCAGACTTGTACATGGCACTGCTGTATGTACTAAATTGTTCCTGTCGCTTGAGTATTGGCTTAATTTGCCCTTCACAAATATGCACTCTCTGTTAATATGTTGTTTACAATATACAAAGCCTACTGAAGTAGAGCAAATTGTCCCATTTCATTAGTACAGGATTCCAACTTTGAATAATTTTATTTCATGTCAAATAGCTTTTTAGCTCTGCATCATCAGTGTAACCACTATTTATTGTTTTCTAGATCAGATTGCTGCTGTTTCCTATTTGTTATCTTTCTGCCTTGCTGACTCACTCTAGCCTTTATTTTGCCGTCTAAAACCATTCACACTCTCCTAAAGGAATTGCAGCTAAATGTAACAATTTGCTCTTATGTTCAATTTTCACTCTTTTAAGTTATCATGGATATGTGGAGTCATGCAAAGGAGGTTGGTTCAGGATACCACCTGAATAAAAATTCCTGTATGCATAGAAGAATAACAACTTTTTTCCTACTTTGTTCAGAACAGGAGAAAATAGTTTCTTAGTTTATTAGATGGCAGCTTTGGATATGCTGACGTGTGGCCAGTACAGCTGTGACTGGTAGTGTTGCTCTTTGCAATGATTTCCAGTCTGGTTTTGTGCCTTTGCTCCATTATAGCATCAGTGTCCTTTGGAGAGGTACAAAATTATCAGATCTATGTGGGGCAATTCATATGCTTAAAGCTGAGAATGTGTTTATATGAAATGAAGAATTATGTATCTGCTCTGGTGCTGGGCAAAGATGAGTGCATTCAGGGAGCTTGAGGAGACGTTTTCTCCAACCCAGTTCTTGAGGTGTGTATGCGATGCTCCTGCAGGGAAATACGTGATGGAGATTCTAAGTGTAATGAATATATTTTGCCACTAGATGGTATTGTTATATGAGATTAAGTATTTGCTTTGTGCGAGGGGATGCTGAAGGGAAGGGGACTTTTAATGGCTGTTAGACATCTGGGAAAGTGCCAGGGGCTGCTTCTGAAGTGCAGATGGCCTCTGGAATAAAGTTTAGCAGTTAGTTAACCTGTAGCTTAAATTTTTTTCTCCTATATCCTTTAGACTTGCTTAAATAATGTGAGTTATTGCAGGTATATGCTAACAAATCACTAGAAGGTGGAGCATGTCTTCCTTTGCTATCAATGCTTTCCATGATATTTTGCATATTGTTTTCCATTATGGATTTAGTTTTCACTAAACATACATTTGATTGGCAAAGAATATTATTTCAGGAAAGTTATGAGAAGGAGAGATATCTGCTTGAGCAGGAACATGAGAAAATATTAATTTTTGCCTATGTGAGACAGTGATACTGATGTGCTACACACCTGCCAGTAAATTAGAACTTTTTAAACCTCGAAGGGGAAGGAATGCATAGTATATATAACCATTTGGCCAAGTTGTTACGCATCCCAGTTCCTTAAGAAAAAGTTACAATTACCAGCTGTTAATTGTTTGGATTCTTAGGATGCTTTGTTCTGCAAAGTGCCAAAGAGTCTGCGTTAACTGTTTTCTCTTGGAATTGTGTGAAAGGCATTATTCACTTAAATCAGGATGGGAAAACTGTTCTGTGCATGTTTAGACAGAACTGCCTTAATTTGGAAAACTCTATGTAAAAAAACGGAGAAGCATTTTATATTTTTTTATAATGGTTTTGGCATTGTCTTATAGCTTTATTTTCTTAAAAGTATTGAGAGAAAGCATTTTATATTTCATCTGATTTGGAGTTTAAATTGCTTTTTCATGACAGGTTCTGTTTGGAAATCTGCTGATTTCCTGCTTAATTAGAGGCAGCTGTATTGTGGGATCTTGGTGCTGTGACTGATGTTGGTGCTGTGGCTGCGCTGCTGCAGTCATAGACCAGTCCCTGTTTCCTTGGGGACTGTAGGAATCTAAAAGAAAATAAGGTACCTGCCCCGGAGTTTTTATTAGTTCACATGTTTAGAAACAGCTTTTGGTACAGAAAAGTGCCAGGAACTGAATAGTACTTCCATCACATGGAGCCCTCCCAAAGTCCTTCTCAGTTGCCATCTGTTCAAACTATTCTTAGGGAGGATGTATGTACAGAGCTCATGGTATTGTGAGGAGATAGTAAGGAGCTTTTGTTGATTGTTTCTTGGTGATGCTCTTTGTTTTAATTGAACTTGAAGGTGTAGCATGTTTACAATCTGTGCAAAACTAAAGTCTGGCTTCTCTGAGTGCCTTCCTGGGTGGATGGCAGTGGGTTTGGGAGCAGGCACTGCCAGCATATGGTTGGTCTTCTTTGTCCTGTGGTATGTGGTGCTAAAAAAAAAACTCCCTGCTCTCTGCATCAAGCATCTGTCAGTGGGTGATGCAGGTGAGTCCCTGGCACTGGTCTGTGGGACACAACAGGCTTTCTCTCTCACAGTAGCGAAGGTCTGGTCTTGAGCAGGTCCTCCAGGACGCCCTGAGAGTCAGAGTGTGCAAAATCACCTCATACATCACATGTAAAGGAGAACATGATATGAAGGACTGGGTTCCCAATAGGTATAAGTCACTCTAGCTCTTATACCAGTGGAAAAAATGGTGGAGGAAATTTGATATCAAACTCAGAATAATTACTATGTTAAGACACTATGCAGAAACAGAAATGCTGCATCATGCAGTGTTGCCAAGTAATCTGGAACAGAGAAATGCATTTTGTGTAAAAAAAAAAAAAGAATATGTTAAAAGAACCTGAGGACCAGTGGGATTGTAAAATCTCATCATTCTTATTTTCTACATAGTTTCTTCTTGCATTTTCTCCCTTGTATACTTTTCCATTGGTTGGATAGACTGCTTCATTTTCCCTGGATTTCATTTTGCTTCGTGTTTTAATTAACTGTATGATGCTGTTTATAAATATTTAAGAATATAAATGAAATCTACCTTTTCCCTCCTGTGTTTTATCAACTTCTGAGGTTAGCTAGTCTGTATTTTGACAGTTTCTTAGTATGAACCCTTGGAAACTGGTAAAGCTGTTTCATTTTGAGTAAGCAAATCCACTTTTTGAGATTTTTTTCCTACCATCAATAACAGAGAGAAATCCCAGCTAGGAAGGAATGCCTAAACAAAGTCAATAGCTGTTTATTGAATATGTATTTTTGGTTTCAATGAGTGGTTTTTGTATTGAAAATCCTTTTATCTTTTAACTTTGTCTCTAGCAAGAAACCGTAACAGGTAAATTTAAACCAAAATAACAACTAAAGTAGTGAATGATTGCACTTGTGATTGATACAATAATACAATTCAGTTCTACCTGAAGATTTTGAGGAATAGGATTATTTTAAGAAATAACATTAAAAAAAATCCTGAACAACCTAACACCCCCGTGGAATATTTTTTTCATTCTTTCCACTTCTAAATGAAGTTAGACAAACATTGTGCAGAGTAGCATGAAACTGATAAAAACATGACCTATGAACATTAAGCACAGGATTTTTTTATCTGCAGTCTCTGCTTTTATGTCAATTCATGCTGAACTAGAAAACAATGTAACTTGTATGTCATCAGTATTATTTTGTAAGATGTATCCCAGGCATGTGCTGTCCTAGTAATTATAAATTAGATCTTCAGCAACCTGTAGGGAGTTTAACAAAGGCAGTAAGACTTGCCAGCTGCTCTTATAAAGTAAGACTGGACAGCATATTGTAACTGAAGAAAAGCAAAGCATATTTTCCTTATTTTTCTAGGATTTGGTGGCAAACTGGAGAAAAGTGAGCAAGAAGTTATTTCAAAAGATACTATTATTGTGGGCATGAAAACTCTCTTGTAGGCAGTCTGTCCTACAGAAGTAGTTATGACCCTTGGGAATGATTAATGTAAGATTATGTTTTACCACCCTCTGATGATGGTGCTATTCTGTGCATGTCCAAAATGTAAATTAGAACTAAAAGTAATGATTCAAATAATGCTTCATCTAAATAATTAGATTGGCTGGTGTAAAGACCTCTGATCTTGAGTCTTGCAATTGCTGTTCAAATTTCATAGCTGTTTTGCTCAACCTGCCAAAAAGGAAGTTCTATTTTCCTCTAATGTGTGTGCAGTTAAAGTCTACCATGTGTTCTCTCTGTTGAGTTTAGCTACTGTGCTATATTGATAATATCAACAGCTTTGATTTATATTCCTTTAGCAGTAGTATCTAACTTCTTGTTTGCTTTCTTTCCTACAACTGGATACTTGGCTAAAGGCTTTAAAGATTTTTTCTGTAATGACTTCCAATCTCTTTTTATGCTACAGAATATTTCTTTTAGCTGATATTCTGTCAGTTTGGTTCTTTGTTCCAGGGCTTGTCAGGCTGCATTCATCTACATTTGCTTTTGGCAAGACCAGGGTCTTAAATGATAGAAATCTTTTCTTCTTCAGTTTCCATATGATATGTTGTGGCTTCTTGTCTAGTAACACTTACAGACTTTGAAATCTTTCCCTTTAACACTTTTGTCAGGTCCTCTTGCAGCAGAAAAAGACAAAACAAAAAAAGAGGAGAAAATAAGGCATTCAAGGACACATCTCTACCTTTTGTAACATCTTTTGGCTATATTCTTGTTAACCTGCTTATGGCCAAAATTTGATGAAATCTTAAGATTTATATAAATCTCCAAATTGAAACATGCACTTTGTCACTAGAATTTGCACCATTTATTTTTATGCTACTCTTTCTTCTCTTGAAGGACCATGTCCTTGGTTGCAAAAAGCACATCTCAGTCAGGTGGTATTTTTTGGTCAACATATCACCTCAGTCCCTTCCTGCCTGATAAAATGCTGAAAGGTGTTTAAAACTACTTGGATTCTCTGGCATGAACAGGCTTCATTAATTTATGAGTATTTTCCTTAAGGTCCTTCTAGTTAGTGTCTTACATGAAGCCTGTTTAATTTCCCAGAAGACACAGGGGGGCTGCCAGAGACATTGAGCCACACTAGTCCTGGCAAAATCCTCTTGAGCACAGTGCGGGTGTCCCTGTGTGGGCTAGATGTCCCATAAGCAGGGGACACCTGGCTCATGAAGAGAAAGACATCTTTTGATCCATCAGCCTTGGCACCATTTCTCATCAGATAAAATCTCTATTTTGGGAGTAATATAGCAGGGTGGGAGGCAGAAACTAAGAGAATAGGAAGCTAAATCCCTCTGATTTTCTGAGGAGAAATCAGTGCTTGATCGGTTTTTTTGGTCTCTTTTATGGATGGAGCTCTTACTGCCAGAGCTTTGTTCAACAGAAGTACAAAAACTCAGGTTAGATTCTCACTGTTTGGAAATGTTATCTTTCCTTACACAAGGTGTTAAAAAATCTGCTGAATGAAATGCCCAGCATGGAGAGTCAGACAATAACTGTCCTTGGTTTCTGGGGAAGTATTTTAAACACTTAGGAATAAGAATGGGTATAAACTGTGAAAGGTCTCTTGATATTTCCACTTGAATGTTTTACAGCCCTTCTGATTTCTGCCCTTTGGCCTCCTTCCAGTTCGATGGATGTCCTAGTCCCACACAAGGAAAAGCTTCACACTGTTCTATCAAACTTTTGTCAAATGATTCTCCAGATAAAATGTAACTGACGTTTTTTTCACAGCCTCTTTTTCACCCTGTCAGAACAGTTAGAATAATGATCAAACTGTCAAGCCAGTGGCATGGAAACTCGCCACGCTGGTATTTTTGTCATTGCCTAGAACATCCTTTCGATGGAGACATGTGGAAGAGACATCAGGGGTAGAAATTTCTTCCCATTCCCTCCTAGGGAGATAGTAAGGTTGTTGAGGAGGAACTGCCTGCAAATGAGGTCCTCTGTGTCCAGCACAGCCATCACATGGAAGGCCTGCCACAGTTTGTGCCCCTTCTGTCTTCCCCTCCATTCATCTCATTCCTCACTTTAGATCATCTGCCAGACTGCCTCTTGGGGAGAGCTGTTTTCATCAATCCTTAGTGGGAGAATTAAACAAAGCATGAACAATGCCCAAGGCCTCATTATTTTTTCTTGATGTTGCCTGTTTGGGCTGGGCATAGGATAGACAGGACTCCAGGGATTGTGGAGGTGGACGTTCTACCAAGTCGGTGATGAATTAGTTTTTTTTGCTTATGTCAATGTTTGTTTGTAATGGGACATACTTTCCACTGGACCTGTTCAGCTTGATTAACCTAACATATCTCATTTGTGACTGTCCTTTGTTGTAAAAAGGCACCTACTCCAAATCTTCCTTCCACTCTTGGGGCTAAACTTTTAAACTAGATTTCAGGATACTGTGTTACATGGTGGAGAGCAATTTTGTTCATAGGTTTTTAGCAAGTAGAATCAGAAAGGAAGGTTTTCACAAGAACTCTGAGAGTCATGTAATCCATCCTGGCTTATTTATTGAATCTAAAGCATCTTGAGCCACATTTGTGTGCCCTGTTTGCTCAGGAAAACTTGCAGTATTTGGGTTGACTGGCTTTCCCAGGGCTTTGCTAGCTTTTATCACAGAACATATTCCTCATGCCAGCAGAAAGAAGGAGGCAAACAGCAGGGTGGCTTTGCGTAATTTAGACTGGAATCTGAAACTTTCAGCCATGAGATATCTATTGACTTGCTTGACTGAAAAATTGTTCCCTTAGTGTAACCAACAGTCCAGAGGACCACTGGTTGTAGCCTTAGTGAAACATTATGGAACATTCTGGGTTGAGAGAGTTGGAAAACCAGTGGGATTCACTTGGTTCCTATATGCCACAGTCCTGCAAGGTGGACTGTGAGTTGGTGAGAGCAAGTGCTCTTCCCTTGTTGTGGTCCCTGGCATTCCAGCCCTTTCAGGTGGTGATGTGGAGCACTCCCTTTCTCCATGGGCCTGCCATCCTCTTCCACCAGCCCGTATTTTGGAAATTCAAAGTGTTATAGCTGCATCACATAATTTTCCTCCTCCCCCTCTATCTCTTCTGCCATTATAGATATCCAGGGGGGCCCTCAACCCTAGGGAGGAATGGACTGCACAGCTTTTCATGAAGTGTGAGCAATACCTGGGTCTCCAGATGGAAATGGAGATGGAGAAGTGGAGGATGGAGAAAACCTGGGAAAGATAAAACAGATTTATGCAGCACTGAATTGCTGAGTTTTGCAGGAGGGGAAGAGCTGGAGAATAAGGGTAAACAACCACTTCTCTTGCAGTCTGTGTTGTCAGTAAATTTTTATAGAGTTAAGTTTTATTCTAGAGTCAACCTTGTCTGGCTCTATATAGCGAGGGCAGGATGCAATGGCCTGTTTAAATAAAAGCTGTTTGGCAATGTGTAAAGCCAACCTTCTTTTTTTAAACTCTAATGAGCATTTTGTCTTTTCCTACATTTCTCTCTGTTGTTAGCCCCTTTCATGCTCTTCTTCCCCTAATTGATCCTGTGCATGTTAATTCTTCATAGAGTGAGAGTTGAAGACAAATATTTAGTCAGAGCTCCCTTTACTTGGTGATGTGCAGATTTGATGTGTCAGTTAAGAGAGAAAAACATTACAACTACCATCCCTTGCTCTTTATTTATTTTTTTAATCTTTTCTAGCTGGATTAGTGTTAGTTTCCTTGGGCAGCTGGAGAAATCTTACCTGGTCATTAAGGCTTGTGTGTTGCTTGGGCACACACTGCAGCACACCCTATTCCCCATCCAGCCTGACCCAGAGGCTGGGGAGGGAAGCAGAGCAAAATGTCTAATGTGGCATCTTGTGGCCACCAAGCTGTGGTTCCTTCTCACTGAACAAATGGAGCTGTTCAGGGAGTTCCTTTGAACTGGCAGTTGCAGAACTGATTCCTTACAGATTGCAGCCCTTCTGCTGGTGAGGAAATGCAGGCTGGTAAAAGGTAGATGCTTAAGAATTAAAGTGCAACAGAGAACTTCCCTTGTGAAAGCTTATATAGTGTTTAAAATAGTACAGAGGAAATGCATAAAGCTGCCAGAACTGTCTGATGGGAGAATTTTCAAACAAGGAGTGATGTTTGTACATAGTTAAGTAAAATCTGCAACATCAAATGCAACCAGAGATTTTGGTGTGTGTTGGTACATACTAACTACAAATCTGAGATTCTGAAATATTTTCAGTCAAAAGTTGGTCTGCATAATGTGTTTCTCATTTGTTTCTCAAGATGCTTGGAAACTATGACATTTTTCTGGTGTTTATTTCTGATTCTCTGTAGATAAAATGCTATAACAGAAGGTAATACATAGTCAAATCAAAGAGGAATTTAGTTAGAAAAATTTTTAAAAAGCATTAAAAGTAAAAGGGCTTGGTATTTTGCTAAGAAAATCTGAGTATGATACCATTGGAGAGAGGTATGATTTGGGTAGAAGAGGAAAATATATATTAAAAAAAGAAAAACCGAAACCCAACTTCAGGTTAAAAACAGTATTGTGCAAGGCAGAATTATAAGTAGAACACTGAGAGGAAACATTCTGATCTGTTGAAGCCTGAAAGAAAATCCACTTGCAAAATGTCATTACAGCGATATTTTAAATTAGCTGTAGACTCACATAAACTTACTTATCAGACATGATGTTGAGAAATAAAAATAGCAAGTTCTGCTGCTGAACTTGTGGTGGTGCAGTCTCTCAGCCCCACCTCTAGAAAATATCTATCAGAAGTGTTAGAAGGCATCTTCAGCAAGTGTAACTAATTTGTTTACTCATTTGCATGATCAGAGAATCAGGTCTCATACTATGTGTGTGTGTGCATTGTTTGAGTACATATATAAAATAACCATCCCTTTTATATGACATTAATTTTTCTCACAGTTTTATAATGATCACAGCTTTTATTCCTAGCAAAAGAAAATAGCCTGTGTTGCAGAAAATCAGATGGAATAACTAACTGTGCCAAATAAGTTTTATTTCAAGAAATATAAATGCAGCTGCTTTTACTCACACAAAAGTAAAGCCTTAGAACAAAAAGAAAAGAAGCTTTCACAAACCCCTTTTTCTTGCTTTCTTGCCTGACCAGAGCTCAGATTCAGGTAGACTCCCACTGATTGAAGCAGCTGCAGAGGCTAAATGAAGTTTTTAGGTGAACACTTTAAACTGAAGCTGGCTAGGAGGTTCATGAAGTAATTTGAACTCTCAGTGTGTGCATGTGTAGTACATAGGTAACTGTATTTTACCCATTATCACTTCAGAAAAAAACACTGGGTGTTCTGGATGTTTGAGAAATTTGTTCAGGCATGTTCTCACAGAGGGTTAGGGCATACATATATCTGTATTTTCTCAGCTGTATTCATTAGAAATGTTGGAACATTTAGAATACTTTATAAATGTGGCTGGGATTTAGAGACACCTGATGACCCAGATGCCCCTGCTCCATCTACTGCCCATCAGTATTTCTTAATAGTCTCATCTCAGACTCTGGACATAGAAATGATCTTTGGAGCCTCTGAACATGTGTGCTGTCTTGAAGAGCACGTATTATAAGCTTGACAGTTTTGCAAAGTATTCTGAGCCTGTGCCTTCCCATTGATTTATGCATGTACATTGGTTCTGATCCCTCTCTGAAGCCAAAGGCTTAGTGTGCAAGCACTTTGCAGTATCCACACATTGCAACACAGGATATTAGGTATGTGGAGATTGATTCTGTCCCCAGTGGAGCACTCAGATGTGTTGTCAATTTTGAAGGTCAGATGGAAGTACCACATTTTTCCTGGATAGAAATGGGGTTTTATTCTGGTTAGTCTATAAATTGGTGTGGCATGACAGTCCTCCTCACTGGGCACTCAAGGTACCGATATAGTTTTTCAAAGAAGCTGTACTCAATGTACCTTGTGCATTTATTTCTATAAATGGATCATTCTTTTTGGTCAACACCTTTCAGATGTTTGCCCCCTTTCTCTAACATACAACTGATCTCTCTTTCTGGTACATTCTTACATGCTGTAGAAGTAATAAATAAAAAAATAAGCATTATTTTTTCCTTGCTCTGTCGGGCTCACCCCATCCTGAGTGGCCTGTGGTTTTTTTTGACCCGGAGATGAAATACTGAAATAAAAGTGTAATTGCATAATGACTTAATGTGCTGTAGATTCATTACTATTTTTGCAGAAATTATTCTCATTTCATTAGCCTTCTCTCCCCTACCATCCATTTTTTTAAGAATTGTTATGGAGCCAGTACTTGATTAGTGCTGCCTAAGTTATTAATGATAAGTTAATTCTCTCAAGGAATCTATTTTTACTGCAGCACTATTAATTTGAAGTCACTGAATCTCCTGTTTAAACATTTTTACTACTTACTTTTCAATTATGTAGTCACAGTAGAATAAAAAAATCTTAGATACTTCCTTAAAGGTGACTTATGAAACAGGAATGATTTATGTCTGATTTTCACAGCTTTAAATTAGTGCACAATGTTACGCAATGTATGTGATGCAACTCACATGCAAAACAAGAGAGAAATAGGTGAGATTGTAGTTTTAACTTTGAATATCACTTTTGTAGATGAACAAACTACTACTTTCTTAAGAAACTAATTATTTCTCCACTAGCAATGAAGAATTAAGGTGATTTTAATAAAAAGTTTTGTCAATATTTTCTTTGCTTCTTCATACTGATTGAGGAGACATTTTCTTCTAAAATTTGCAAATTGTATGTCTAGAATGACATGACCTAGTGCATAAAAATAACTGTGCTAAAAATGACTGGAAATTTAAGTATAAATCAGTGGGTACAAGATGTAGGTCAAAGTAAATAGGACAGGTTGTCTTTTCCTTACATCTTTGTGGAACTATGGTCAAGAATGAATAAGTAATGTACTCCTTTTGGAAGCTTAAGACTGCCCTATTTGCATTTTGTATACTGTGTGTGGATGTGGAGGAGAGAGAAAATAGAGCACCCAGCAGAATGTGTTTGAGAATATGCGTCAAGTCTCCAGGGAGTGTTTGTGAGGTTGTAGGAACAAATTGCATAGTCTGGAGAGGAACTGATGTTCTTGGGAGAATATTTTCTTTCTAAGCCTTTGCACTGCAGTGCAGAAACACTAGGAGTATCTCAGGAGGGTAGTCTACAGGTGAGAGCAGTCTTTGCTCATAGTGCTAGTATAACCAGCCTTTTAAGAGAACTTATTAGTTCTATTTGAAATATAACAATGTCTGCTTCTTGGGCAGACAGAGTGAGTAAAAGATGAGGATACAGCACTCACTGTGCTTCAGAATCTTCATCCGCTGCCCTTTCTCTGGTTAAGTTAAAGTCTCTAGACCTGAAAGCTCTAACTAGTACTGTCTTACTTCCCAGGGCTCTCAGGCTCTCTCTGTTGGCTCTGTGTCCTCTTTTGTCTCACAGAAAGCAATTTAATAAGAAATTAGGTGCATAATTTTAGTTGCAAGATTAGATAGTGAAAGGTTGTGTAGTGATTTAAGAGATTATCAGCTTGTTGCTGTTGTTGATTTCTACATTTTGTCAGGGTTTCTCATATCCTTTCTACAAGCTATATGCTCACGATTCCACTTCATAATTTTTCATCTATTATTACTCAGTGTTAAGAATATTCTGCTGGAAAGGTTTTTTGGTCTGGAACGGAGTAATGTTGTAAGTGTTCTCCAGACATTGAGAATCAGTTCATTATTCAATGGGTTGATTAGTTACTAGTATTTCCTTTCCATCCATTGCTTGCTGACTGTTGGTGTCAAATTTTTGGATATAGCAGTCAAATGAACAGAATTCCTTTCTTGCAGCAGTTGAAGTCCCAATACTTATGTAGTCTTCTCTACTTACTCTTCTATGTTATACTGCAAATTTAATGTCAAATTAAACACCAAACTTCCCGTTCAAAATTTATTAGCCTGCTAGTCTCCCTGCCCAATTAGGACTACTGTAGTATATTTGTTAAAGGAAAGTGACAGTATTCACTATGATTTTGAATTTCTTGGGTTTTATGTAAATCCATTAGATACATCTAGGCAAACTAAAATTATGTTGTCAAATTTTGACAACAGAGCATTAAAACCACTGGAACTGGGTTAACTGTTTCTGAAGTATGGTTCCATTACTTAACTGGGCTCTGGAGATTGGCTACACTGAGCTGCAAATTCATTTTCTTTTCCTTTCTAAATTCATTTGTGTTTCATAGTTAAATGGAGTATGTGCTACATGAATCAACTCAGATTTCTGAGTATTCCCAATGTGCTTTTATCAATAGCTTTGCTCTACAAACTGCTTCATCACTTTCTTTCTAGCTATTGCTTGTAATAAAGTTGTTCTATGTTCAGGGTTTGTCTTGATTCTGTCTCCTTTGCAATGGTCTTTGTTTTTATCCCTAGTCATATTGGAAAAATAGTTTCTTCTTCTTTTTTTCAGGGATTAATTTGTTTGATTTTCATTCTCCTCCTGTGGATATTTCACAACTGTGCTTATCATTGTCTATATAATCACCAGTTCCCATTTTCAGCTAGGTTTCTTTTCATCCTCTAACCTCCAATCAATCTCTCTGAAGCTGAACTGGCCTTCTTGTTGAGCACTTGCAGAGTAAAATCCCATTTCTGCTGAATTCAGTGTGAGTTTTGTCATTCAAGTCAATGACTTTGTGGATTCACTCACAGTTAACATGTATTAAGTTTTAATTATAATGCCTTTTAGGCACCTCCAGCCTTCTTCCTGCTTCATGGCTTTTAATTACTTCCCAGTGAGCACACTGTTTACTCCTCCTAATTCCACTCTGCTTGTTTTTTTTTCAAAGCATACTTTTTTCTCATTGCTTGTCAGTGTACAGGAAAAGGATGAAACCTTAGCAAAATTTAAAGGTAGCCAACAGGGAATTACAATAAACATCAAGCATTCCTTTTGCAAATCATTCTGTGAGGGCTATCAGCCTGTTAATTCTGATAGGCTTCATGGGAAGCCTGGACCTCTGTGTGCTGCCCAGTAAAGGAAGGGAGCCTTACAGATCAGTTATCACATTTCAAGTACAAAGTGTTAACCCGCTTAAGAATAAACAAGTTTAAAAAATGTTGTGATACACCTTGTGGCCCTAAACTAGGGAGCTTCTAAGCTTTGTTTGCCTTAGGGAACACACCGTAGCAAAAACATTTAATCATAATTTAATATCAAAGTAAGACAAATGGAATTTGTGGTCAGCTGCTGGTTATCAATATGTTGATGACAGCATCATGTTTACTGAAGTACTGTGGCTTTCTCAGATTTATTACCTTGCTTCTTTTTAACCTAATACTTTTTAACCTACAGATAATTATGCAATTTTGATAAGTACAATTATGCAAAAATGTTCCATGGCCAATGAATTCATGGTCCCATAACCTCTATAAAGGAATAGGTAATTTTCTGCAGGTTCATGTAACACCTTTAAGGATAAGACCTGGTATTAATGGTTTCCATGATTTCCAAAGCTCCTTCTTTGCTGCATGAGAAAATACTGTTTGGTCAAGAAAAAGACAGCAGTAATGATGCTAAAGTTCTTTGCATGAGGTGTTCTACTAAGAAACAGAACTATTTGGAATAGCAGCTCAGTATCATGACCTCTGGCTTTTTAATATAACTTGCAAAATGTAACTAGTTGGTGGCATCTGCAGATAAGCTACTTGTGCCTCTGCATACTGCTGAAGGAGAGATCACCATACTGCAATTTGTAAATGCTGGAGCTTCTTTCATAGTGGAAGCATGTGAAGTTGAACACCACATCATCAATACAATGCTGAATACATGAGACTTAAAGTGGCTTCTTCAGGAATGATTTTAAATAAAAGCATTAAAAGCAGAGGAAGAGAATATGTTGCCTGTAAATGTCTAAACAGCAGTAATGGCATTGGACAGATAATTATCCAGTGAGATTATGTTCATTTTAGAGAACTGGTCAGTCTGAAAAGGTTTCGACAGGATCTGTCCCAGAGAATTGAAGGGTTGTCTGAAACAAGTTTCAGATTTCAGAATACAGCAAAGTACTTCCTGAAGAGATGTATCTTGTGCAATGATCAAAGCAACTCTCTTGTCATAGAATTATTATTTATCTCTAAAGTTTTGCTAATGACTGGAGTTCCATTGCATGCAGCTCTTTTGTCATTGTGGGATGTCCTGTCCCTGTCCTCGCCATATAGCGCAGGGAAATAGAGAAGAAAGAACTCCGAAAGTTTAATCTAAAAATAGTTTTGGCCACAAACAGGTGAAGACAGTGAACACAGTAGTGGGCCAGGCAAGAGTGCATTCTCATTTGTTCTTAGCGTTGCTGCTGCTCCCGAGCTAATTCATTTTTTTAAACAAAACTGATTTTCCTTTTGTCTACTTGTCTTTGCAGAATCTAAGTTTTGTCAGTCTTGAGCAATCCATACATCAATCATTTTTTCTTTTGAAATACTAAAATGTCAACATCAATATTCTGAGATTTCAGCTTTCTCTTTGATGTATTTTCCTTTTTGAAGTCACTCTTGAGTTGAAGTCACTCTGTAA
This sequence comes from Turnix velox, assembly GCA_013400935.1. Lineage (NCBI taxonomy): Eukaryota > Metazoa > Chordata > Aves > Charadriiformes > Turnicidae > Turnix > Turnix velox. The sequence continues at coordinate 59,752 of VZTY01015481.1, forward strand.
TAACAGCAAGAATTAGGTCACTGTACAATTTGTAGATACTGTTATTTTCCTGACAGTTAAGTAACACATTAAGTAACATTGTTCCTCACCCCATATTGGTGTCATTTTGCCTCTTCATTCTTCATTCAAAACCAAGGAAAGACAAACTTAGTTGCTTGGGATGCAGTTCCTTGTACTGAACCCCTGGGAAAGAATTTTGAACAAAATAGGAGAGCAAAAAGATTAGAATTAGTATTGTGGGATGGTTGTTTCTAACCTGTTGCTCATCCTCTGTAACATTTTTATGTCCTATGAAAAAAAGAAACGCATCTCACCTAAAGAATGTCAGACTTTACATAACTGCCTGCTGACAGAAAAGACCATGGACTAGATATTTCAAGGACCCTTCCAATCCCTGATATTCTGTGGTTTTGCACTTAGGTTCGTTTAGCTGTGGTACTTAGCTATGTACTGTGCTTTGATTGAGCAATGAGTCTTTGAAATACCTCTGTTTGCCTCTTCTAAGGGAGGCTGCAGGTTCACTGTATAAAAAAATTTGTGCTAGGACTTGAGGGAAATAGGAGACTTAAGGCCTCTAGGTGTTGGTCTTTGGTTTAAATAAGACAACTGATCTCCCATCACCAACTGATGGGGGTTGTATTCTGCACATGGGGGGAAGGGGAAGCTTGTAGTGAGGTAATTTCTTTTTCAGAGCATTTATGTGCCCTTTCTAGAGTTCAGAATAACTTAGTGCCTTCTGAGACCCAAATATTTTCCAACTAATGGATTATCTAGGAATAATTCTTAAGAGTGAGAAAAATATTTATTGCAAAGGAGTTAGTTATATATAGGGCTGATATAGATTAACTCTGTCATTGAGTCTAATCCCCTGCAATTACTGAGGAGTATTACAATTCTTACAACATATGTCTTGTTCAGACTTGTTAAGACTGAAATAGTGAAAGGCCAAAAAGAGACAACTACAATGTTACAGTACAGAAAATAAGGGAGCAGTTCCCCATGTCCTATGTCTTTGGGATGACAAATGTTTTGTCAGGTACAACTCCTGGATGATCCCAAGAGTCAGTCATACTGTCAAAACTTCACTGGCCCCCCAGATGCTTCTTCTGGAACAAAAGTTCAAGTTCCTTCCAAGTTTCCATGCTCCTGAATTCTCTATGCCTTGTTTTTGCCTGAGGGTAAACTCTGGCACTTCAAGAAATAAAAAATAAAAAATCAAGCTGTCCCTTAAAATGTGTCCAAAGTCATACAAGAGTAGGATGTGCAGTATTTTGACTTCCAACCATCTCTCTGCTAATATAGCATCCATCTTCATTAGTGCAAGCTATCTGTGGTTGAAAGCTGTCAGAATTACCTAGCAGCACAATTTCATTTGAGAAATTACTAGTATCAGCTATTTTATACTGTTGTTTGATGTCTAGATCCTTGCTAATGGAATGAGCAACACATGTTAGTAATGTCAGCACTTTGCAATTTTTTTGCAGAATTGTTTGCAATTTTTCCTGAAAATTTTGATGCTATATGCACTAATATAAATACATTTTCAGGAAATGATCTTAAAGAATACTATGAAGGAAACAGTCATCTGTAACACCCTGCCTTTTGCCTGATGTGTCATTACTGCAGGTTTATATTTCCATATGCTGCATGTCATTTAACATAATATTTGGTACTCAGTTTTTCTTTTGCATGGAAAAAAATAGTCTATTAATAGAAGTCTGACTTTTTTTGTTCATTAAGGTTCTGAAAGTTAAAATACATTCAGGAAGATTTCTTGTAATTTTTACACTGGGGAAGATACTTAGAATCAAAATAGGCAGTCCTGTCCCTGGATGCAGGTCTCTTGCTCAAATTCTGTTTTCTTAATACAAGCAATGAATTCTAAATATCTTTTAAAAATCAAAGATTTATTGTTAAGTCAGCAAAAGAAAGTTCCCGTGTTGATGGTGCAGCAAATGAGATTGTGTTGTAGTGAAGTGGCAACTTCATTCTAGACTGGATTTAGAAATGACAGCTGACTGAAAAAGTAAGGCAAGGGTTTGTCCAGGTTCTCAGAAGTTATTCTGATGCAGGAGTAGAGTTACACTCATGTAAGACCTCTTATAAGATCTAGGAATAGCTGAAGTTAGTAAAACTGCTTAATTACTGGGGGCTAATCAGCTGTTTTGTGTGTATTTTAACAGTGCTTGTGGTATTAGTTTTTATTAATGACACTGTAGTGGGAAGCCAGCATTAATTAGTGCATAATTTGCAGTAGGAAAAGCAGAGGCTTGGGTAGTTAATAAATTTTAACTGAGGATTTTATCTAGAGCTGTTTATGGGATTTCCCAGTAGCCCATCTTTATGTGGTACATTTTTACTGTCATCTTAGTTGATGCTCTGTTAAAATGGACATAAATTATTATTTTGGTATCCTTAAAAGTCTCACCTAAGGGGTATGAAGTGCACAGAAGCTTTAAACAGTTAATACAAAGTTCAGAAGAGACTTACCATTGTCTAGTTCCAGGTGGGTAAGTCACAGACCTCAGTGACTTTAATTTCCCCAGAGAGAATTTGTTGCCTAGTATGTATATAAAAAAACTTTAGGATAATGTTTTGTCCCAGATTTTTTGCCTGGACTTGAGATTGTCTTTTTCTCTTGATGCATGATTATACCACTAATCCATTAGTTGCATTGTCAATGCTTTTGCAGGAATGAGAATCACAGGTGCCACTGCTGCATCTGTCAGCATGAGAGAGGAATGTTCCTGGTTTCTTGCCTTCATGGCAGGTCACACAGCCTGATACTAGCTGGGGTCCTAGTGGGTCGATGAGCATGTGCCAGTCATGTGCCCTGGCAGCAGGGACAGCCAGGAAGCTCCGGGGCTCTAGGAGCAGGAGTAGAGCCAGTAGACTGATAGAAGAGATTATCTGCATCACTTCTTAAATTGCATCTAGATACCGTGTCTAATTTTGGGTCTCCCAATGCATGAAAGACACAGACAAATTGGAGAACATTCAGCAGAGTTCTGTGAAACTGGCTGGAAATTGAGCACTTGCCCTGTGAGGAGAAGGTAAGGGATCTGCATATGTTCAGACTGGAGAAGAGACCGTATCTAGGGAGATGTTAATCGGAAGACAGATGTAGGCACTTCATGGTGGTGCAGGGAGGGAAGACAGGCAATAGTTGACATAGGCTGCAACACAAGGAGTCCAAGGAAAGACTGTTCCTGTGAGACCAGTCAGGCAGAGTGGTGCTCGACCGGAGAAGTTATTCCATTTATTCTTAATTATGTTCCCATTTATTGAAGTGTAATCTATTTGCAAAAATTCTAGTGCTGATAATAAGCTTCACAGAGCACAAATTATGTTGCAAAATATTTAAAGTAATCCTATATTTTCTGGTGTCTCCCTTTTGCTTTCTGTAATGCTTTTTGCATCATTTGATACACCTGGTCACAGCATGTCATATTGCTCTTAGATTTACCATTTGGCAAGTATTTGCATCTGTTACAAAGACTCCTTTTTTACTGTTTTGTATCATTGCCAAACTGAGACCTTGATCAGCAGTAAAGATGCAGAGATGCTGATCAATGCTTTTGTTGTATCAAGGGCTGATTACTGTAATTCCCTCTTTTTGGGACTTTGAGCTCACGCTGTTAGGAAATTGCAACTGACACATTACCCTGCCATGAGGATTCTCTTCAAAATGAGATTATTTGAATGTATTACACTGATTATTAAGTTTAAAAAATCATCATCTGTTAAGTAGAAAAAATTCACATTAATTATTATATGAATTTAGAAAATCTTAGAACATTACTAGTATGAGTCTTTAGTGTGAGTAATAATTTTTTTGTAGATCATCCTATTTAATGAGCTGTCTGTATGAGGTCTATTAAGATTTGTACATCGTGAAGACAGTAAATTATCTATTGATATTCTGTAAGCTGAATTTGTGTTTTTCAATCAGCGTGGAAATGCTTTGTATTTACTTGAACATCTAAATTACTGGTTTTCCTATTCCTGTTTTTGATTTGTGAGGCTATAATTATGGACTTGGATGTGTCTTTATGAAAGCTAATTAATCACAGAGACTGAAATTTGCCAAATGATGGTCCAGATTTGAATATTAAAATTTCATAGAAGATGTGAAAAGTGTTATTTTTACTGTTCTTCTCCAGCTGTTTTAAATTTTGATAGGAAAACAAAGAAATTAATTCTATCTCTTTTTCTTCTTCTGAACATATCAGTTTTTCACAGGTACATATGTAATAATCCTGTTGTTTTAACTTGTTCTAAGCAGAATAATCAGAGTGGTTTGAGGAGGCTGGCTAATAGTGCTAACCTGTTTCTGTATGTCAGTCAGCACTGTCTAATTAGCAGCCTTATGACAGTGCAGTCTTTTTCCCCCTAAGAGAAAGCCTGAACCTTTAAAAAGTAATTTTTATGAGGTCAATTTCAAAGGAAAAGCAGCTTACACTTTATGCTATAATGACTACATGAAAGCTTTCCATTCTAACAGATTCTTGCATACCATGAAGCTCTACAGCAACACTCAGCCTCTGGAAGAGCCCACTCTAGTGAATCCAATGTATCCAAGATAATTCGATAATTCTATTAAGAATTATCTTGGTTTATGCCCCCTCCCTGAAAGTGTTTAAGGCCAGACTGGATGAGGCATTGAGCATCCAGGTCTTGTTGGAGGTGTTCCTGCCCATGACAGGTGGGTTGGAACTAGATGATCTTTAAGGTCTGTTCCAACCCAAACCATTCTATGATTCTATGCTGAATACCTTTTGTCTAGATTAGTTTTTACTCACCTCAGATAGGGTGAGGTGAGGAACCAACAGAAAATGGTGGATGTTTATTGAGTCTCTTGCCTGTTGAAGATAGTAAGTTATTTGCACCAAAATGGAGAAGGAAGTGAAGTTTAAAAATTACATATATTTTTGACTACGAGCCAGACCACAGGCTCAGAGCCACTCTCAGAAGATGAGATGTTGCTGTACAGATTTCTCCTGCAACTTTAATCTTTGTGACACGTTAAAGGATTTTCCACATACAATGCTAAAATAGCCAAGAAGGAGTCTAGATCTTTCTTTTTTGTGACCTGGTTTCCAGTCTTGTAATTAAGAGACTGAAATGTCTTGTTAAATTAAATAAGCATGTTCTATTTTGTAAAGCACTGTGAGAGTCTCAGGCTGATAGATGGGATACATTCTCTCTCCAGGGATAAGGAATACAAGGAAAGAACAATCGTGTTGCAAGCTGCAGGGAGCTCGAAGCCTGAATGTGTCCCATTGGCCAGCAGCAGGGGGTGTGGTCCTTGGATAGTTGAGCCCAGTCGTGAGGCAGAAGTAGTCACTGCTGCTGCTTGTTCTGTGAGATGCTGGCGGCAGAGACAAATCCAAAACCACTGCAGTGAGGAAGACAAAGTAACTTACTTTGAACCAGATAATCCTTGAAACACAATAAAAGGATTTTCTTCACTTTTATTAGACTTATTTAAAACTTACTGCAGGCCCTTTGACTTAGAGGTTGGTGCTTTGCCTGTGTTAATATTTTTGGACTGTAATTTCTTCAGGGTAGAAATATTAACTTACACATGGTTGAGTGTTGTGTGCTTTTTCTGGAGTTTAATTATGATATTTTCAGGAAGTCATCTCTTCACTAGGGAAACCTATTTTTCAGCCAAGTTAATGTGGAGCTTGGCCTGTGTCAGAGCTGTGGGATTTAAGCTGATTTAAGCTGTGATGAATGTCAAGATTTATTATATCAGACCTATAATATGAATTGATTAACAATATGTTACTGATCTAACATCCACTTTGATCATTACCTATTTGCGGAAGTTGGTACCTTTTAGTGCATCTCTTTTATTGTTTTCCAATTTAATAGCATTTCCCAAATTATCACAGTTGAAATATACAGGATCCCATGTCTTAATCTCTTGAAAAAAGCTTTGTCTTTTCTCGTTTTAATAACTGTTTAAAAGGGCAGAACTTTTTCTGTATTATAATTTATAGCGCTGAAGTAAGAGACTGGACTTTGCTTTAATATGCTGAATTAAAAATTGAAAGAGTTTCTACATTATAAAGTTATTCTGCTTTACATAACAAACTTGGATTTCAAAATATGTTGCTGAAATCTATTAAAGTCCTACCAAAATTCTGGAAAAGTTTACCTTATAGAAAATGTCTGACATTATTATATCTATTACAAAATATTTCTTGATGTCCATCCTATATTATGTAAATGTAAATGTAACCTAAGAAAAGGTAACACAGCTCAAGTACTGTGGTAATGAGGTCTTGCCCCACAAGAAGTTTGGATACTAAAAGTGTATGATTCACTCAAAACTTATAGGTATAAAGTAAATGGTCTTTCAGCAGTGACATGTTGCTGCAGTGACATGTTGCTCCAGTAACACTGGCTTAAGTTGCTTTTACTCTTTGTGGAATAGCAGGTGAAAAAAGATGGTTGTATTTGTCATTAGGCATAATTTCTTTTGCTTGCAGTAGAAATTTCACAATATTATAAGTTTAGAACTGGTTGAAACCTGTCTCTTTATACAGGCAATTTGTAGGTCTGTTCAAATAAACTCTTCTTTGAGCTGATATTTTTCGCTACTGACTGACTTGCTAAGCTTCTTAATCTCTAATTCAGTTCATTAGACAGCAGCGTGTGTTTGTAGTGACAAAAGCTGTAGGCCTGACTCCTGCTGATGGTAGCCCTGTATCAGTATGTGCTGTTACTGCTCCCTGTGTGGTTGAATGAGGCAGCTGAAACCAGAGCAGAGGACTTTGAGCATGAACTTCCCTTTAGAGTGTCCAACTTTTTACTGTTTAGTCTTGGTAGAACTTTTTTTATATTGGAGTTTATAGCATTGAATTAAGGAGATAAGACTTAGCTCTGATATGCTGAATCCTACCACTGTGATTATTGGAGAAAATACATAGGGAATTATAATGACAAAAGAGGTATACTTGCTGCTGCATAACTGAAATAAAATTCCTCTTCAGCTTGTGCAGCATCAGTGGTGCTGAGAAACCAGTTTTGTACTGACAAAGGCAATGTTTTTCCACAGGGCAAAGAATTAGTGTAGCAGACAGTGTGCAGCTGCCCCTTTTTATAGAGATGCTGGTTTGGGAGGACTGGCTCCCTAAGCTGAGGGAGCAAGCGTGGACTGAATTTTACTTTTCCACAGTTCTTTTTCTCACTAAAACGTTGTTCTTCCATCCTCTGAATGTAGTCTTTGTGTAGTCATTGGTGCCCTTGTAGATCTGATAGGAGTCTATTGTGTTTCACTCAAGGTTATTTGTGACTCATGTACCACTCATTTCTAAATCTGAACTTTGTGGCTGGACTTTAACATGGCTTGTATTCTGCTAATTTTTTCATTTACATCCTCTGTCTCTCTGAGTTTGGGGCCACATAGAGGAACTTCTGACTTGTTACTAGACTTGACATCAAAGCTGGATATATATGTATAGATATATTTCTTTAAGGGTGCAATTTGAAATGCCTGGTAATCACCTTATAGTTAGCTTTTTCATATGGAGCAACGATGTTCCAAATAATACAGTACTGATTGACCTGTAGTAATTTGCAGTTCCTTAATACTTTCAGCATGCTCAAATCTTTGCTAGATATGTTAAGACAATGTGTCTGAGTGTTTGTGTTAGGCAGAAAGAAAAACGATCCATTTCTGTCGCCCAGGTAACTGTCTGCCACAGGACACCTCAGTGGATGTTCAAGAGCTTGCAGTAAGTTATTGTTATGAATTTTAAGCTGTAGTTTTTTGCTTCACAGCAGTCAAAAGTGGAATGGTAGAAATTTTATACAATGTCCCTGCTTTGGCAAAATAAGCTAAAATCATACCATGAGGTAGCTGCAGTTTCATAAGAATGAGGGGAAGACATGCTGAATAAAATGAATAAGTTGTTTTTTGTGATAAAGCAGTCTCTTCTGAAGTTGAAAATGCAAGATATTCTTTGGCTAAAGCACTTGACTGTGAGTCAGGAATCAAACTCAAATCCCCTGAATCAAGTGATTTATTTCACAGTTCTTAATGCAAGGAAAGCAGGGCATGAGGAAGGGTGACAGGATCATCAGGCAAGCTCTGCAGTACAGCATCCTTCCTGTAAACAGATTCATTGCACGGGCAATGCCTAATTACCCTGTTCTTTGGTTCCTCAGCTGTAAAATAGGATTAACATTTTCCTTCCTTATAAGAGGAAGGGATTTGGGAGGATACCTTTATTAATTACAGGATTCTGCTCAGCACAAGGATGATGAAAGCCATACCAGTAAATAAATTAGTAAGACTTGTTAATAAAAGCTAAGTTCAAGCAATTCAAAAACAATAATGTCATGTCTGAATCTCAGTTTTTCTCTCTGTGCCTTTTGCTGAACTACTGGATTTAGCTGGTAATTTTATATGCATTTATGAGTATTGCTGTGAACTGAGAATATGAGAACAACTGTACTGGATCAGTCCAGCCTGGTCTTCCTCAGTGGATGGATACTTGAGGAAGATCAGAGAACAGGACAGGGTTTCAGAGGTCCTACCTGCTGATTTTACACTTGCAACATTTTGCATTTAAGGACTTCCTGAAGCAGAGGCTATGACAGATTTTTCATGAATCCATATAAAGCTTAGGTACCTACGTATCTCGTGACAGTGATTACCATAACTGTATGCTCTGTCCACATGTTGCAATTTGCATTTTTTTTAACTTTGTCTTATTTCATCTGATATTTCTTAATAAGAACTAATAATTAATAATTATCATGATGAAAAAATGGATGATAGTACCCTGTTCCCTTCTCCATGCTACTACAAGCCCAAAGTTGTTGCGTATTAATGGTTATTTTCCATAAACTCATGCATTTAATTCCCACTTCCAGTTTCACTGGAGAAAATGGAGTATTCAGGAACTATAGAGGACTGTTTTTTTAAAATGCAAAGCTTTTTGACACAACAGAGGAAAATGCAGTTTTAATATTTCAGCAGCTGGAAGGAGACAGTTCAAAGAGTACAGGCGAACAGTGACGATAATGTGTTGACAATGCATGAAATCCTGATGTGAATTGCTTTATAAAATAAAATGATTTTTTGGGGATACAAAGGTGACTGCTAAAACTTTCAGTTATAAGCCCTCAGGAGAAAAAAAATCCATTCCTTTGGTTTTATCATTGCTCCCCAGCTGAAATGGTGATGGATGATGTTTGATAAATATCTTGTAGTGCAAAGAACCTTAACGAAGGCTATCTTGATGCTGGTAATCTGTTCAGAATTTTTTTTTTCTGATTCTTTCTTCGTTGCTTAAAAGATATTTAAATGAATTAATAGAAGGGAGACCTTTTGGAAAAAAGGAATAGGATTCAGGAAGCATACTGACAAAACTGATACTTTATTTATATGATTGTGTAATATTTGTTACAGAAGATTAGCATGTAACAGATTTCTGTGTCCCACTAAAGAATAAACTATGTGTAGAGTGAGAGCCTCAGTGGAAATAGTGGACATCTTGTCTATTATGCACAAATAACGAGTGAGAGAGTTCAGTTTGATTTCATCTTACAGACACAGTTCTGGACAGGTTGTGTTTTACTATGTGCTGTAGGAACAGGAGAAAGCCCTCTGCCTTGGAAAAGCTGAGGCAAACTCTTGTGCAATTTGTGAGAGAGGAATGGAGGCTCTGAAACCTGTCTGCTGTTTGACTACTGCCTGGATGAATCTTCTAGCACTCCAGACACCATGACCTGTGAGAAATCTTCCTAGTAAGCTTTGGAGGGACTTTTATGTTGCTTCCTGCTTTCTCAGCTACTCTAAAATCCAGCAACAATGTCTTTATCAAAGCGAGGAACTGTTTTCTCAATGATCCTCCCTGTGATCCTACCGTGGCTGGGAGTCATGGTAAAGAGGGATGACCCATTCCAATCTGTTTCTAGTACTCAGCAGTTGGTAGATATTTAAGTTTCTTTCATAGACAGAGTAAAGTCCTCAAATAATGAGTTCTTGACTAACATAAATAGGCCAGATACTTGAAAGTGCTTTTATGAAAAACAAATACTTGTTATTAAAATAACAGGGAGCTGGTTGCAGTCTTTGACTTGAGTTTATATTTATGGCCGAATTCCTTAGGGACTAAGCTGAATGAATTTCTAGTCTTTTGGAAACAAGTATGGAAAAATAAGGGATGGACCAATCTCCTTAGAGAATCTGATATTCTGTATGGAATTTGTGAACAGCCTTCTTGAAATATGGTAATGTGCAAGACCTCATAGTGTGGCAGCCAACACAAACATCCCCCAGCACTTCCAAACCCATACTGGAAATAGTTGCCCTGGAAGTAATAGTTAGTGTTAAGAAAGTGCTCTTAGAGGAATAGCACTGGTTTTGTTGTGCTTACAAGTAGGCACTGGTCAGAAGTGTGTGAAGTAATTCCAGCATAAGTCTGGTATTTGAGTGATAATGTCTTTGAAGTAGTAGTAGCACATGGTCCCGCAGAATTCACTGCAAGTCTCTAGCATTCTGTGCAAGTCATTACATATTCATTCTTTTGTTAACACTTGCCTGTTTGTCTAGCTCTAAATGTTATTATATATTATTAGTATCTGGCTGATGAAAATGGTGAGAAATTTTTCTAGTGTCATGAATAGACAACCTCTAAAACAGATATCTTGTTCGATATGATGGCTGAGTGCATGTGAGTTCTTTAAACAATACTGCCCCTTCAGCAAACATCTCAGAACGAGCACAAATACTACAGGGAACTCAGCTCCTGATATTTCTAATGTCAAAAACAAGCACATAAAACACTTGTACCCATTGGAGATTTGCTTTGCAGCATGCTCAGTTATCCACCAGAAATGTATTTGATTTTCTTTTCCCAATTTCTCAGTATTTACAGTTCTACTTCACAGTACATCAGTGGTAAGATTATATATTAATGGTGTTTATATAATCCACCTTTGTTAATGTGGGATCTGAGTGATTCAGAATTTTTTTTTACAATGTACAACGATTATTTATCTTAGTATGCCTTCCAGTTTTATGGATGCAGTCTCTGTGTAAGGAGACTGATTGGGTTCTTTAAAGTCCTGTAGGAAACTTATACTAGTTTAAAGAACCAGGGCAGGTATTTCTAAATTTGCAGCTGTTGGTATAAATGCAGGCTATTTTTTTCTTTTCTTTTTTTTTTTTTTCCTGTCTGAAATGTTTGTTACTCAAGACAAAGGAAATTGGAATGACATTTGCTTCAGATCACTGTGCTGTACGGAAATTAACTTATGGGAAAGGATTCATAATGTGTAACTCAAATTATGTGTCTCTCCTTGACAAGGCAGAAAATATTTCTGCTTTTGATAAAAGACTAGTGAGATACAAATACAGAACTGTTTCCTTTCAGGCATGCGAACAAACATCAAGCAACCAGTACCTCTCAAAATGCCTGAATAGTGAACACTTCATTATTTGAAGGAAAAGGACATTTCACAAAGTCAGAACGCCGGTGGTTGAAACTGAGAAAACCTCTTGATGAAGAAGTGCTGAGCTTATGCCGATCAATCTTAAGGCAGAGAAAACAGGAATTAATTTAAAGATGTGTATTTCTGTCAAATTTTGTGATTTTAAATGGGTAGTGTCCTTGATATAATTTCACTATGAAGATGGAGGAGCTGGGAAAAACGTGTGTTCACCTATGTGTGACAGACAGAGAAAGAGATCAGTAGCTGCAGGAATAAACTTAATTAAAACATTGCAACTGTTCCATTACTATTTCACCTTCAGGTATGACTATATTACATAATACCTATTTAAAGGAATCTTATGGCTTTTAGGATCATAAGGTCACAAATGATTCAGTTTGGAAGGGACCTCAGAAGGCCAGCCAGATGCTCCACAGACTGGGCTGTTGCAAGGGTTCCTTCCTCTTTCCCAGGGGCAGTGCTTTGCATTTCTCTTCATTGAATTTCATGAAGGTCCTTGAAACTCCTGTCAGCCCATTTCTGCAGCCTGCCTGGGTCTTTCTGAATGGCAGACTTCCCCTCCAGCATATTAGCTACTCCCTTCACCTTAGTGAAATCAGCAAACTTGAAGACAGTGCACTCAATTACCCCCTCCAAGCCACTAATCAAGATGTTAAGCAGGACAGGTGCAAGAATAGACATCTGCAACTCACCTTCCTACTGACCTCCAGGCAGGGTATGACCCATTAACTAGTATTCTAGAAGACATGTCATCTCAGCAATTTTTTTTTACTCATCTGGTTGTCCATACCTCTGGAATATAATATCCTAACTTTTATAAAGAAACACTAGGGGAGACAATGTTGAAAAGCAGTACTCTGGAAGACAATGTTGAAAGCCTGCTTAAAGTTGAGGTAAATGGCATTCACTGCTTGCTCAGTGTACACATGCAATAGTTTTTGTCTTCATTATTTATGAAACTAGAGTTAATATACATAATAAAAAATGAGTCTGAGTTAGTATGCACATCTGGATAGATGGAGGGCAGAAGCAGTGAGGACATAGTGAAAGGCATCTCCTTTTGCCAACAGAGCAGCATGTTCTATTCCTTGGCTACTTCAGTTCAGCTGGAGAAACCATGTGTGGATAACAACTGTTAGCATCCTTCTACCCAATATTATTTGTTTTCAGAAAACAGTATTGATTTTGGACAAGGAGAATATAATGTTTAGTGCATGTATGTGTGGGAGACCCAGTTGCAGCTATGCAACTTAAGTTGTGAGTCACGTTCCAGCACTACTGGTGTTGGGGTAGAGTCCCTTAACTTGGGAAACTGATTAGCTAAAGCACTATGGGGGTCATTGTAAATTACGTGTAACCTGCACTTGGGCAATTGTTTAGCTTATTTATAGCTAGTGTGATTGCTGTGTAGCAGTTGATATCACATCTGCTGACTTAAGCTGGAGAAGATAGCTTCTAGATTAAAAAAAAATGACAAATTTAACTCAAGAAAAAAAAGAAAAAGGATTATTGTATCCCAGGAAACAATATATTGAACTTTTAACAAGAATATGGATTTCTTGGAAACGAAAAGGTAGAAACTGTATAGGGATTTCAAAAATGGCTTTCATTCAATATCAAGAATTTTCTTCTCAGAAAATGTGAACCCTTGATTACTTACAAAAAAATTAAATCCTCTCAATCCATTCAAGATGCATGAATCTGACATTCAGTGCTATGTTATTTAACCTGTCCAGACTCCTAGAAATAACCATAAAGTTCTTAAGGGAATCATCTGAAGAAAGGGATTGTGCCTGCTGATTCATGCAATGACCTTTCAGTTATGTCTGAAAGAAGCAAGGAATATTTTCTCCTTTCACCCTCCTGTCCAAGGGGTGAAAATGGATGATGTTTACAGTAACTGGGATGGGATAAGAGGGGAAAACAGGCTTATTGGAATTGCTCAGTTTTATAGGCGTGGGACCTGTAGATCTTTACTCAGAGAACAGCAGTGCTACCTTGATGTCAATCACACAATGTCAGGGATTATAAGGAACTTGAAGAGATCATCTAATCCAATGCCCTGGCCAGAGCAGGAGCACCTAGACCAGGTCACACGAACATGTTCAGGTGAGTTTTGAAAATTCTTAGGTTTGTTCCAAACTTGTGTGTCGACATCTACTATTTCTCATAGTTTTTATTTGTCCAGGTACTGTTTTAGTCATGTGATGATAATTTTCTGGCTTAATTTAAGTTTTCTATTCAAAATGTGAGGTTTGTTCTGTTATAAATGTGGTTCCAAGATGGTGTGTGGTTAAAGAGCAGCTTGATGGCTCTGCTTCATAAATACCTGACTCTTGTATGGTTCTTCACAGCTGACTGTGCATTGGTATGTGTAATGATATCTTAATTTTACTATAGGTAATGGGTTTTGAAAGAGAAAATGATACAAAAAGTTCTACTTAATCAGCTTGCGGTATAATTCTAGCCCTCTGGGATGCAGACACGTTTAAGAGTGAGATTAAAATGTTCATCCCTGGGTAGTACTTGTGGGTGGCATTTGGAAACTCTTATGTGCTAGAAGGGTTGGTGCTTCTCAGTTGGAAATTTTTTTTATAACCTGATGAAAGCTAAATTGCTGAAGTAATGAGTAGGTTTCTTTTCACTGTTATTGAAATACAGAAGATTAAGAAAAAATGTAATGTAGGTTAGCATATGTGTGCAGAATGTAATTAATTGTCTTAGTGGTGTGCAGACAGTACTTTACAGTAATTCTAATACCACTAGTAGAACATTAATGGAATGCTTTTTTGACCTGCTATCAATCACTGTGATTTGCATTTCATTAGCATGATACTTTGTGTATCACTCACATATTACTCAGATTTTGTAGTACTAGAATGGCAGATTAACAGAATGATTGTAGGAGCATTACTCTAGCAAAATTAATCAACTTTGAAGTTTCTCTTTTTTCTACTAGTTCCCAAAATGCTATATCTTAATGTTTCTTAGATTTTTGTTATTATTTTTGTCCAGATTAGCAGCAAATCCCATGTTAACCAAGAGTTCCCTGTTGCTCTTTCATCATCCTTAGTTACTCTACTTTATTTAAACCTGTCATGGCTGGTTTACTTTGTGATCAGAGCTGTGTGCTTTGACTATGACTATTAAAACTTTTAGCATATTTAGAAAATCTGAAACAAGCCTACTGATTTGATATCAATATTTAAAGTATCTGAAAAATATTGCAATACAGATGTATTAAATAATGTTTTGAAAGCTTCATAGTTGATTGATAGCTGGCACAGCTAGCAAGGAAGGTTTCCAGGATAAAAGGTGTGCCTTGTGTGCATATACAGTGATTCATAGGGGGTAGAAGTTGTCAATAAGGTGAGTTTTTTCTGTCCAGGAAGAAAATTTGGTAACTATATGCATTTGCCAGACTACTCTGTTACAGTTCCAGTGTACTATTCAGCCACAAGCTGATTATTCTTGAAGTTAATTTTTATTATTTATCTTGACTTCCTGTTAAGTATCCTCTTGGGGTAGATCTATACTCAGAAACTTGAGAGTTTTTAACCTTTTCTGGACTCCTGAGTTGTGGACACACAGCCGATCTCCAGCACTGACCCAGAGTTCTGGGAGAGTTGAGTCTTGGCCATGGGTCATGACCAACTGCACTGAGAATTAATAATGGCAAGCCCAGACCTCATAAATAAGAAACTGGACCTGTTCTGCATGAGATTCAGGCTAGATATAAGAAAGAAATTTCTTGCGGTGAGGGTGCTGAGACACTGGAACAGGTTGCTCAGAGAGCTTGTGGATGCCCCCTCTCTGGAGGTGCTTCTCAGTTGGAAAATTATATACATTGGAATTGGGTAGGGTTTAAGCTAATATAATTGTGGTTACAATGTCAATGGACTTTTTTTCCTATTTATTTATATATTCCATAAGAGCTAAATAAATTCTCAGTTGAGCCATCTCCTAGAGTTCTGGTGACACTGAAGCTGCTTTGTTGTTAATAAACCCTCTTCACAGCAGGCCTTGACATCATGAGAGTTCCCAAGAACATTTTTGCTTTTACTTCTCTAGCCAAATTCATCACCTTTGATTAAAGAAATAATTTTTCAGGTAGCCCAAAAGACCTCTACTCAAGCAGTGTCTCTGCATGCTTCTTTAAGTTCTTGAAAGAGATTTGTTATGTAAAACTAGTTTGTGCTAGTTGATAATGGATGTGTTGCAGTGTAGCCAAGTATTTTTGGAGCCCTGTAATGAAGACACTTTTAGCAGGCCATATGTTTACTGCTGCCCTTATTCTTAACTGCTCCCAATTAATTGTGATTTCTCCAGCCTCTCACCTGTTCATTTCACACTTTCCATAACTACTACTGACATAAACCTCCCTCCCCAAGTAGATCTAATCCCAATGTATGTGGATGAACTGAAATAAATGAACCACGTATGAATTAAATAAATTAAAATAGCCAGTGGCTAAACATAACTTGCAAGAATAATGGCTGCAAACATGTTATTCCCAATATAGTTATGTTGCATATCTACATAAAACTGCCTGTTCTTGAAATGTAGGTTCATCTCAGAAACTGCAGTATAGTAAAGGACTAATATATGTAAGTCATGGAAATAAAAGATTGAATTTCAGTCTTAAATCTAAAATTCATGGATTTTAAATGGAAAATCTATCTTGGAAACATTTTAATCTACTTCCTCATAGACATATATGCATGAAAATTGTATTTCATCTCTGAAAGTCTGTACAGGAAGTGCTCTGTATGCTGTAATTTAAAAAATAATTACAGATTCAAAAAGAATGATTTTATATTTGTATCAAGATGGGGTTTGCATTCACACAATGATAAGTAGCTTTCTGATACATTTCTGAATACTGCAATAGTAGAGATTTATATAAAATTGCATTTGTAAATGTTGAATTTCACAGAATTCATAGTATAGATTTGCAGAGCTCTACTTTGCTGAAATAATTAACTTTAATTCAGATCCAGTATTAACTGAACCAAGGGTCACCCTCTCTGCTGAATTTTCTCATTCGCTTTTGGCTTGCAGAGTCTTATGGGACAAATCAGGATTAGGTAATGTATGAGCTGCTTAGTGGTTTCTTAATTAGTATTATAACCCATTGCATTTGCAAGTATCATGTCTTATTTTGTTTTGGAATCATTGCTGCAGCTCTTCAAAAATAGGCCTGTTAAGGAACCAATGCAAATGAAATACTGTATAGTCTTGCAAAACGTTTGACATGTTCTGTGATTCAAGTGAGTGTATTTTGTTGTATTTTTTTAATCTTTTGCTCTGTGAAACCTGGGCTGACATATGACCTAACTACTAGACTGTATCTTTAAAGGTGGTGCGATCATTCATTGTGACTTTAGCTAGAACATATTAAATGCAAAAGAACTTGCTACATGGAAACCAAATACTGCTGTTTTTTCTTATCTACTAAAAAAGGAAAACACCTATCAAGTGGATAGGTCACTTTACATTGCTGAGAAATGCAGGTGTGGATTTTGTGTGGTAAGGAGAAGATGGAGGTTGTGGTGCATCAGATCATTCATCTTATGGGCAAACCTTCACCTTAGCTTCATGATGTAGACCTGTGCTGGGTGATACTGCAGAGTGCTCAGATGGGCAGGCAGAGCTCAGACCAAACCAGAATGGGTCCTATGAGTCCCTCTCTTTGTCTGTACTCCTCGATACTGATAAAGTGCAGTAAAATGTAATAGCTATCTGCCTCCAAAAATGACAGTCCAGTTACATAGAAGTCAGTTACCATTTTAAATGCTTTAGTGTATTTAGTAAGAAATTTTATTTTAATGTTAGAAATTCCCAGTATTTATTAACCAAGAAGAAAAAAAAATCATCTTTTCTCACCAGTGGGAAATAAATAGATCAGGTTCTCTGAGTTGCACTAGTGTCAGCCTTGTTTAATGATTATTCACCAACTCATGGAAGAGACTACAGGGTATAACAAAAGCAGGGTACAATTGCTGAGCACTTGGTCGAAGGTTTATTCGAAGTTCATGCTGCACAGATGGATAATAGTTTGAAAGCGCAGATAGAATTTAAGGAACAGCAAGTTCAGTGGGAGAACTACTGCATAGAAGAGAGGGAGAAAACTGAACAAATCAACAGCTTGGGAGAAAATATTGAGATCCAGCTGGTTATTACACAAATTATTTCAGTTTCTCCTAGCATATAAACTGTGAGGCCAAATGGCAAATGTTTTACAGGAATTGGCTGCTTCCTCACTATTATTCACAAAGTGCCTCTCAAATGTAATTAAAATACAATTTTTTTTGATTGAATGATCTTTTATTGGGAATTAGGGGGAGAGAGAGGTAAGGATCTATTTGAAAAGCAAAGCAGAGCTAAAGAGCATGAGTAGAGTGATTTTAAGTTAACCCTTAGATTTTTTAAGCCAAAGCGAAGGATTAAGAAGATGGTCTGATGAGAAGGTCCAATGGGAAAGGCAACTGCAAAGCTCACCAGTCTGCAGGATCTGGTTGCTTTGGGTGCCTGCCTCTTGGAAGAACTTTTTTCTTTCCAAGTCCTTCAACAGCATTTTCCTGTGCATCCTCCTGGGAAAGGCAAAGCACAGATAGTTGTGCTCCTCTTTCTCCGTAAGTGTACTCCCAGCCAGGTTTCTGCCATCTGTATCTTTCCCTGAGCTGTATCCATCTGTCAATCCTCTTGCAATTACCTACTTCCCACTAGTGCCAAAATTAAGTTGTCTGCAGTACTTTAATCTCATTCCAGTGCATTATAGACTTTAGCTCTTGACTAATTTTGATAACATGTTTACTCAAAACCTACCAGTCTTAGAGGACTGGTGCAGTCTCTCATCATAATCAAGTAACTGAACTACTGTTTACATTCTGATTTTCATATCCCAGTTTCTTTAACAAGTTTAATTCAATAAATGAGATTTGATAAGCCAAAAACCTTAAAATTCAATAACAGCACATTTTTGCAGAACATTTACATAATTTGTATTATTCCTTCAGTTCACTGACTTTTTAATATTTCAGGAATAAGTATGCAGAAGATGTTTTTAGCTAAGTTATAAAACAAAGAATATTATTTTTGAAGTACTGAATTCTCTATATATGAAATTCTGAGAAGGATATGAGATTCATCATCAACAGGATGAGAGGTCTCAGCAATAAATTCATTCCTTCAAGCAGTCATTTAAAGAGAGAGAAAAAGAGAAGACTAAAATTATGTAATCATATGAATTAAGACCATAATTTATTGCTGTGCTATGATTTATCTCCTGCAGCTAGAGATTGTCTCATAAGTGCAGCCACTATGGTTGAGCATTTAAATTTATTTTTTTTAGAGTCTGAATGTCCTTTTCTGTAAAGTTGTATGCTTTAATATATTTATATTCTAGCTTATTAAAAACCAAAATAACTCTGAGTTTTTAAGGCTATTTACTGAGAATAACTTGTTTTGAATGCAATTTTCATAACATAGATATATGATAATTGTAAAAGCCCAAACCAAATAATCCTGCATCATATTCTGCTGATTTAAAGCAAAGCTTCTCCTTTGTGCCCGTGTATTTATGGAGCCCTGCTGTAGGAGTTGAGAGTCTTCATAAACAAAGGGAAGTTACTACTAAGTTGTTATTGATTTTTGTTTGCTTTTATTGGATCCAATACTCAGGAAACAAAACCATTTCTGGTTTCTCTCTATCCATGAGCTAGGCTATTGCTTCCAGAAAAACAGTGAGGTTTACTGTGCTATCTTTTGTTTCTATAATTTTATTAATTCTGTTGATTGTTTTTTCCAGTTTTCAAAGTAAAGATCATTTTGTGGGTTTGGTTTATCAGTAACATCATCCATTCTTGATGCAAAATTGAAAAAGAAATTAATTTTTAACACTTTTAGAAAGGACCTTTCCTTTATTTTCTCCAGTCTGATGAGGATTTTTTTTTTCATGGAGTTTATACTTCCTATCAGACAAAGAAAGTGAATTATGTTTGTCTTCTTTCTGAAGGAAATCTTGATGCTGAAAGGATCAGCAAGGAGCTTCTTTTTGCAGGAATCGCAGCATGTGATTGTACCTTCCAGCTAAGAGTTTATGATTGAAAACAACTGGAGAGGACCTTGCAAGGTCATCTTCAGTGTTTTAATAGGGGAAGATCCAAGCATTTATATCAAAGATCTGTTGATTAATTTTGCGTACATGGGATAATAGTGGTGTTTTCAGCCCTCAAAAATGAAGGGTTCTCTGAGCCTCTAGCAGGAGTCTGAAAATGAAAAAGAAGTACAATTCAGGGAAAGAATACTAATTCCCCTAAGTTAGTAAGCTTTGTCTTCTGAAGACATGTCTATAAAGCAGTGAATAACCATGCAGTCCAAAATGTGGACAGTGGTCACACAGTAAATGTGCTTTACTGCCCATCTAGTCAGCTTTACTAAGAAATTTGGTATAACAACTCATGAAGTGCCATGTTAAGTGAGTTATGTGCCTTTTATGACCTTAGTTTTGATCCTGCTAGCCCAATCACCATTGTGTGGGACTGCACAGAGCTGTGCAGGCATATGTTTTGTTTGTGAAGACAGCTTCTTTGAATACTTAAAAACATCAGAACTGTCTGGAATGAGACAGACAACATTAGATCCCACTGCCTTCTACTCCCTGTAAGTGTGCAATGGAAAATTTCCTCGCTGTACTGGAATATCAGTGGTTTTGGTTATACTTCCAAAGAAATTGCTGAGTTGTAGGCTGATGGTTCTGATGACAGAAGGCAGAAGTGGTTTTACATTGAACATAATTATGCCTTGCAGAGTTATGCATGAAAGTCCCACAGTGTGAACCTACATCTGCCTGGCATTTAGAGAACAGATACTAGCATACAAAACTTTATCAAAAGGTGAAAGGTGACTGAGCTAATTACTTTAGTATTATTATATAGCACCATTATTTATCGATTCCAGTCATCAACTGATAAAATAACAGGAAATTTCTACTTATGAGAAGGAGATTGAAACTGACTTTGGTAATGACTGAAGAAGCATCTTTATAAATAGAGAAGGTGGTCTTTACAGACCTGATATATGTACCAGACTGAAAGGGGATTGGTTTGAATGATGTTTAAAATTGAAGCAAGGTATTTATGTTGCTGGGATTTTGACTTGTCTGCATCCCTGTGTAAGTGGGGGTCAGAATTAAGCAACTTAGAAGGAGAGTGGGAGGCACTTATCTTGGTTAGACGTCAGACTTCCACCATTGGTACCAGGCACTGCAAAGTACAAGCCTTCATTTTTAGTTGTGCAGCCCTGTTCAGGAGCACAGGAGCTCAATATTATGTGACATGGATGAACAGAGTAACTCTTGACTGGCCTGATATGAACTCAGCGCTTGTGACTGCTGGTCCCTTGCTTTGCAGGTATATTGGCCACGATATATTGCAGAATTATAGGCATTGAAAGGTCAGACTTTTTTTTAATTTTCATTTACCCAGAAGCAAACTTAGGTCAAAATTCTATCTTCAAACTGTCAAATATCTAGCAAAATAGTTTCTAATCATTGCTCAAGTACAACTAAGAGACAAATATGTCATAATCCATTTACTGAATATCCAGTGTGGTTCAATCTTCAGTATTTCCTCTGTTTAACTCTGCACTGTGAGTAAGACTAAATGGCTCTACTCTGTCTATTGGAGATTTGCTTTGTACAAGCTGCCTTTGCAGCACTGTATATTGCTTTTGTATCCCAATTGTTTAAAATACCTTTCCCAAAATAAAGAAACGTCTGATAAATCCTTGCCTTAGAAAGTTTAGAAACCTATATTAATTCAATTTTATTAGCATGCCTTTTCTTAGCATGCTGGATTGTGCGAATGGTTCTTGTTGACTCCAGGGTGCCAGGGTGACAAAACAATACACCAAGAATTAATCTTTTTTTATTATTATAAAACAGTTCTAGCTATAGCACTGTTAAGGTTGAAGCTAGCTTCCACTACAAACCTGATGTACAACTCCCATCAAAACTTGTCCTTGAAACAAGCCATTCCCTGAGAAATTTCATATCACTTCTCATGCAAAGTTGAGTGTTTCTGTGGAGGCTGAAGGAAGAAGCTTGGCTCTCTGCTGACATGAACTACTTTTAGTCATCATAAACAATGAACGTGTTGTACACTTTGTGGGTGTATATATTATTAATAGGATTTCTAGTCCTATCTATTATCAGATCCCCTAATAAATCCTGTCATAGGACCCCATTTTCATTTACTTACAGCTTTGATGAATGTTTACTGTCTTGGGTTTTTATTTCAGCCTGATGTTTGTGTTTATGCATGGAGATATGTGTAAAATGTCAGTCAGCTTAACACAGTTACTGAGAAGACACTTGTGCAGCAGATCAGCCCTTAGTTTATGTAAAATATCCAGTACTGTGTTTTAGCTTATGAAATGAAATGTAAATGAGCCAAAAAGCTTGCAAAATGAGATCTGAAGAATGGTTTTAGAAAAGGAAGAAATTCATAGTGCTCAATAGTGCTCTATGGGTAATGTCATACGTTGGCATTAGCAGAGTGGAAACATTGTAAAGCTGTATAGCTTGATCAAATTATTAATTTTATTTAATTAGGACTCATTTTTGCTAATTTTAAAATGTAGTCAAATGTAAAAAAATTGCTTTTTAAAATTCTTGTTATTCCTTATAAAATAATTTGCTTTTGTAGAGTAATAATGACTTATGCCTTGAATTCAAAATTTTCAGTATCTATATTAATAACCTCTGCTTTTCCTTAATGACAGAATCTAAATATAAAATTGGTAGAAAAATTTATTATTTTTCACATGTAAACAAATATTTTGTAAGAAGTGGTAAACCTATTCACTTAATGTTGGATCTTTACAACGTTTTAAATTTAATTTTGTAACCCATTTCACAGAGAGTATTGATGATGCTGAGATGCATTTTTCTTTTAGAAATTTCCTGGGCAACTGACAGTTTTTTCCTGGAACAACCTTTTATTTCAGTAAGATGTATCTATGCAGCAGGCTGTCACTTGTGACAAATTGACATTTTCTTCAGAAGCTCACAGACTTCCTTAGGATTAGCTGCATGAGAACAGTAAAGCTCATTTTCAGTCCTGACTTAAACTCAGTACTGAGGAACTTTTTCACTTAACCCTCTGCACCACCTGTCTTCTCATGGACAACTTTTCTGTCATGAATGTGTGAATAAAACTCTCAATTAAATTCTTCAGAATGTATTCCATGTTGAGCTATCAGAGTTCTTAGCTACTCAAGAAATACTAGATATCTATCATCTTAATAATTTTAATAACACATGTTGTTATTTTGTGCTAAGTAATGAAATAAATCACATGTTATCTGGTAGTACTGATGAAAAAAATAGCACAAGCTGTGTGGCCTTGTGTGCTTGGAATGAACACATCATGAAAATTATCTAACACAAGTAACAATAAATGGTCCAAATTGGATCTTTTACACAACTTGATATACAGATATACTCTGAAAGTCTAATTACTGTGATTGATAATAGCAGTCATTTATGGCATGTCTTAGACCAGATGTACAATGTGTAGTGCTTGAATTTTAGTTGGCCACATTAATTATTAAGTGAAGCTATCCATTGATTTCTTTGCCCAGTCCTATTTAAAAATTGATGATGTGAAAGGAGATGGTGGTCTTCTCAGGACTGAGGCAAAAATGGAGCTCATAACTTTGTGTAAAACTGTAACAGACTGTGTGATCTTCTTGGGATAAAACCCAGATTTGCTAAGTTTCAAACTCATTCCTTGCCTGAAGTTAGAAGACCTCACTTTTTCTCCATTAACTTTACTACTCATGTACATTAGAATGGAATGGTGTGTTTTTAAGTGTGGGAACACCTCCTTTTTTAATATTCTTTACTTTTATTGAACTAATTTGTACCTTAAGAAATGTTTTACCATGAAAAATTCTTATTCCTCTAGGAAGTCAAACTACGTGGATTTAACGAGAGATATGTGGAAGTATGAGCCCTGATTTCCTCAGTGCATTCAGAGATCAGTGTATTTTCCTGAAGATTTCAAAAGTTTGAATTAATTTGTTATTTTCTTATATATTGTAATCTTGATTAATTTACTGTCCTGTATTTTCATTACTATTGGTAGCAGATAGTCCCAGTGAAACCATTACATGTCTGACAGTAAAATGCAAACAATCAACAATAGGCTTAATTTGGTTGACAGCATCTTTAGATAATCTGAACATTTCCTTTCAGAACATGCATAACTTTAACAGTAGGGGCATGGAAGCCTCCTGGGTAAAGAATAGATTTTCAACATTGTAATAAAAAAAGCAGTGTGTGTGTCATGGGTATGCAGCTCTTTTGTTAACTGGGAAAATTGTACTGCAGTGTTTGTCTGCAGCAGTATATTTGCAAATCTGTTCTGCAGTGAAGGTACGGTCCTGACTCCACAGGACAGATTTGAATGATTTTTTTTTTTTCAGATTTGCAAGGATGTGATGAAAAGAAATTTGAAAAATATCTTTCTAAAACAGAACTCAAGGTCTTTGTTTATTTTTCTCTAGTTGGGGAACCTCTCGTAGTCTTTAGTAAAACACTTAAAGGAAGGCTGAAGAAGAATGGTCTGATGAAGGGCCACTGAAATACAGTTGGTTCCTTCTTTGGGTAGGGAAAACGTATGGTGACTTTCTTCTTTATTTTTTCTGTGAAAAATGGAGCAAATCTCCGTGTGCATTTCATCTGGGTCAAGATTCATATTTATAATGATTTGGTTACTTAGGTATTTAGACAAGATTAGTTCAGTCCTGTTTTGGAAAGGAAAGATGCAGAAATGGCTGTTATTGGTTATGCTGTACTGAAAGGTGTAGTCATTGGTTTGAGAGAAGTCCAGATGAATCTACACAGGAGTGCAGCTTAAATGATAAAATAGAATTTAAAGGAAAGAACTTTACTTTTTTTTCCTCTATATCTGTAGGGTGGAAACAACATGTGAACTGACCTAGGGAATAGAGCGAATACTAGCATAAATAAGCACATATACATGTATTAAAAAAAATTAGTCCAGATATAGGGTAATTTTTGAAGGTTGAGAATTTGTGAATGTGGAGCTACATCTCATTTCCTAGTATTTAGATATCTAAATCATGTATTTTTGATGGAGGTACTCTGCTGTTGTCTAAAAGTCATACCTACATATCATATATGTACATGTCATATATATCTAACAAAAAGTATGTTTAAATTCACTCATTCTGCAGAGTTCAGCTACTCAGTGACAGAGAAGACTGGCCCTGAAATGTGATCCCAAAATAACAAGGACTCAGTTTAATTGTCCTTTTGCTGCTTTCTCACTTTTCCTCCATGCAAAAGAAATGCTAATGCTGACTGAGCATTTCCACATTTAGCAAACAAAAGGCAACTGTTATCCAGCTTCATCATGCCGTGCATAAAAATGTGATAGAGTGGTGATTGCTGCTTGATCCATCTGTGTGTATTATGATTCACTCTAATGGAACATGCAAATGCTCTGATGAAGAGGAAATTAGTGCAATGGATTCTTTTAAAAGTTATCCTCCAAAAGTCTCTCATTCTTTCAGCCTCTGGGATACTTTCTTTTGACTTGAATGATGAAAACATAAAGTTCGCTCCCCAAGTGGGATTTAATAATTTATCCTAATACTTATCCTATCTGTCTAACTAGGACATTATCCTAATGGATATCTCTTAAATATCCCAGACAGTTATTCATATACAAGAGACAATAATTTACATAAAAGTTTTAATTAACCAGTTTGGGAATGCTGATGTGTCTCCAAAAGCAGTGGAATAAAACTCTTCTTCTTCATGCAGAGTTGCACCATTGCATGTGCAGAACAGACCTGCTTGCTGGTGTCATCGTGAGAGAGGGAGAAAAGCCACCCTGCTGCAAGGCAGTGCTCAAGGTGCCCTGGCTGCTCTTGCCAGTATCCTGCAGGGCAGTTTGCTCTTGGCATGACCTGACAAGGGGAACAAACTGGAAGCTGGAAAGGCTGTATGCTAAATACGTGTTCTTACACCACCACCCCTGCCAGCAATGGATGAGTGACTGTTGCTATGGCTGAGGTCTGAAAATGCAAATAATTTTAAATGCAAAGTGAAATCACTAGCTATATTGAAAAATAAAAATACCTATTGTATACTAGATTAAGGATAAGTTCTGTCACACAACGAATTTGATTTCACATTCTAGTTCTGGAAATATTTTGCAGTATTTCAAATTGTCTTTATTTTCTTAATTTACTCATAATAATGTTTTAAAGTGTTTCTGTATTTATTTTTATTTTTACAAGGCAGAAAAATTAGTGGATGTTCCTTATCTTAATTTTATTTTATTGGATGACGGATGTTCTTTGGACTTATCAAATCAGCAGCTCTTCAACAAGGAAGAAACAGGGTGTTAGGTAGTCTGGACTGTGCAGGGGAACAGGGAATGCTTGGCAAGATATGTGTCCTTGGTTGACTAAGACAATGGAAAGTAACAAATGCATTGAAAGATTTACTAGCAAAAATTCTGTGGTCTTGAACTAAATATTAAAATCTATTGTGTTTGGGATCAAAAGGAGATATTTTTATTTGTTGTGTTTTAAGCTTTAAAATCTTCATATTTTTGTAGCTGTATTTTGAAGTCAAATGGTCCTTAAAAAGTCAGAAATTGAAATGGATGTTTAAAACATTTTGATTGATTGATTCAACATGAAGTCATGAATGGATTAGTTTTCTACATAGAGAGTGCACTGCAGAAAAAAGTTTTCCTGGAGTTTCATGAAGCTGTAGTTATGCTACAGCACAATTTTTAATCCTGTGTACAGCACGTGATGGTGTAACATTCTAAAACTCATGGTAAGAATAGATTCAGTCTTAATAAAATTATGAGATTTTTATAGCTGTCTTTCATTTTTGTGAACTCTTTTTGCAGTTACATGGCCAAATATTTCTTTCTGTATTGATACGTGCAGACAATCTTAACAAACTGACCAGTACAGGAAACTAAAGGTTGTGTCTAGGCTGTGTTATTGCATTGGTATTTACAACTCCAAAAGATCCTTAGGATGGGAGAACAGATTGTTTAGTGAAATAGTGACAGGATTTGAGACTTTCACCTTTGGGGCATTGATTTATCTCCTAGGTGAAGTTGGTACTGTCTAAATGGAGTTATCTCCTGTTTGGCCTATGTGAAATGAGTCTTAAATTCATAGTGGGCAGCTTTCCACATAACAGAATTCCAACTTGTTTTGCACTAATTATGGCCTTTCCAGTTTCTCTGAAGAGACAAAGATTAAGTAGACTTTGAAACTTTCCTGATATCCCTGGTGAGTGATCTTCTTTGTAATGGCACTTTGTCAGGATATCCTTGACAGCCAGATGCTGCTGTATCTCTGCCAAATAACCTGTTTAGTGAGGAAAAAGCCTTCAAGACTGAAACAACCACAACATTTGCTTTTAAAAGCTATAGAAAAGGTTCAGGATGAGAATGTGTACTGTATAGAAAACTATTTTTCCTAAAAGACTTGGGGGGCCAGCAATCTCAAACTCAAAGGGACCTCAAGTGGTTGACTGTCACATGCCTGATTTCAGTGAAAAAATGGTAGAACGTTGCATGCATGAATCACATTTATATTTTTGTATGTGCTGCACTGAAGACTTGTACATGGAAGGTTCACTGGATAAAATCAATTCATGCTGAAATAAGGGGAAAATTCTACTGCAGATAGGCCAACTAGAGTAATAAATACAAGAATGGTCCACTGAAGAGGGCTTTGCCTATTGTACCAGATAGCTCGTAACTTAGTGGTAGGAGTATTAAAAATTTGTTCTAGATTTGCTAAAGATGTATCAGCCTGGGGAGAGAAAAATTGAATCTGGCTGGAGCACTCTGTCAGAAGTGGTAATTACTCTGTAGCTATAGAAAAGATGTGGCCAGATTCTTTCTAGATATGCACAGTTAGTAGCATGTGTAGAGGGAATGGGTGCAACTTAAACATGACAAATGGAGCTTAGACAGGAGGAATTTTATTTTCTTGTATTTTTTTTTCCCCAGAAGGATGGTCAAATAATGAAAAAGGACCTGAGCAGTGGGTAGTTTCACTAGCTGGTCAGGATGTTCCCAAACCAAATGATAGTGATCCCTAACATCCTACTACTGTAAGAGAAGGAAGCACTTAGGTCTCCAGGGTATGCAGCTTAATGAAATCCAAAAGGGAGTGTGTTATATCTCCATGGGAGCTACACAGATCATATCTTGTATATGATGAATGACGTGTTTTCCAGAGACAAGCATTAATCAGGAAGATTTTATGAAATGCATGAAGGAGAATCTTTCACTTTGGGTTCCTGAGGCATCATCTAACAAAACCAGAAGACACCAGATAATTAAAGGCTCCTCCTTTTTATTTTAAAGACCATGGCTTATCTAGGTCCTCCTTAGTACTTAATAGTAAAGTACATACTAACCTATCTGTTTCTGACCATAGCTGTACAGTCCACTTCACTGTTTGTAGGCAATTGGTAAGACTCAGTGTGAGATCTGTGGAAGAGGAAGGCAGATTCATTTTAAACTACAGTTTTAATTTGCATTTATTCTGTCACAGATTCCCCTCATATCTACTCTCACATCCACCTACTCAGCAGCACTGAGGTAGGTCTGTTGAAGTGGTTTGGTCAAGGTAACTCAGTGTGACACAAAGGACATCAGATGATAGCTACTGAATCCTCATCACAGCATTTGGATTTCCTCTATTGGTGATGGCAAATGGGGTTTGAACAGGTCTTTTACATCCTTCAGGATTCAGCTGTTACTATGGCATGATTCTCTTGCCTCAGAATTTTGCTTACTTTCAACTGGCAAGCAAGTTTGCTGGACACTGTTTATGTTTCCTGATTTTAGGTATCTCAGAGTTGTAGCCTATTTCCTTCTTGGGCTTGCAAGAAGAGGAGCAGCTCGTCTACTCTACTATAACCTCATTGTTATCCTTTTATTAAAGTGCAGGGTTTTCAACTTGAGTAATCTCTTCTGTGGTCTTAACAGTGCACACATCCAAGTCTTCATAGAAATGTCTAAGCATTTAATTGCTATTGTCTGTGTCCTTGTTTGTCAGTATGGGCCATTCTTTTAATTCTGTTGTTTCCTCTGGTGTGTTCTCGTGCATGTTTGCTTTCCACTGCATGCTTGCATTCAATGTATTATACAGGACAAATCAATTTTATTGGGCAAGAAGGCAGAATATAGGAAAATACAGAGTTTTGAGAGCTCCAGCTTTGAATTTTATATGTGCCTGTGATACATAGAAATGGATTTTTACACTATGAACAAAAATTGGGAACATTTACTCAGTGTAAATATGGAGCAAAAAAATCATTAGTGCTTTGCTAGGAGAGCTGTTTTCATATTTAGCATGTGGCAGATTTCTGGTGGACATGGGTTACATTTTCCTGTAGAATGAGAACACAATAGCAATAATTTTTCACATCACAAACCATAAAGGAGACCTTCTCCCTAATCCTGGGAAATGCTGTATTTTTACAGTAATTTCTCTAGTTGATTCATTTTACCAATTAAATCACATCTTGTAGATGCAGCTACACTATATTTACATCATTTTTATTGTATAAGCTACTAAATTGATAATTGGTTCTTTGAAATTAATTGTTTATTACCTCATTTGAGTATTTTTTTCTTCATCTTTCTTATTTGCTGAGTCAACAAAGCAAGCTTTTAACATATTTTGTTGGTATCATTAAATAAAAGGCATTAAATGATTACTGCAGTTGTAGAGAGTTATACAGTGTAATTTCAACCCTTACTGAGTAAAACTTCCTACATATGCAAAATTTTGCTACTGAAATTTGTTACGAGCTTCATCAGCCAGCAAAGCAATATACTAGGAAAAAAACCCCTAATTCTCTTGGAGCAGTGCTGTGGCAAAGTATGTTACATTGTCTCTTCTGGAGACAAAAAAGCTCAAAGGGAAATATGTTGTGCCTTGTGTTGCCCTTGTTTTTCTTTTCTGATTTCTCTCAGGTTCAGTGTTGAATGCACAAGTGGTTGTTTATATAAAAATGCCTTCAAGATCTTTTTGGCTGTACAGTTTGTATAGATCTAAATGGATTTTCCACTGCAGATCTCCTCTTGCATAGGAGCTTTCCTCCTCCCACTCCCTGCACTGACAAACCTCTTAGAGGCAATGCAGGAGGTAGCAGGGCTGAGTGGGGCTGGAGAAAATGGTTGCTGCAACAATGGAATAGACTTGTTCCGGCAGCTAATGTTCCTGTAAATTGCATTTCAGAGGCAGGACCTTATGGGGCTGTGTCCAAGATGATACTTTGACTCACAGTCTGGGCTACCTGGGACATGCTCAGAGTAAATGAATGGTCAGGGCTGTGGTCCTATGGCTTGATTAAAGCAGGAGGGATCCACTGCCTACCTCTAGCTTGCTGAGCAGGCACAAGCTTCTCTGTGTGTGCATGTGAAGGGCATATCACTATGTCTGAACCAGCATGCCCCATTTCTCCATAAGGCTGGTTCAGAAGCTTTGTCACTACTGAAACTGTCCACAGCTACTGACTGGAGAGCCTGCATAGAACATGAGCAGGACCAGCTCTTGCCTGCTGGCAAAGCAGGTGTTTCCCTTAGTGAAGGAGGACTTGCCTATTTTGCAGACAGAGAGAAGACCTTAATCTCCTCCTGGAGTTGTTTGTTGTCAAAGCGTTTCCTGATTATACAGAAGTACCTTAGGATAATCATGTTCATCTCTCAGGATGGGCTCTGTTCTGCTTTTGCCAGATTAAGGGTTAAAAATTCGATTGCTTGAGTTACTCCTTGGACCCTGTTTATTTATACTGCCATTGACATTTCATTTGGTAGCCTTAAGCAAGCTTTTTATTTTGACCCATCTCTGGTTTGCTCATGCCAACAGGCTCAGGGACAAGGACTAGAGCTGTTCCTACAGGTGCAGTTGCTGCAGCAGTGGTAGTCCTACAGACACAGCTACTGCTCCCACTGCTCTCACCCTGCCATAAATGAGAGATTTTGTTGATCAGACAGCTATTACAAGAGATTCAGTTCCTCCTTCTGGTGGTAGTCTTGGTTTGAGCAATGTGTTTAGATCCATATTAATTCAATGAGAAGAAATGCTCAGCACTGGCCCTGGGAAGGAAGGGTCCCTGCAGCAGCCCAGGCTGGGGTGGCTGCTGGCTTAGGGGCCCCAGTGGGGAGCTGAGCACTGCTCCGTGTGCTAAATCAGCAAGGAATGCTGTCAGCATTCTGGGCTGCACAAACAGGTCACAAAGCAGTAGATGAGGGAAGAGATATTGGATCTTGTCTTACTGCATCTTGCTGTTCTTTGGGACTATTGAAGAAAGACACAAAGTGGGGTGTGTATTGCTGAGGGCCCTCCATGATGGTAAAGGCTTGAGCATCTGTCCTGTAAGGGGAGTCTGAGGGACTAGGGCTTGTTTGCCACCTGGTGGAAAAGTAGTGTTGAGGGGACCTAACAGCAGTTTATTGGTACCTATGTGGAGGTTAATGAGAAGATGGAGCCAGGCTCTTTGGGAGACTAAAAGATAGTGGACATGAAGCGAATGAGGAAAGGTATAGACTGGACACAAGAACCCCCTTTTGTTTTTGCTATGAGGCTTCCCAGGTTGGCTGTGATTGCTGGTTTTCAAGACCTGACTGGATGAAGATCTAAGCAACCTGGTCGTAGCTCAGAGGTGATCATGCTTTGTGCAGGCAGCTGCCCAAGAGACCTCCTGCTCTCTGATGTCCTTTCCAGTCTTACAAGAATAAAATGTTTCCTTTGCTGGTGGGGAAAGAAGTGTACAAAGGCATACGAAGAGGAGAACTGTGCTTGTACATCCTATTTTTTTGCTTTGGCCACCAAATACAGCTTTGACACAGTATTGCCATTGCCCCTGGCTTGTACTGTTCTGCTCATCTGCTAGACCAATGCATTCACAAGGGATTAACCTTGTGATGGGTTCTGTGAAAGCCTATTTCTCAGAGGATTATTGACAATCCAGAGGAAACCAGACACTAATGGACTAATATAAAACATGACATGATATTTTTACTTGTACCCTGCATTAGTGTTGCAACCTTCAGGTCAAGCAGCATTTCCAGGCTGCTGTTATTCCTGGTACTGACTGTCAGGGTGGTGGTTCTCCCATGCAGGAATTTGCCTCCAAGTCAGACTCTGCTTTTATTCTGTTGTTTTATTACCTGTCTGTGCTGTATTCTATTCATTAAATGAAACATTTTTGTTCTCCAATATGTTCTGTTGCATGCCTGTGGCTCAAAAATATACCTTTTACCCAATCAAATACTTCTTAGCACTTCCCTTAATGCTTATGGGTCACGGAACATTAGGCATCAAATAAAGGCTGTCTCTAATAGTGCAGAATGAATGGTCCTCCTGCTGCAAGGCCTCACTTATCACTGTCACAAAAGCAAAACAATATAGCACGGTGGGCTCTGTTTTTTGCTGCTCAAAGAAATCAGCAGGGCACTTGGAGACAGCCTTGCAGCTGTGTCACAGGTGTTAGGGACTATGTGATGAGCTGCAGCTCTTTTTTTGCAGGGAAATGTAAGTACAAGGCTTGGGCATCTGTATCCTCATGAAATCTCTGCTGTCTTTGCTAAAGGCCAGAATGGAAAAAAAAAAAAAAAAAGAAGCTAGGAAAGGATGCAGCTTTATTTTTTGTTAAATAAAATCTCTCTGCTAAGAAGGCTTTTGGGTCATTTGTCAGTTGCTGTCCTGGAATTCAGAAAACAAAGTAATAGTTTAGATTTATTTTGGATTTTGTTGATCAAACAAAATCTAGATTAAAGATCTAGTAATGCTTTTCAATAGTCCTAGAAAACACATGGTGTGACATGTATTTGCACTAGATGATACAGAATCCATGTTCCAGAAGTCTAGATTGGAAGCATCTAATTTTGTCAATCTATGTGCAGAGCAGAGGGAATTTAACAAAAAGTTATAATCATAAGCTTACTTCTCAGTGTTCATTGAACTTGATATTGATACTGTTGCAATTCTTTGAAGGCCAGTTAACCAGATTAACTCATTAACAACCATCAATATTTACCTATCAACTGTTGTAGCATTTCCTCCAGATAGCTTTCCTACAAGTTTTGAAATCAACTTCATTTGAAACAGATTTTGTCAATGCATATAATATTGAATGAAAGTGGCACCAGACACTTTACATTTTTTATTTCGTTTAAAATAATTTTATTTATATAGAATCATGGAATCGTAGAGTGGTTTAGGCTGGAAGGAACCTTAAAGATTATCTCATTCTAAACTCCCTTGAAATGTTACGTAATTTTGTAGAAATCTAAGTGGGTGAATTTTTAATCTCTTACTTGAGTTTAAGACACACCAGTCTATTCATTTATTCTATTAAAACCTTTAAATCACTATATAAAACAGAAATAAGATACCCTTTTCCCAACAAAAATTATATTCTTATAAAAATTAAATTTTAGCAATGGAAGAATATGTTAGAATTGCCACTCACTGAGAAAGACTTTGTGTAGACCTGGCATTTATAGGCACACACACACTCAGATATTCTGTTCAGGCTCTATTAGCAAGAGTTTACAGTTTAAGAACTTCCTTACTTCCTGAACTGTCTGTATATAGAGCTGATCTGTAGGATCTGATTTTCAGGAGAACACTTGTTACAGTTATAAGCTTTGGCTCAGTACTCCAAAGAGCTAGTGTAACCTGCTAAGCTATCTGCAAACACAGCATGTGAGATGTAATAAAGAATGAATCTTTTACTGTTTCTCTGCATTTTAAATATAGATTTTCCTGCCTTTGGTGTTAGAGGTAAGCTTTGAAAATGTTGAACTCTTTGAACATCTTCTCTTTGAGAAATTATGCAATTATACATTGTATTCTAATACAAAACGTACCAAAAGTTGCTAAGTGCTATACACATTAAAGTAAGATTTATTTATCTGAAAGACAATGATACAGAATATGAAACTCAATTTTGACTGTACTATGGATTCTGCATGCATTTGAATTAATAAAATGAATACTTCACCTGGATAAAGAACGAAATTCTTTACAGTGAGGGTGGTGAAAACACTGGAATAGGTTGCCCAGAGAGGTTGTGGATGCCCTTTTAGATGTTTAAGGCCAGGCTGGACAAGGCACTGAGAAGCCTGGTCTAGTGGGAGGTGTCTGTGCCATGACAGGGGATTTAGAACTAGATGGTATTTGAGAACCCTTACAGCCAAAACTATTCTATGATTCTGTTCTATGAATTTAGATACAATTTTTAGAACAAGCAAACTGGAAAAAAAATCATATAAGAAGTCTTGCATATAAAAACATCATCAATAATGTACAAGATGGAGTAGATCAGAGTAATTTTTGATTAAACCATTTTTTGTTGGAAAATGATGATGGAACTGAGCTTAAACTGCTTCTGGGAAATAACTTTTTGATTAGTTTCCTGGTTCAAAATTGTTTTGATAAAGTCTCAAAACTGTTGAAATGTCCCACTTTGCCATTTTCCTAGTGAAGAATTCAGTATTTCTTGATAGAAACAAATTTTTTGAAATGGGTTTTTATTATATAGTAAAGCCAGCAATGATATGAAAATTTAAAACTTGAAATATTTTGACTTGCTGAAGTATGTCTTCTGTTGACTTTTTCAAGTAGCTGAAAGCTTGGAATTTTGGCCATTGTTTTCCTGTGTGTGAGAAAAGGACACTGTTGAAATCACTAATAGTTTTGTGATAGAAGATTAATTTCCTACTAAGATCTGTTGCGGTATGTGAAAAGAGCATGTAGCTACCATAAGAAATCCACTTGGTGCTAAATATGATTGGAACTTGAGGCATATATAGTCAGGATAGTAGATGGACTTCCCAAATTGCTTGATACTTCCCATTTTAATTTGCCTTGATACCTTTTGAGCAAACATAAGGAGAATAAGCAACTGGTGATAGGAAACAACAAGTGGAAAAAAACCCCCAGCTTTTGAGGATCAAGTGCTCCAAACTGGATTGAGTGGGCTCAGTGAGAAGGCACAGAGCATCTATTGCCTCCAGAAGAAATCTGGTGGTGATTTACACAGAGAGGCAAGACAGCAAAGGATCTTTGCCATTATTTTCTTCCTGCTAGTGATGTTAATGGCCAGCACACCAGAGCCAGAAAAAGGTGGACAAAGAGGTTCAGTGAGACCTTTGCTTCTGGAGTATCAGCAAGAGGATCTGTAGGAGCTGGAAAGAGGACAGTGACCTAGACCTTCCATGGTACGTGTATTAGGATCTTCCTTTCACTAGTGAAAGCATGTGAATCAGGAATCCACAAAGGACTCCACAAACAGCAAGCCTGTACCCATTGGCTTTGGAGGAATTGCCAGATGTTGTTCTGACATGCCATTGGAAGAGATCTAAGGAGAGTTGGTCCCTCCTAGGCAATTACATGTATTCTTGCCAGTAGAGGGGAAAACGATGTATGAACTTTTCGTAAATGTGTAGTTTGGGAGACAGGAAGGGATAGACAAACACAAAGTGGGGGGAAGCTAGAGGATATGTCAGGAGACAAGCATATTGCAATGCAGAAAAATTAAGGAATGTAAAAGAAGATGGAAACACTATATCAGGGAAGAGAGATGAGAAATACTAACATTACAGCTATTATCAAACACACCGGGGTATGTGAGCCTTTTCCGAGCTTTATAATGGTGTCTCCTCCACCAGTCTTTTTGTCAATCCAGTGAGTTTCATGAGTGCGAAATCAGAACGAGATCCCAGATCTATTCCCGTCATCCCTACTCCCAGGTGACCTTTATTGAAAATTATATTTACAATGCATAAATACAAACACATCATAAATACAAATAAAACAAAACAACCCCCAATCTCGCATTAGTCAGTCCTTTTTGAAGAGTCTCTGGCCTTATTCACAAAGATGTGGATGATATCCACCGAGCTGAACAAGGCCTGGTTACTCAGTCTCCTTGCAACCTTCTCCTTCTGCAACCCAGACAGGCCCAGTTCCTTCAGCAAAATGAAATTGTTCGCATACCATTTCCCCTGTGCCCCCAAAAGGAACCCCAAAAACTTGACGGAGGACGCTTTGGTCAGTTCACATACTTTGGCCGTGAGATGTTGGTATTTTCTCACTTTCTCCTCTGCAGCCTGTTTAAGTGTTGTGTCCGATGATTCGTACCTTATAGTTATGTCCACCACCAAGGCCTCTCGATCTTTTACAAAGACCAAGTCCGGTTTCCAGAGTTGTCCCTGACGATCATGCAGCTGGGTCTCGATGTATACCAGCCAGTCCTTTTTCTTGGCTTCCTCAGCCAAGGTCTCACAGATGATGTTGTGTCTTTTAATCCTGGCCTCTTGCACAGCGGGGCGGTACCCGATGATGTGTGTGCAGCTCTCAATGTCACTCTGGCAGTATTGGTGGGACTTACAGGACGTCTCCTGCCTCCCTCTCGCCAGGAACTCATGTGTTGGATACATGTTTGCACGGAGCTGCAAGGCCGTGATTAGCTTTCTAGAATAGAACACTCTAGACCGACTCAGTAAAGTACAGAGTAATAGAAAATAAGAATCAAAAGAAGTCTACTAGTGCAAACCTGTGTTTCAGTACAAGGTTACTATCTAACCTTAAACCACTTGCACTACACTATTTCTGGTATGATTTAATGAATAGCATGCAGCAGCATTTTAACAAGTACCGTATTGCCTCAGGGGTCTTTCTCCTTGGGGAGGCATAGAATAACTACCCTCAGACATTGATTTTTGCTTGTGTTGCAGTAGCCTCCAAAATTATCTCTTGAAATTAAAGTGAAATTAAAACAAACCAATATCAGATTCCATCACTAAAAGTCCTGAGGAAGAAAACTTGTTCAATATAATACCTAGAGAATTTAAGCTGTGCAAGTCATCTAAACGAATAACTGAGAGAGCAAATAGGATTATAGTACCACAACAGAAGTGTATGCTGTTTAGAATGGATTCCTCTCAGGCAGAATATTACTGTTTGTTGCAGAAGAAGAACTTTTCCTTCTTTCTGCTTTTTATTTTATTTTGAGTATTTCTGCATTTTATGTTTGATCTTCATAAAATTAATTAATATAACCTTTATAAAGAAATAGGAAATGGTACCAAGTCACATTGTTATCTATGCCAGAGAGATGAATCAATGGTTATTACAATTTCCAGATTAATTTGCATTCTTCCACTGATTTTGTCTTTAGAGAATGGTAGATTAGCCCTTGATTACTAGGGGGTGAGTGATTCACAGTGAATAATTAATTTGGCAAATAACTTATGACTTTGAATAATTTATTTTCCTAAATGAATTCATTGTATGTTGTACAGGGCTTTTAGGTGAACAATTTTCCTTCTATAGATTACTCATAATTGGTTATACAATTTCCATAATTACATACATTTGTATACTAGCAGCAAAATAGCAGACAAAGTTTATCTCAGTCTCTTCACCCTGCTACTGGATGCCCTGCTGTGTCAGAGATTAAGCCAAACTGGAAATCTGTAATAATCAATAGGAATTCTGTAATTCAGGGCCATATTACACAATTTCAATTGAATTCTTGTTATTCCAAGTAGGTATTTTTGCTAGCAAACATTACATTCAACTTGTATCTGGTCAGCATGGACAATTGTTTATTGCAACTACAAAACTGCCTGTGTGATGTATGTGTGGTATATTTGTTGTTCATCTGCAGAGAGCTTAAGCACAATGTCTACTACGTATTGAATAGGTTTTCTCCTGTAGTTCTAGCAGCTAGTTGTAGTGGTTGAAGCAGTAGAGTGATGGAGAGCAAAGACAGCATGTGGAATAGGAGCATAAACAACAACTGTATCTGAAATATTGTCTCTTAATCAGTTGTATTAGAGGCAAAATACACGCTTAGAGGGAAGCATGGACTGGTGAGCGACAATAATGATGCAGATCTGGAATCATTATAAGTGGCTTCCAAACATCAAAGTAAGAAAGCCATATACCACTATGAATGCTCTTAAACTTTTTACTAGTGTGTGGTAACATTGTCCAGAATTGCTACGTCTTGTATTAGTCAGTAGGTAGCAGTTAAAGTAGGTAGACTGCTTAAGCTCTTGGGAAGGATAGACATACACTGATAGACAACTCAGTACTCAGGCACTTGCCCAGGCATATACAGATTTGAGAATGCAAGATTGCAAAATTACAACAGTTGATCATAAAATCTGTATTTCTCTTTGTTTTTGCTCCAGATATCAGAGGTTTTTAACAGAAAGAATTATTTTTCCATCAAGCTGTGAGGATTTTTGGGGTTTGTTCGTTTGTTCATTTTACTGTTTTTTATTTTTGTTTGGTTTTGTTTCTGTGTTCTTAATGACTTTGTTTTGCTTTGCTTGGAGGAAACTTTATTCTTTGCTTGGCGCACATGTGATCATTGCTGCTGTCTTGGGATGGGCAGTTGACCATTCACTAATACACAACTCTCTCATTACACAATTGGATTGATGAAAATGGTTGTTTAACTGTTAACTGCATCCTAAACAAGTGTGCATTTGTGAGACTGTAAAGGAAATGCTGCAGTCTCCTACACAAAGATAGGGCTGAACAGTAGTTACTAGAATTATAGCTGTCTGCTGTGTGCTGGAAAATACCTGGCAGTGCAGGTAAAGCCTTACTGCAATTTTAGAAGTAAAATTTGGAGACTTTCCAAGACTTACAAGTGGCTAGTGACATACTGATGCAAAATTACAATCTCTAGGGATATCTCATCAGAGATACTCTGTATTCCTATTTTGAAAAAAATTATTTTAAAAGAAGAGTAAAATTTTTCTTTTATAGTTCAGATGCTGAGGAGTGTTGCTTGGAGGGGTCTGTCCAAGTTACTGATGATATTTTGTAAAGTTCCTCATATTCACCTGTACAGGACCTGAGCACAGTGCTGGCACAAAGCAGAAAAGTGAACTTACATGGTCGAGTTTCCTTCAGTTCATGAAACACTGTTCAAATTTTCATGGCTGCATTGTCTCCTTTTACTTCATCCCTGAAACCCTATCCCCATGTCCTCACCTATCTGTGCTTCAGCATAGTGTAGCTTGTTTTCCTTTGTTCTTCTAAAACTTCCCAGGTACTGAGAGTTTGGGTGTCATGTCTTTGGAGTTCTGGCTTACTTTGCTGCAGTTCCTCTGGAAAGTGTAACAAAGAAAAGGAAGTTTGCTCACTGTTCTGTTTCACATCACAAAAGATATCAGCCCCTCTTTTTTCCTGTATTTTGGTATTCATGTTCAGTTTCTAATATCTATGACCTTTTTGACTTTGCTCATGTGAGTTATTGATGTCAGAGTTTTTTTTCTAAACTAAAGTACATGGGAAGGTGTCCCTTTCGTATGGCAGGTGGGTTGGAATTAGATGGTCATTAAGGTCCCTTCCAATCCAAACCATTCTACAATTCTGTGATTCGACCCTGAGGAGAATCGTTCGTTCGTTTTGAAAACGGAGCAGTTAAGGTCACTAATAGTTTGAGGGGAACAGGCAAATAACTATACTCGAACCTCAACCAGTGTTTTATGTTTTGAACAATGCGTAGCTAATCCCTGTAGTCTGAAAGCAAAAGCAGCACCTCTCTAGAAAAGCAGAAGGAAGCTCAGGCACTATTGTCATTAACTGGAACAGCTCTTCCACCTTCTCTTTGTAGCTGGAAAGACTATTTTTTCTGGACTGAGTGACAAGTTTAGCATGCCCTTTAGAGATTCAAGCACTATAGAATAACTTCTGTTTCTAAGTGAGTATACTGTGTAGTGTCTTGTAGCAACTGCCGAAGTTAGATATTTGCCTTGTTACAAAAAGTGCAAGAGAGCAAGCTGAGCTCAATTTTTTTATTGATTAAGACTATACAGTCTGTGACTAAGCAGAGATGTAAAGTTATGCTACCAATTCAGCTTTCCTTTGTGATGCATCATTGGCTGAGAGAAATATCTGCATCCAGGTTGACAAATCCTGTTTCTATCTCATTTGTAAAATGTAACACTACACTTTCTAGCCTCTTCAGCTGCTTGTATGAAAAGAAAAAGCTTGGAGAAATACTACATTTACAGCTCACCCATGTTTGGTATCTCTCTGGCGATCTTGAAAGGGTAAATATGAAACCAGAACATGTACAAATCATCTGGCTAGTACAAAATGGAAAAAACTAAACAACTTCAAAAACACTTGAAGAATAATGGTCAGAGAAAGTTTATCTAAGTCTTGCTGGAGGTCATGTTCATAATGTGCCAGCATAGTCTTGAAAAAT
The DNA here is from genome assembly GCA_013400935.1 of Turnix velox. NCBI lineage: Eukaryota > Metazoa > Chordata > Aves > Charadriiformes > Turnicidae > Turnix > Turnix velox. Next base: position 99,569 of record VZTY01015481.1, read on the forward strand.
ATTTGAGTTGTACAGAATTAAAATGTTAAAAAAATAATATAAAAGTGGTGCAATACTACTGACATTAATTCCTAGAGAATTAAAGACATAAAAGTTATTTTCTCATATTGAGCCAGCTCAGCTATTGGCCAGTGAGATTCAGGCATTTATGTCCAAATAATTCTTTTAATTGACCATCATAGGATGGAAACAAAAAAAGTCTAACTGATTTGAGTTTTCGGTCTAGGGATAGGAAATCATTAATTGAGAATTGTTATTTTTTTAGTCCAAAATTAATTATTTGATCCAAAATTTTGACTTTTTAAACTATCCTGGTGCTATAATACGCAAAACTCTACCAGAAGAAAATTCTGAGGCAGCAAACAAGAAGAAAACAGAAATAAGATTTATCATAAAAGTATTTAATCAACTTATGCAATTTTATGCAAAATTACATTTACAAATAAATTTGCTTTCACCAAAATCATAGAAGATGTTTGAGAATTATAGAATCATAGAATTGTATAATAGTTTGGGTTGGAAGGGACCTTCAAGATCATCAAGCTCCAAGACCCCGGCCACAGGCAGGGACACCCCCCACTACATCAGGCTGCTCAGTGCCTTGTCCATCCCAGCCTCAAACATGTCCAGGGATTGAGGGGGCATCCATAACCTCTCTGGACAACCCCTTCCAGTGTTTCACTACCCTCTCTCTAAAGACTTTTTCTTATATGTAGCCTGAATCTCCCCTCTTCCAATTTACATCCATTATTCCTAGTCCTTCCATCACATATCCTATTAAAAAGTCCTACCCCAGCCTTTCTGTAGCCCATTCAGGTATTGAGAAGCTCTTCTGAGGTCCCCCCTGAGCCTTCTCTTCACCAAGCTGACTAATTCTTAATTACATTCTGAAGGGAAATTTTGAGTAACATTGTTCATCAAAGCCAGTGAGAAATAAAGCTGCAATTAGATAAAATCAAAGGTCTTATCTTGAACTGGTTAAATAGCAGGAAAAAAAAAAGAAATATTTTTTTCATTGGGGTAAGATCATTTGCAGAGTCCAGAAGCATCTGTGCTAAGCTTGTCTGTTCAAGGTGTTCATAAATGATCTGGAAAAAGAGTTGAGTAGTGAGGAGACTAAGTGTCCTGATACTAATCTATTCAGTGAAGTGACAATGGAAATTAACTGAAGAGAGTTACAAAAGATTTCTCAGTACAGAGGAACTGTGTGATAAAGTGCCAGATGAAATTCAGTGTTGGTAGACCTATACTAGTGCACACTGGGAGAAAAAATTAACTTTACCTACATGATTATTGGCTCTGGATGAGTCATTTCCTATTAAAGAAGAGATCTTGGAGTTATAAAAGATTTTTCTATGAAAAAGTCATCTCAGTGCTTAGAAATAGCCAGAGATTTAACAGTGGGCAAAGGCAGCATATATAATGAAAGGACTTGCTAGGAAAGGAATAGAGAAGAAAGCAGGCAACATCATTATGACATTGTACAAATCTCTGGTCTGCCTTCCCCCTTAATAATTTGTACACTTTGAGGATTCTAGTCCTGAAAACCATGTGGCTGAATCAGAAGATAAAGAGAAAGAAGATGTGACTCGGGAAAGGTGTGTAATGACTTCTTTAAATAAATGAATAATGACTTTCTATGCTTCATCCTGAAAAAATAAAGGCATTTTACTAGCCAGTAATGAAGGTTTCTGTAAGTAGGGAGAGTTTACCAGAGAGTCATCATTATGTGTTTTATTTTATACTGTTCTGTAGGTATCATCATTCACCATTGCCAGAGACAGTATATTGAGTTACATGACATTTGATCTGACATGCATGCCTCTTCTTTTGTAATATGTTGTTACTATGAGGAGAAACAAGATGAAACATTTTCTTGTGATTCTGTGTTCACTTGTCAACTAAGACTGGACCAGTATTTTGGACTGTCTGCCTTCATATCTGCACAATAGGTCCCTTGACTGTGGTAGTGTAATCTGTAACCAGTATCATCTGTTGTATTCTTGAAGGGGAGACTTTTCTCCTCCCAAGTACAACAGGGCAATAGCACAGACTAGGGAGTGAAAGCCAATGAAGTGCATGTATAATTTTATTTTTTACTGAGCCTCTGGAAGACAGTTTGAAATGCAGTGTTCCTACCACTTCACTACTGTATATGATTAGTTGCAGTCTGATCAGCTCCTGTTGTACCTGAGAATTACTAATGCATTTGAGATTTATATTCAATAAGGAGATTCAACATAAATGGATGTTGCACAACTTGAATTAGGAAGAGGAAAAAGGAAATACACAGCTGTAGTCTTTTGCAAGTGCACAGCAGTCTATACAAAGCTAATTTTAGTGTCAGTAAAGCGTTTAGTTGCATGAAATGAATAACAATGTATTTAATTTGTATGAATTCATAGACAAAAGTAACACCAGCTGTCATTGAATATTTATGACCTAAGAAAATTAAGAATTTGGGTGATGAATGGTATTTCAGAGAAGTTCTTTGCAGCTCAGACTTTCTGATTAATACTACATAGCTATACTCTTATTTAGGGAATAAAATCTTCTGTAATAAGTTCTTTTTTCAGAATAAGATCCACACAAGGAATTAATCATATATAATTAAGACCTTGTAAATACCCAGTGAATGTTTGTTCTTGCTGATGTTAATGGCTGGGAGCATTAAGTCATATAAGTTATCTTTGTTAAAATACATCACAGATTTGCTAGAGGCTGACAGGGCCTCTAGCCCTCAAACCTCTAGGGCCTCAAACCTCTAGGTTTGTTATACTGTGTGACTGAACACCTTGCCTAAGTGCTGCTGATGAATTTCATAGTCTAAAGAAATACTGTGTGAAAAGTTTCAGGGGTTGGAGTATTGTATACTGTGCAATAATGCATAGAGATTGCAGTTGCCTTCAAATACATTGTAAAAAAACAACATAAAAGTTCCACTCTGTCTTTTATTGTGTAAAAGATGGACTGTGAGAAAGATGAAGTATAAAAGAGCTAATTCAAAGCAGCAGCAACAAGGACAAAAAGGCTTGCAGGTAAACTTCACAGATTTACATAAACTATGAACTTAAGTATTAATAAGGGACTACTTTCAAAATATACTAAAAACATGTTAAATTGCAACCAGAGAGAAACTCATAGATATGTATGTCATGTCCAAATGAAGAAGGCAGAATTAAATGTAAATTTTGCAGTTTAAATGTAAAATTGCAATCAAGACAAAATTTTTGAGGGACAACACGCTGATGGAAACCAGATATACCTTTTTCCCTCCCACAGCACTGAAAATGGGAATTCTGCCAGAGTATCTCAGAGAAATCTGGGCAGATAGATAATCAAAGTCATTGAGTGTAATAAGGCCATTGCGCAGAAAATCTGAATTAATTGTATGCATTTATGCTAGCTGCAGAGTAGGTCAGGAAAATACCTACTCCACAGTAATTATTTATGGATGATAAATCTGAGGAAATATCTTAAAGTATCAATTAAAGATGTTTTGGAGCAAGTCAATAAAATGAATAGTAACAAATCACCGTGACCTAAGGGCTTTCATCCAAATTTTTGAAAGAAATGTAAAGTTGCTGAGCTACTAATAGTAACATGCAACTTAGCATTTTGAATAAGTAGAAGGAGGAAAATGTAATGTCAGTGTTGAAAACAATGTACTGAATTCCCTACCAAGAAAATGGACATGTACATAAAGAATTTTGGTAGATGTTATTATAACGAGTAGAATCACTGGATGCAGAGATAAATCTATGCAATAGGCACCAAAATGGCTTAGAAACTAGAGGGGTGTTATGACTAAAAAATCTAGAGTTCTTTAACTACATCAGTAAACAAGGGATCTTGAAAGGTCATCCTGATGATGTAGTTAGAACTCTGAAAGAGATAATGACAAGTTCCTTCAACAAAGTCCATATTGCCAACGTAGAACAAGATTGCTAGTTCAAAATCAGTGGGTTTTTTCATATAATGGATTGTAGTTACAAATAAAGTCCTGCAGAATTCTGTGCCAAGCCTGTGCTGTTGAGCACATTCATAAATTTGAATTTCACATATTTTAGCAACAACATTTGTAGACAAAACAAAATAAAGCCTTGCATTTAGAACAGTCTGTGATGAGATTCTGATGGTACAATGCTGAGTTACTGAGTAATAAAATGGCAGATGAAATTCAGTGTCAATTAATATCAAGTGATGCATGCGGAGGAAATGGTCCTATCTACAGAGAGAATAATGACCTCAAAATTACCATTAATATTGTCATCTAGCAATATTAGAATCACAGCAGATAATTCATACTGAATGTTAACTTCCATGCTGATCACTCAAAAGGAGAAGTAGATGCTGAAAATGTAGAGGTAAGGTTCTGAGAACAAACACTGGAACTTCATTTAATCAACTACACATTGCACAAATTTGTTTGAATACTATGCAAGGGATTCATTTAATCACAGGAAGGTGTAGCAGAACTAGAAGTGGTACAGGAGAATTTAACTGTGGACCAGAGGCATGGAGCAGTAATGCAATTCAAAAAGGCAATCTAAAAATGGGACTCTTTCTTTTGGAAAACTGACAGTTGTGAAAAAAAGTGAAAATGTGTAAAAATCACAATCACTCTTTTTCATGCTAAAAATAAGGAGCAGCTTAAGACAAAGAACTAGAAGGGCTTTTTCTGTACGTGATAATTAAACTCTAAAATTCACCTTTATAGGATATTTTGAAAGGCAAGCACAGAGAAGATTTCTGAAAGTTATGGAAAATAGGCCATTTATAGTTATTAGTTTTGATGGTCTTGATATGACAGCAGATGCAGTGAGTTCCTACACTGCTGACTGGCTACCATACAAGAGAATGCATATGTGAACTCTGCCCTCTGTTGGTAGTTTTTTCAAAATAACACAGTGGAAAGAATAATAATTTCTGAAGTGGACTTCTCTCAAAGGGCACAGGCTGCTCAGCCAGCAGGAAGACTGGGGGTGCACAGGAAGCTGTGATGGGATACAACTGGAGCAGCTGACTAGGGGGACCCATACAGTATGACTTTGTGACCAGAAGTAAAAGCTGGGGGGAAGAAGGAAGAAGAGGGTATGTTTGGAGTTATGGCATTTGTCTTCCCAAGTAAATATTACATGTGATGGAACTTTGCACTCCTAGAGATGGCTGAACACCTGCCTACTGATGGGAACCAATGAAGTAATTCTTGGGTTTGCTTTGCTTGTGCAGTCAGCTCTTGCTTTATGTGTTAAACTGCTTTTATTTCAACCCATGAGCTTTCTTCTTTTATCCTTCTGATTCTCTTCCCCATCCTGCTCGAGAGGAATGAGTGACTGGCTGTGTGGGACTGAGCTGTGGTTAAGCCACCACAGGCAGTTTTACAATACTGACACACATGTAGTGATGCTTCCAAGCATCAGTCTTGAGCCTGATATCTTGTTTTCTGTGATGATTCATGTATTTAGATGCATTATTCATTGTTTAGGAATCCTTTCAATGGTGAATCCTGTTAGCATTGTGCAAATTATTTTTTAATGGCTCATTGTACCTGAAGAGCAAACAAATTCATTTGAACCAAAACCTGACAGCATAGAATAGGTTCAGATTCATCAAACAGTTTTACTCCAGTTAGCATTGTGTATATAAGGCAATGCTTTCTTGCACATTGCAGAAATATCATGTACGAATTGTTTACTTATAGGGTAATATTAATTTTTAATTATGTGTGAAGCAGTGACAAGGCTGGGTAATTATGCTGAAAGGACAATGTAATTATCCAGCCTCAGCCCTCTTCTCCCTTTGAGGAAAGAAAGGGAATAGAAAAAGTGGAAAATTTATAGTCTGACAGCTGTATTTTATGTGTAAGGAATTTCCTTAGTGCTTGGGCTCTTTTTAAAGTTACCGAGGGACTTGGCCTTCAGTTTCCTTTGTGCCATGTGGAGATACTTAATCTCTTGCTAAATGAACTAACTACAGTAACAGAAGCAGCCCAGCTGCAGTGGCATGGAGCTATATTTAGGCTGTCTGCTCCAATGTACATGTCTATCCCAAGCACTGGGGTTGCTGCTTCCAGAGAGACATCTAACACTACAGACAAGGCTTTTGTAATTTTTAGAGTGCTTCTTCAGCAGAACAAGCTTTTCAGTTTGTTGCTTATAAATTACAGGAATACTCAGCAAGATCTATATTTGTAAATACATGTCATTGAAAAGGGAGAGATTATATTTAGAACCAACTGTACTTAAATAAATGTGTTTCATTCATGTATACAAAATTTTGGCATTCTGGAGCTGTCCCAGAAGGGATAAGATGTTGGATGCAGGAGAACATACAAGATGAGTGCTACAGGTTATCACTAACTACTTGGAGTTTTGACTGTTAGAAGTCAGTTATACACCCTTCTACTTTCAGTAGAAGTTTTGTAAGGTAAATTATGTGAGATTCCGTGAATCTTACTTAAAAATAGTTTTTCCTAATAATAATTATCTCAGGATCAAAATTTACAGTTCACTGATGAAAGAAGATGCTTAACTTTGCACCTGAAACTGAAGTGAAATAAAAATGCATACGCATTTGTCAATATTACAAATTTTCATAAAGTATCTGTAAATCAGGACTGATGTCCATGTGTGTTCTGTTTTGTTTTGCTTCTTCCTCTGAGTAAGAGGGAAGCTGAATTAACTGAATACTGTTCTTGGAAAAAAATCCTTCTGGTTAATGAAATCTGCTTTATTTTTAAATCATAATGTTATCTGGCCTAAAAAAAATAGAATATTGCAGTGCATTTTTCTTCTTGTTTTACGTTCAGGTCTATATTGCTGGAAAGGATGTCTTGGTCTGTAGAACTTGCTAGTGGTGGCAACTCACTTTTCATGGATTTTGTTAAGCAGATGTGTGTTTAGTAATTTAGTATGTAAGATCAACTTTATTCATACGGAGTAAAGTACATCTTTCTTTAATATGCTGAATATCTTCAAGTATAAAAATACCAAAATTCAACATTTAATAAAAGCAATATGTCACTGACTATGCGATGGTCAATGTCTGATTGTGTCCCATGTGATACTACAAGCTCCTATAGAAAGATTTCCTTCAGCATTTGTACTGTGATTGTCATTGTTGGGAAAAAAAGAACGGGTTACCTGCCAGACTGCATCCATTGACAGCTGTGAGAAATGGAGTCCTGTCTGCATGTTCTTTGTTTGTCCTTTGGAGGGCAGGAGAGTAGGCTGACTAGATTTAACTGCATTTCTAGAGAGAATGGATTTTGTTCCCCAAGCTTTTTGGATGTAGTGGTTTTGGCCATCCAGAAGAGAACGATGATTTCTGTCCAAATTGTTAAGATTTATTGGTCAGACATAGGACTGGTCCATACCCATTATAGCTCCATACTGAAAATGAGAACGCATTTTGCTCTGAGAGACCAAAATATTGTCATTTGAATCCTGAGAACTATGAACTGGGGCTTCAGCTGAAATCTGATTTAACAGATTAATTTCCATGTTGTCTCATCTCATGGACAACTTTGATTGCCTTAGAGGAGACCTGAGAATAGACAAAAGACCATCCAGGCTGCAGACATTTCACACTTGGTACTGGAGATAGTGTGTTTTTGCCCAATGTCAAGCTGCACCCATTTCTTTGCACATCATTTAGCTGTTGTCTTTGATTCTTTTTCTCTCTAATTTTAATACTTTTAATACTAATTTTCACCTAGATTTCACTGACATTGATATTTTTCTCTTTGATACTAATTTTTCGTTTCTTTACTGAAGCAAAAACGGTGAATTCAATGTTTTATTAGATAAGGATATTTGTTTTTTGAATTTAACTGTAAAAAAATTTTTTTTTTTCAAAACCTTTAATTTACAATTTTTTTTTAAGGTTAATGTTTTTTTGATCCAGCCACAAATCCAAGGAACCCTTCTGGGCACTTAGGAAGGAGCCAGTAGCCTGTATGGTCCTTTCACTGATTTACTGTGCCTGTTTTGTAGTAATGGTTAGATTTTAGGCATCTGCTTAACTTTGCGTCTAATGAATGCCTTCAGTGAAGCTGATTGGATCTGGTTATTAAAATTCATGCCACAGCCTGGGAATTCTGTGGCAGTTCCCTCAAATATAGAAAAAAACAACCTCAGGTTCTGCTTCATTGAAAGGCTGACAGAGCCAGAACGTCACAAACGCTGCCATCCTGTACTCCCCAGATGGGGGCAGGTGAGAACAGAATTTAACTTTGTAAATAAGGAGCTTGTCGTTTTCTGAGGTTAACAGGCAGACGTAAGCCTGTATCACTTCACTTAAAATCCATACCTGACAGTTCTGAAGACTGCAAGTCTTTTTTAGGCAAATTATTTTGATATCCTATTCCCTCTGGATGTTTGTACATGCAGATGTGCCATAGAGAAGATGGTATTGTTCTTTGGACATACAGGTTGCCTGCATAATCTGGCATTTGTCAGATCTCCTGACAAGCTTATGCACGGCTATTTACATTTACAAGTTCTAATGCATTCTGAGCATTTAACTGGCTGTGTGGATGTTGTATGCAGTGGATTTTTGTATACAGCTTTCTGTTTGAGGGAATATTGCTATTGTAACTACTAGGGAAATTAACCAGTAATGACTGGTGCTATTACCAGGCAGTTAATTTGCAAAAGGCCAAGAAATAAGTTTGGCTATTTATGTGGCAAACTAATTTTTCTGCAAAAGGAAATCCGCACTGATGAATAACTTAAATCCCAGTCTCCCAGCAAGTCTATAATCACGTGCCCTACAGAGACTGGAGTACATTCTACTGTGAGCGTTGTGCAAAAGATTATTAGCTCTGTGGTGGCAATGCTGCTATAACAGCGTGAATTGCACTTTTAATTTGTCTTCCCATCTGACAGAATATCTCATTATACTTTACAAAATCTATTTTAAATGATACTTCTAAAATTCTCTATTGAAGGATATTTACATAGAAAAAGGTGAAGATTAAATAAATTGTTTTAAGTCATATCAGCAAATCATTTTAATGAGAACTTCCTTTCTTCTTGCAGTTGTAAAAGAATGTGCATTTTATTCCCACCATGTTTAGTTCCAGTCAGTCAAATTTAGAAATGACTGGATACAATTTTTATTATAATACATTCTAGATGTGAAATGTGTGATAAGCTCTACTTTGTGTCATAAAATTATGCAGGCTCTCTAATAATTAACTGGTTACCTATGTTGCAGCTGAAAAGAGATTTATACAAAATCTTATATAAGATGACAATTTTTTTTCCATAAGTAGCACTGAGCAGAAAATTTTACTTTATGTTAATCAGACTACATTGTGAAGGAGTATACATACAAGGTCCTTTGTCACACTTTTTAAATAACAACATGAGATTTCTTTTTCTCTTTGCCCTTTCTTAAGTACATTATTGAAAATTAGGAACCATAATTGCTGATTTATTTAATGGCAAATAATTGTCTTCCCATAGAATAATGCATACTATTAATTTTTCCTCATATTATTCATGAATCCATTCTATTCTCTCCTAGTTTTTTGTGTAACTATATAAATGAGTAACATTTTGCAATATTGAAAGGTTCCAATTAATATCGGTGACCTGTTAATTTGATGGTACAGTTACTGGTAGGATTTCATGTTTCTCGGGCTCCGTTTGATGTAGCTCTTCTTTATTTCTCTGGGCATCAGCTATTAGACTTAATGCTAAGTACATTGCAAAAGCTGTGGATTGACAGTCTCAAACATATTGCAAGCTCACTGAAAATGAGAGTGATTTGTTAACAACCAGAGTACATTTCTTTGAGGTTTTTGTGTGAACAGTGTTTGCATTTATGTGAAACAATTGTATTTGATACTTGCTCTTATAAAATATATGGGCCAGGTCCTTCGAGGTAAGGGGAGGTTTAGGAGGCTGCTGCCAAGGCTCTTTGCTTCTAGCTGTTCTTTTCTAGCAGAGCATCTCAGGAGCTGTAGCTTCTGATTTAGTCTTTGCTGAGGGTTGCCGTGCTTTGGTGGGGTGACAGAAGCTTGCTTTGCTGGGGAAAAAGCTCTTACATCAGGCCAGAGCAGCCAGGTTGTTCCATATCACATCCCTAACTCTACCACTGGCAAAAGATGGTTCTACTGACTTGTTTTTATTTGCTCACAAGGCATAGCATGTCTATGAAGACAGACTGAGAGCGTTGAGATTGTGCAACCAGGAGGAGCAAAGGCTCTAGGGAATCCTTGTAGCAGCTTTCCGTTATCTGATGGAGGCAGACAAGAAAGCAGAGGAGGGGCTTTTTACATGGGTATGTAGTGATAGAATGAGGGCTAATGGCTTCAAATTGGAAGAGGATATGTTTAGATTAGATATTAAGAGTAAGTTGTTCACCGTGAGGGTGGTGAGATACTGGAAAAGGCTGTCCAGAGAGGTCGTGGATGCTCACTTCCTGGAGGAGTTTAAGGCCAGGCTGGATGAGGCATTGAGCAGACTGGCCTAGTGAGAGGTGTCCCTGCCCGTGGCAGGAGGGTTGGAACTAGATGGTCTTTGAGATCCATTTCAACTTAAACCATTCTACAATTCCAAGAAGTTATACTAGAATATACTTTACAGTTATTTGTAATTGCTGGCAGGAAATAATATGTAGGTTCAGAGCCAGTTTGGAACTTGCAGAGGATGCTTGGAGATATTTGGACCTACATTTCTGATTTATGTCACCTAATGTGCTTTTTCAAATTTCTCATTTGCAGAGTTACAAAAGATAAGTTTATGTAAATTCTTAACTTTTTTAATCTGCTGTTTAGTGTCATTCTTCATTCTGCAGCACCATAGATTTAGTTTGGCAGTTAAAGTAGAATCCATTTAAAATCAATTTTATTGTATACCTTTCCAGCATGTATTGCTGTGAATTACCCATATTTAAAACAAGTAAAGGAAGATAAACATAAACAAAGGGTGAATAATAAAGTCCAAAGTGTAAAGGAAGATATATATATAAAATCAAAGGGTAAATCATAAAGTCCAAAGTGAATACATCTGTTTATTAAGACCTCTTTTATTCCAGGAACTGTAGCTGTAGTCCCAGTTACAGAGATACTGAAACACGTGCTGAATTTTAGATACAAAAAGTTGTCTTGGTGTAGAGCTCTTGCTAGAATGCTCAATGCTTTGGGTATTTGGCCTCTAAACGCATGTGTATTTTTCGGCTGATCTTTTATGTGTGTACTGAAGAGCAAATAGACTTCATAAAGCTATGCAAGCATTTTGGAAAAGAAGTCTCACTACAGTTCTAAAAAACAACTTCCACCATCTGCTTGGGAAAAGCAGTGGGTCGGTTTCTTGTGAACTTGGCAATTAAATATGCTAAAATACAGTAGTAGCAGAATAAAACGCTTGCCATATCTATTAAAAAGAAAAACTGAATTCCAACTAAATAACACCAGAACCTCAGACAAAGAGCTACCATCTGGCTACCAGGTAAAAACAAAACTCTTGATACTCATAAAACACCCTTGTTGAAATAGATTTTTAGTGAGGAATTTTAAAGCAACAGGAGTTAAATTCTGATTAGAAAAGCAGATTTCTTATTTAAACCCCTTAAAAGGCTGTAAAATATGTAAGACTGTGTATTATGTGCTCTTTTATTTAGACTGTATTTTACTGGATCTAAAGAGAGGACAGCAAAAACTGCAGGAATTTCAGCAGCTCACACAGATTGTGATCTGCACAGGGATACAGTAGACTTAGTGCTCCAGCTCTTGGAACAATGAAGTCACAGTTTTCACTGAGTGAACTGTCATTTCTGCTCCTTACAGTAATAAAGAAAATCTAGTAAAAATAGAGTACCTTTTAAGGATATGTCAGGACTTCCGATATTCTTGAAAACAGTACTGGGGAATAGACTCATCTCTCAATCTCAGTGAGTATTCAGTTTTCAGAGTTAGTGCCTTGGAGTATTCCATCAAGAATAATTTCAGTGGAGAACTCTGTATATGGCAGAGGAATAATGCAGTGAACATTATGCTCTCAAGAAAATGTATCTCAGTAGTTGGCATACGTGCAGAGTTCACTGCTGCTGCTGCTCTTACCAGGTTGAAGTAGTTGTCAATGAGTGAAAGGAGGAGGTTGCAGCTATTAAACATACTCTTGCTAAGTAAAGGACTCCATGAGTGGTCTTCTAGCACTAGACTTCTACAAGGCAGATGTATCTGTCTACAATATCTCTGGCTCTCTTTATAATGTGTAAAGAGGAACTTGCAATTGCAGGAATGATTCAGAACCCCTTGGCTACCTCTGTTAGGCTGCTGTGATTCAGCTCCTGAATCTGTCTTTTCCCCATCATCGACTATAAGCAAAATGTAGACATTTAGAGACCTAATCTGTAAAGTGCTTTGGTTAGAACCAGTGAATCACAGCAGATGTGGCTGAAACTACAGTGGCTGTCTCTATTAAGAACAGACCAGGGTGTGGAGTGGCTGAGGCTGCAGCTGCCTTTCCAGCAGTATGTTTGCAAACTGTTTCCAAATGCCCCTTCTAAACTTTTCTTTCCTTGGTGATGTTAAATTGCTGTGATTAATAGGGCAAAGTTTCCTTGTATGTTACTCAACTTGGTGATGTGTCCTTAAGTGTCCTTGAAGGTATTGTTGCCAGTTTAAAGATCCTCTTTGGTGGTGTGACCCTCACAGTCTTTAGTCCCTAGCGGAATAAGGTGAAGGAATTTGCTATTAAACTTGGATTGTCTTCTGGATGTTCAGTCCTTGAAAATATACTTCTATTCTCTGGAGTGCTGGATGGGTCTGCAGTAACTGTTCTGCCTTCCTTCTGACTTTACAAATTCTAATATGACACTGAGCTCAAATCTGTGAACTTAACTCTGCTGGGAGAGAGTGTCAAATTTTTAAATCAAAATACTATTACACGTCATGGTCAAGTGTATCAGCTACCAAAATGAAAATGTCCCCAGATAATATCTCTTATGTTTTAAAGAGAATATGGATTTCCTCATAGGATTCAGAATTCTTTTTGTTGCCCACAGTCAGCAACAGAACTCACTTCTTACAGATGACTTCTTCAGTGTTTTAGAGATTACTCTGTGATTACCTCATCAGTTTAGCAGAACTAAATGTCTTATAAATGCATCTAATTGCAAGTTTACATACATGGCATCAGTTTACTGTAGTGAAAACACAATGAAAATTTAACTATTTCAAAATTGACTGCTTCTGTTTTGTTTGTTACACCATGCAAGGGAAGTCACAGCCATTTTGCTCAACTGAATCTTTCATAATCCTTACAAAAGGGCTGCTTCCAGGGGGATAAACTTGGAAGCAATGTCTGGGTGCTTGTTTTGAATCTCTAGTGTGTCCACCTTGTGGGCAGTAATTTCTTTCATGAAGTATTGAAAATTTCTGCAATTTTCACAAAAAGATGTCTGGCTTGTAGTCATTGCTATGTTTTCAGTTATTGGTCATACTTCTCTGACATTCAATGGCAAAATCAAAAGCAGTAATCCATTTTCCCAAAGTCTAAAAAAAAAAAAAAAGAAA
>VZTY01015483.1:8596-18779 GCA_013400935.1 Turnix velox
TGTCATCTACTGACACCCCCAAGTCTTTCTCTACGGAGCTGCACTCAAGCCACTCTCCACCCAGCCTGTGTCTGTGCTTGGGATTGCTTCCACCCAGGTGCAGGACCTTGCACTTGGCCTTGTTGAACTTCATGAGGTTGGCTTGGGCCCACCTCTCCAGCCTGTCAAGGTCCCTCTGGATGGCATCCCTACCTTCAGGTGTATCAACTGCACCACACAGCTTGCTGTCATCTGCAAACTTGAGTTTTGAGGGTGCACTCGATCCCACTGTCCATATCTCCTACAAAGATGTTAAATAGCAGATAACTCATTTGATAGTTCTGCTGTTGATGCCCTCCAAATGTGAGAAGTTTTAGGGGATCTTTAATGCTTTGTGGGGATGGGAGGAAGTAAGAAGCCTATCGGTGGGAACAGATGATGCTCAAACTTATCTTAAACTGCAGGTGGATTGTGATCTCTGACAACATGCCTAAAATTCATGTGTGCTGATGCTCTTGCTTTGCTGGAGAGGACAACTTATATTGGAAATAACTAGTTTTTAGAGAATGAGGAGCAGCCTTGTGCAAATGGGCATGGGACAACTTTCTGCCAGGCTTCTGCTTTGTCAGGCAGCTTGTTCTTAGTCTTAGAATGGTTTGGGTTGGAAGGGACCTTCAAGATGATCTAGTTTCAACCCCCCTGCCATGGGTAGGGACACCTCCCGCTACACCAGGTTGCTCAATGCCTCATCCAGCCTGGCCTTAAACACATCCAGGGGTTAAGGGGACATCCACAACCTCTCTGGGCAACCTCTTCCAGTGTCTCACCACCCTCACAATAAAGAACTTCTTCCTTATTTCCAGCCTAAATCTCCCTTCTTCCAATTTGCATCCATTGCTCTTTAAGTTTACACAGACAAAGCTCTAATTACTTTCTGTATAAAGGTGAAATGTTGAATTATTTTTTACTTGTTTACTCATTGTGCTTCATTTGCTGAAACTTGCTTTCTCATTTGTACCTGTGCAAAAAGTAAGCCAAGAGTCAATTTTACACCTGCTTCCATTTAAACATTGATGTCTGTAATGCTCTAAAGAAGGATGAAGTATCTCTTTGGTTATTGTGCTAATTAGAATCATAGAATAGTTCAGGTTGGAAGGGACCTTAAAAATCGAGTTCCAACCCCCTGCCATAGGCAGGAATAACTTCCACTCAGTGCCTTGTCCAACCCTTTTTCCAATTAAAAATTATGTGAATTGAATTAAAAATTGTGAAGCATATCCATATTTTCAAGCCTCAGTATTTTTATCCCTTTGCAGGTCTGAACTGGGTTACCTCTGTGCTTGCTGCAACATCAGCAGGAACAAACCATGCTGGATTGCAAATTTGGACTGCTGGATGAATAAAAAAACCACTCCAAGTGCTCTCTGCATCCACTGAACTGAGTGTTCCTGATTTCCAGCTCTGCAACACACATGGACACTTGGCCAACAGGACCAGAGATGGGTTTACAAGGTAAGTGTGAGCAAATCTATGAAGAAGTCATTAATTTCTTAGAAGTTCTTTGCTTGTTCGACATCTCAAGTTGGATTTGATATTTCAAGTAGTGGCATTGCTGTGCTGTTGAGCTAGTTTGGTGATATTGGGTGAGATTCACCAGTTGTTCTGGTATCTTCTCTGTGGGATGTGATTCTGCCAAGGGTAATCTGTGATTTGGATGTGAGGAGGAGATGGGATTTGCTTGGACAAGCAGTCCTTGTGCTACTGCTGGGGATTAAGCAGAGAGCCATCAGTCCTTAATCCATCTTCTGAATGACTCTGCTGTGCCCAGCATAAACTGGAAAGAGAAGAGTTTGTGTCCTCTTGGTGACAGGCTTACCATTGATTTTGCTGTGTGAGATCCTCCCTTGGAGTTACTGAGGAGTTTTATTCTGGATGGAGTCCTGCATATGTTTTTTTTTTTTTCAGCAACAGACTGGAATAATTCCCAGAAAGATGCTGTGTTCTGTAGCCTAATTAATAATACATCTCTTTAAAAAAAATAAAGAAATCAATGCATATTTAACAGATAAGCTAGAGCAGCTTCAAAAGCAATGTTTCAATCCATGAGCCACATAATTCACCACTCTGTTACTCTGAAAACCCAAACTAGAGCAAAACTTTGCATGTCTGAGTTCCCATTATCCTCCTAAAGTAGCTGAGTGGTTTAATGTGGTGACTTCTGACTTGTTTTCTTTTTCCTTTTGAAGGATGTAAAGTACAAAGCACGGTAGCTTAGTGAGCTAGTGAAGGTAAAAAACCCACCTTCATTCCCTTTGTGAAAGGGGATTTGTAACAAGGAGGAGACCTGGAGCAGCAAGGTGAAGTTGTAAAGCTGCTGCCCAGCCTCAACCTGCTGTTAGTCAACAAGCAGCTCCGGAAAAAAGCATCTTAACATGGTTGTTAGAGATGAAGGGTGAAATAAGGTGCAAAAAATAGGATTTGGGATGGATTTTTTTTTAATCTGCTGCTGTTCCTGTCACTGTGCAGCACTAGTTGCTGCTTTTCATTGTGCCATTTTTCTTAGCGAGGTGAGAACTGAGCTTTGAGCATGAACTTTTGCCACTGTTGCTTCGTATGATACTCACAAAAGCTGCTCACACCTTGTTTTGTGATGCTAAACTTTGCTGGGGGAGAAGAAAAGGAAATCATTATGGCAAAGCCCAAATAACTGACAGAAACCCAGTTGTTTATTGATTCATTAGTGATTGTTATTCCTTACCCTATGGACTGTTTGTTGAGGGAAGAGTAAATGTCATAGATGTGGAGTCTTAATATGAGCATCCCAAATATCTTTTTGTTGTGATTTTGTGTGTGCAGCTTTGATTTTTGCATTGTTTGGGATTTTTTTCTTTTGAGAAGTCTGCTTTTCATCCCTTGTTGTGTCAAGAAGGGGGGCGGGGGGAAATCCATAGGTTTGTTTTACTCTGTAAATCTGCTTTGAAATTCAGTTTTCATTGGTTTGCAGAAGTCTTTTTGGCAGAGTGAGGGGAAGACTCTGCTCTCTTGCCTGTCCCTGCTGTGTTGCAGTCTTCTGCTGCTCTGTGTATATCTTCCAACCTCTTTTTCCCCAAAAAGATACACTCCTAAAAAAGCTTTGGGGCATAGGGGATCTCCCACTTTGTTCTTCACATCATTTAGAGGCAGCAACCAGGACAAAAAGAAGGTCAAACACCTCTCTGATGCTGAAGAGTGTGGGTTGGAGCAGCTGAGTGACACCAGGTATCACTGGTGGCAAAGCAGAATTGGGGATTTAAGACTTGGGCTGTGCTGAGATCAAAATCCACGTCTTGCATCACAAAGCAGGATTGTTTTGATGAAAGCTGAGCCTTTAATTTAATTTGCATGGGATCTAGATGAACGGGCAGAGTGATTGAAACAGACTGGGCTGTAAATGGCTTCACAGAGGAACTGAGTGATGCCAAGTGAAAGGAGCTGAGCTCGGGGGCTTGGAGAGGGGGCTGAGGAGCACACAGGGCACAGTGCAGGCAGCTTTTCATCTCCTGCTCTTCAATCATGGTCTTTTGAAAGCTTGTAGACAGGTCAGCTCTGTGTTTTTTTTGGCTGGGGGGCAGAGGTGATGGAGAGGTAACCACATGCTGCATGAGATATAGAAACCTCCTGTGGTGCTACAGAGCAGGAGGACTGCTTTGATTTGGCTCTACCTGAAGTGCTCTCGTGGTCTGTCATGATGTAAGTTAGTTTTAGCCCCAGTTAACAAACAACTCAATCATTTCATCTGAAATGGAATATATTAAGAGTCACAGAGGCCATTGATTTAGGAAACTAAACCCCCATCTCTTCCCAGTGCCTGATGGATTTATTAAAGGAGTTCAGGCTGCAGATGCTGAGGAGCACAGGTGGTCAGTGTATGCACAGGATAGAAATCAGTGAGAGGATAGATTCTTTGCCAGCATTTTCTAAAATACTTTTCTTGAGCAAATGACTTTATTTAATAAAGATAGTCAATCTTCATACTGCTCTGAACTAAGCCTCAGAAAGGCTCAAGATTCATTTTTCAGGAGCCTTCTGTCTGCTTTAAAGGTGGGCATTAACTTCCTCAGCCACTAAATTAATTGATCCTTATGTGGATCCCTTCTAACATGGGATGTTCTATGGTTTATATTAAGGAAAAGTGATTTAGGAACCTTACCAGCAAATGTTTTGGAGGAGAGCTTACATTTAAATTCTCGAAACTGGTGTTTAAACTCTTTATTTGTTTCCTCAATATCTCCCAGGCTGAGTATCAAGCTGTGCTGGTGAAACCTTTATTGCATCTGTAAAAAATTAAGCCTTTCAAACTTAAAATGTCTGCATTTTTAAGATGTTTTAAGAGGTTTATCTTTGCTGATATGGTCCTCAGCACAATTGTGAAGCTGTTAATCTACCCACCCACCTTCCAGAACAAGTTTCCAAATAGATTAATAGAAGTTGTCCCCTCTCTGTGGATGTTTCCCAGCTCTTTAAATACCATTGGTTGCAAGAGCAGGGGAACCAATAGATTTCTGGTACCTGAAGAAGTTGTCTTATTCCACTCATGGGTTCCTAAAGGATGTTAGAAACGGTGTTTTTAGCTATGAAATCCAGTTCCTGATTTTGTGAGCAACTGCTTCATGATAAGATAATCAGGAAAGATGTTAGAGAGGTCGTGTAACTCATCCATCAGCCCCTAAGGCAGGTTCAACTACCTATTAATCCTGACAGATATTTATTCAATGTGTTCTTAAAGATCTCCAAATCTCAAAGGACACTCAGCTGATCTATTGTCTCCTCATCCTTGTTGCTAGATAGATTCTCTTGAAGTTCACTCTGAATCTTGTAATTGGTCAAGAAAAATTGATAATTTGTTGTGTCACAAGTGTGGAAAAAATTACATTCTATTTTATATGAAGATTTCAAGGCCCTCCCCATGAGTTGTCTTTCCTTTAGGGTGCATGGCCCTCAATTTTTTTCATCTTCCATCATGTCATGCTTTGCAAATCTCTGATTAGTCTCATCACACTCTTGTTACTCCCTCATAGAGTCTTTCTGGTGTCTGAAGTAGCTTTTGATTCAGTAACAGGGTTGGAAAAATTTTTTACTATTAAGCTGCAAGTAAGTAGTAGTTGTATTAAAATATTTTCCCTAACTGAGAGATTAGTCTTCCATGGCAACAAAAGTCCTGGACAGAATGAAACTGAATACTAAATATTAGTTTGGGAAGGAATGGATATTTTAAGATGAAATTGGGCTTCTAAAATGTGCTTGAACAATACCCAATCTTAGTTACAATAGATCTCATTAGCATGAGCTCTATGATGTGACAACTTATTTCATGGCCATGACATTTGTTGCAGATTTTTCCCACATGAAACTTCTCAGAGCCTTGTTTTCTGTGTTTTTTTTCCCCCACTTTCCTCCTGCAATTGAAGGTTGGATCTTAGTTTCTGCCTCTCATTTCTTTTGAACTCACTGGGGGAGGATTATAATGGGGAATATTTGAAATTAAAGTCTTGGCTGAGACAAAAAGCTAAAGATCAGTGATCCAAAAGCTGGGAAGTAGACAGGCCAAATGATCTGCACTGATTTCTCCTGCTGGTGAATTAGGGATGTGTGTGCTTGCAGCCCAGAAGGCACCCAAATCCTGGGCTGCATCAAGAGAAGTGTGGCCAGCAGGTCAAGGGAGGTGATTTTGCTTCTCTAGTGGGCTCTGGTGAGACCCCAACTGGAGTTACTGTGTCCAGTTCTGGGGCTCTCAACATAAGGAGGACATTGAGCTCTTGGAGCAGGTCCAGAGTAGGATCAAGAAGATGATGAGAAGGCTGGAGCATCTCCTTGATGAGGACAGGCTGAAGGAGTTGGGGTTGTTCAGCCTGGAGAAGGCTCAGGGGGGGAACTCAGAATTGCTCCTTGATATTGAAGGGGGCTCCAGAAAGGACTTTTGAATAGGGTCCAGGATGGTAGGACTAGGAGTAGTGGATATAAGTTGGATGAGGGGAGATTCAGGCTGGAGAGAAGAAAGAAGTTCTTTCCTGTGGGGTTGGTGAGACACTGGAAGAGGTTGCCCAGAGAGGTTGTGGATGCGCCCTCAATCCCTGGAGGTGTTTAAGGCCAGTCTGGATGAGGCATTGAGCAACCTGGTGTAGTGGGAGGTGTCCCTACCCATGGCAGGGGGGTTGGAACTAGATGATCTTGAAGGTCCTTTCCTACCCAAACCATTCTGTGTGCAGAGATAGAGCTGGCAATATCATAATTCTGGGATTAAAGGAGACCATTTGATCCTTTAAAACCAGTCAAGAAGGCTTCATAAAACCTCTGACTCTCACCCAGTACAGCCTCCCCACTGGCCTGGTGTAGGTACAAGAGCAGACTCCAGACCTTCAGCTTGGAAGTGTAAAAAGAAAAAAAAATAGATTGTGATGTGTCTGAGGGGAAAGAAGAAATGGGAAACTTGAACTACAGAATTAGCAGCAAATTTAGTAGCTAAAATGTCCAGCTGATGCTTAGGAACTTGGTTGCTTTCCTGACTTCAAAGCCTCCACTGGGCTGTCCAGGGAGGATAATTCCTTCCCCGAGCAGCCTGTTAACTCCTGAGTGAGACAGGCTCAGCAAGCTCCTGACAGATTTCAATTTTTTTACCTTTCTTCGACTTTCTGAATGTTAAACAGCTTGGATTTAAGGTGAGGGAACACCTTTTTTGAAAGGTTTTTATAGAAATCACTTCTGTATCAGGGCCAGAGAGAACTTTTTGCACTGCAAGTGACCATTTGAGTTGTAAGTGTAGGAAATCTATTAGTTGTACTCTGGTTATTTTTTTTTTCTTCACCATGAGGGTGTTGAGGCACTGGAACAGGTTGCCTAGAGAAGTGGTGGAAGCCCCATGCTTGGAGACATCCAAGGTCAGGCTTGATGAAGCTCTGAGCAACCTCATCTAGGGCATGATATCTCTGCTCATTGTAGGGTTGGCCTAGATGGACTTTGATGGTACCTTTCCACTCTATGATTTTCTTAGAAACTTTGGGATGTATTTGGGGGCTTCTCCTAGAAAAANTACTGGAACAGGTTGCCTAGAGAAGTGGTGGAAGCCCCATGCTTGGAGACATCCAAGGTCAGGCTTGATGAGGCTCTGAGCAACCTCATCTAGGGCATGATATCTCTGCTCATTGTAGGGTTGGCCTAGATGGACTTTGATGGTACCTTTCCACTCTATGATTTTTTTCTAACTTTGGGGTATGTTCTGGGGGCTTCTCCTAGAAAAAGCTTCCAGTTTCAGGCATGGTTAGTTCTTTCTTGGCAAATCCCTTCTGTCATGGACCTGTTGGGAAGGAGGGACATTGGGGTTTAATGGCTACAACAGCAAGTTGCAGTCAGTGATGCTTCAGCACAGGGAGAAAGAATTTAGTCTTAGTCTTGTGGACATGAAATCAGTAAAAATTTGGCTGTTTTTTGCAGCAGAGAATATCTCAAAAATGCTTTGTCTTTACAGAAGCTAAAGCATTGCCATTCTGTGATGTTCTACATACCATGCTAAATTCAGCAGGGTTTTTTTTTTTCCCCCTCACATTGAAGTGGAGCTCCAATAATTCCTGAGGTCTGTGACTTGTTTCAATTATTTACTTCTTCAAAATAGATTTTTATAAATCCTCCTTTCTCTTTCCTATTATTAACTTTCTTGTCAAACTTTTATTTAAAGCACCGAGACAAAGATGGATCTTTCCTTTATGGCTCTGCAAAGTCAGATTTACTTCTCTGACCTGTTTCAGAGTGATTGAAAGCTAATCCTTCTCCTTTTTATTGGCTTTTTTTTGGTAAAGTGTGTATTTCTTTGTTTCCCTTTGTCATTCTGCGTTGTCTCGTGGAAATATGTAACTTCAAGCTGTAAAAAATTATCCTGCTACAAGAGAGGAGAAAAAAAAATACAACCATTATTAAAGTCCAAGACAAGGTTTATGTCTTTAATTAGCTTCTTGGATCCTGTTCATGTATGATTGAAATAAAATTAACTATGAGCAGTAATAAAGGTGCTGTGGTCACCTCTGACCTTGCAGAGGGGAAGGTTAAAGCCAGAAAGCTTTTTTGGCTCAATGTCAAGGGCAGCAACTTGAATTTGTTTGCTTTTGGAATTAACTTTTTGCCATCAAAAGCATTTAAATGCTCCCACTTGCAGAGAACTTGCTTGGCTTGTGGCTTCCATGTTTTAAATGTTATTTCATCCACTCCATAATTAGTCCTTTTGGATCCTGGAGCTTCCAAGCCCTCTGCAGAAGTTATTTACTATTGTTTTTTAATGCACTTAAGGACATAAAATGACTTTTTTGTGTTGTGCTGCACTTTTAATATGACTATTTATAGGGGTTGTTAATGTTTTGCCTCACTGAAGTGGATGATCTTCTAATCACCCATAGCATTCTATTAGGCAGAGAAAATTTTGCCCCATATACATGTCGTTCCTCTCAGCTTCCAAAGAGCTGAATGAGCAGGAGGGTTTTATATCCAGGGATATTGATCCTGGAACTGGTTTGGATAGAAGTTGCTGACTCACAGCAGCAGTCCAAAAATTGATCAGCCTTTTTTCCTTCTTGCCAGCAGGAACCATCTCTGTGGTGGCTCTTGACCCTCTGCAGCAGGGCTGGTGCTTCAAAGGCAGGTTGCCAGGTTTAATATATTGCCATTTGCTACTCCCTTTGCAGAGTTGCAGGGAGGGAGCAGCAGTAAAATCTGCACACTTAGTCTTTGCAGCAGCTAAATTTACCCAGGCATTTTTGCTGCATTTTCTATTAAGTGAAACAGTTGTGTATTTTTTAATGGTTTCCACTGTATCAGAGTGCAAATAACAGCTCTTGTCACTTTTTGTTTGACTTTAGGGATGTAATACCACTTCAGTGGCATGCAAAGGGCAGGTTCAGGTGGTCCCATGCAGTATAGAGAGACTTTCAGAGCAGTATTTCCTCTACAGAGTGTTATTGGCAATGGAATAATTTACTCTACCTTGCTGGCTTTGTGGCAGCCTTGCTGTGAACCAGAATTAAGACCCAATTACAAAGAATCTCACAATTATAGAATTTCAGGGATTGGAAGGGACCTCAAGGGATCATTTAGTCCAATTCCCCTGCTGGAGCAGGAAAACTCAGATCAGGTCACACAGGAAGGTGTCCAAGTGGGGTTTGAATGTCTCCAGAGAAGGAGACGCCCTCTCTGGGCAGCTCATCCTCACTGTCAAAAAGTTTTTTCTCATGTTTTTGTGGAACTTCCTGTGTTCCACCTTGCACCCATTGCCCCAAGTCCTATTATTGGATATCACTGCAAGAGCCTGGTTCCATCCTCCTGCCACACACCCTTTCCATATTTATAGACATGAAAGAGGTCACCCCTCAGTCTCCTCCAAGCCCCAGCTCCCTCAGCCTTTCCTCAGAAGGGAGATGCTCTGATCCCCCTAATCATCTTCATGGCTCTGAGAGCGTTTTGGAGACTTTCTGTTGGTAAACTTAGCTGCAGGTGACTGAAATTCAGCTTCACAGACAAACAGCTCTGTGATAAATGCACCAAAATAAATTAGGATTCCATAAATAAGATGAGGGTTATTAATTTGCAATTCACAATTATTTTTAAAAGCCCACATAAAATTGAGCGTGTTTAATGAATGTCAGGACAGTGTTATTCAAATCTCAGGGAGACCAGAGTAAAATATGCCTGAAGAATGAAAAGGAACTTCAATGAAAATATGCAGCCAGAATGCTTTCAACCCAAAAATATGAACTTCCAGAACTCAATGACTATTTTCAGAACACTGTGAAAACACAGGTCTTTTGAACATCCTGCTATCACTAACTGGCAGGTTGAAGAGTTGCTAATTTTAGCTGCATTTGTTCTATTTTATTTACAATTCTGTTGTTTTTCATGTGATTCCACACATTCAGTGAACATTATCTATACACTGAGCTGCTCTATCAGGCATTTAGTAGTACAAAGCTTGTCTTTATAGTCTAGTTCAGCCTTCCTTAGACTTGGCTTCCCTCTAGAACCTAATACAGGTTTAGATGATTGGAGATGATGAAGGGGTTGGAGCATCTTCCTTCTGAGGAAAGGCTGAGGGAGCTGGGTCTCTTTAGCTTGGAGAAGAGGAGGCTGAGGGGTGACCTCAGTCATGTTTATGAATATGGAAATTTTGACTGTCAGGAGGATGGAGTCA
>VZTY01015484.1:0-13648 GCA_013400935.1 Turnix velox
TGGTTCTGGATGAGCTGGATGGTGAGCGCGCTCTTCCCGACGCCGCCGGCGCCCACAACCACCAGCTTGTACTCGGTCATGGCCCCGCGGCCTGGGGCGGACGCGCCTCAGCCCCTCCCGCGCTTCCGGCTTCCGCTCCCGGCGCCTACGTCATCGCTGCGCGCCGGAAGAGGAGGGCAAAGGAGCAATAAAGAAGCAGAGGCCGAAATGAGGAGGTTCTGGTTTTTGTGTTTGTTTTTTTTTTTTTTCTCAAAATCAGTAAAACTTTATTCTATTTCCATTCTTTGCCATTAACAGAAAAAAAAATAACAAAAAACCAACCTGGGTGAAAGCAAATTTTGTTTTACAAAGAAAATGGATCTCCCAGAGAGGAAAATAACCCCAAATGGAGAATAGAGGGAACAGGAAAAAACATCCCCCTCCCCGAGAAACAAAGTTTGCCCTCTATTCAAACAAAGGTCTGATCTTCACTTTTTGGTTTAATGAATTCCAATTGCATTTGGCTCAATGAATGACCCAAGTCATTTTGTGGGGTGCTGAAGGGGAGGGAGGGGGAGCAGAAAGCACACAGACAGACAGACAGACATCAACTAGTCCCACCTTCAGCAAAGTCTCAGACAGCTATGGAAAGCCTAAGTTTTTATTTCTTTTACAGTACACGGGGTGCTGGCTGCCAGAAAGAAAAAGAGAAAAAAAAACCCCAAAAATATTCACTTCAGGCACAACTTTTTTGTTTTGTTTTTAAATTGAAATCAAGAAAAGGGGGGTGGGAGGGTAGAGAAGCTGCAGAGGTGGAAAAGCAGCAGCAGGTTTGTGCATTGTTTGAAATAAACTGAAATTACCACACAGATGGCACACGCCCCAGCCCTCTGGAATTCTGCACCAAGAGTCAGGCTCACCCCACAAAAGAGACTTTTTTCAGCTTCAAAGGGACTGAAACTCAATCCAAAAGGAAAATGTTTGGCTGCCAACTTCAAAGTTTCATGCACATTTGTTTTAGAGAAAGTTGAACTTAGTCCACTCTGCTCCTCACAAGTGGAGCTGAGGGAGGAGGGGACAGAGCTGAGGGCTAAGGCATGGGAGGATTTTGGCCAAAAATCAGGAAAATAAATGAGCAGAGTGCAGAATTCCGTGAGGGCTGCCAGGCTCCAGCTGTCTCTAAAGTTCACTCACAGAGGCCATGAGGAGTCGCAGTTACCACTTGCCTTTTAAATGCACCAATTTCAAGAAAAAAAAAAAAAATAAAACCAAACAAGCTTCTAAAAGGTGATAGAAACTATAAGGCGCCACCTTAGAAAGTTCTCCAGAATGCAACTGTGCAGAACTTGAAAATGGTTTCTCATAAATTTATTATTTTTTTTTTTTTCTTTTCTTTTCTTTTGAAACATAAACATGAGAAGGTGTTAAAACTGGTGTAATAAGCTTCGTAGAATTTGGGAGGGAGGGAGGAACGGGGAGATGCTCAGTACCCTTCACAGCCCCAGCTCCGGCGGGACGGGCTCCCATCAGTCTATAACTCCGGCCTGGCGGATCTTTCTCTCTGCCCCAAAGCCCTGCCAGGAGAAACAAAACACCTTGAGCTCAAGCAGCACGTTTTATAAGAGCATTTCCAACCCAGAAACAGCCCTGAGTTGGCTACAGTTGGCTTCAGCAACAAGAGAGTAGGAACACTTCTCTCACCAGGAGGGAGGTGAGACACTGGCCCAGGTTGCCCAGAGAGGGGCTGGAGGCCCCATCAATGCCTGGGGACACCTGAGGCTCTGAGCAACCTCCCCTAGGTCAGGATGTCCCTGTCCCTGCAGGGGGTTGGCCTTTGAAGGGCACTCAGGTTATCGTGCAAACAGGCTCTGCAGGTCACTCCGTACAGTTCTAGATACATCAAAGACTCCAGACTCCTTCAGGTTATCAAGTGGTGGCACAAGATGTCTTGAAAGCCAAGTTCAAATAAAGGGATTTCCCCTCTTGAGAGAAGAAAGTTCATTATAAAGTAAAAATTGAACAAAGGCAGGAAGACAAGCAGCAAGTGCTGGTCTCTGTACTGAGGGCCTGTGTGGAACCACAGCACCTGTGGGGTGTAGCCCCTCTGGCTGCTAATCACCTCATCTCATGGAATCACAGGGTTGGAAAGGGACCCAGTGCCCCCCCCTGCCACAGATGAGGTTGCTCAGTCTCACAAGCCTGGCTGGCCTTGGATGTCTCCAGGCCCTGTTGTGGCCTCCTCCACCTCCCTGGGCAACCTGGGCCAGTGTCTCCCCACCACTCTCATGGGGAAGAACTTCTTCCTCATGCCCCATCTAACCCTGCCCTAGTTTCAAACCCCTGCCCCGGCAAACAGCCCCCCCCCTACTTTGGCTGAATCTCACGAGGAGGTGAGAGCAGCGAAGAGCTCAGAGTGTCCCCTACCTTTGAGTTGTCGGGTCCCCTGGGCTGGCGCAGGACTGTGAGACGGGGAGCGTTGGCATCGTCAGGGTTAATGCTCTTTAAACGATTGACGAGTCTGTCGGGGCGAGGAGCAGCAACAGCCTTGGCCCCTTCACTGTGAGAGACAGCACACAGCAGGGTGTAACTAAGCACCTCCTTTACAGTCCCTGAAGCAGCCTGTCTCACACCCAGTACTTTGTGAAACAGCCCTGTCCTCAAAAGGGCAAACTTTAGAGAGCAGAGGAGCTGGATTCAGTCTCACACACACATGTAACCACTGCTCCCTTTAACTCTAACAACAACAGGCTTAAGAGTTGCTAGCATGAACTGGGGGAGCACTAACAGCTCTGAAGATCACAAGGAAAGAGTTTTGTGAGAAAAAAAATACTAGCATGAGATTGCTTCCTATTGCTGTAAGAAGGGCTTAAGCTCAAGCAAAATCAGATCAAAAAGAAAACAGTGTCTAAGGATGTTTTTCTATTAAAAAATGAAAGCTGCTCTTCAGGAGCAGCTCTGAGTATTGTGCTAGTGAGAAACCACACAGGAATATCAGCTGTTTTGTTGAAATTAATGAATTCTGAATCAGAAGGCTGTATCCAAGTTCCTGCTATGGGAAGAGTTTCTATAAACTAGCTGAAATGACTATTTATTACAGTAAATGCTCACCAGACACGCCAGACATTGCAGGCACTGCATTTTCCTGTGCGCTGGTTCAGGATCACTGAGAACTCCACTTCATCCCCAGCCTGTAGCTCCACACCATCCTGAACTTCTTTGACATGGAAGAAGAGCTTTTTGCTGTCACCCACTTCATAGTTAATGAAACCAAACTGAAAAGCAACACATTGCAAGGTTACTGCTCTCTCCTCTTCATCCTAAAAGTCACATTTAATGCCCTAAGCCTGCAGAATAAGTCCTGAAAAGAGCCAAAGGAAGAGTTCTCCTGCCTGTTCCTTTCTAAACCACCACCTTCAAGTCATGCAGTGGAAACAGCACCAGTTTTATCCTGCTTGGCAGGAACTAGTTAATTTCTAGGACATCTCAAAAGCAGGTTGTTGAGAATCAAGCCCAGCAGGAAGTGCCCGGTAGCACCAACACCAAACTAAGGATCAGCTTCACTCAAGTCACCAGAGGTTTGTATAAATCATTGTCTGGGTTACAGAAACCCCTTGCCCTAGAACCAGAGCACAAAGCAATCCACTCCTGCACAACTAATACAGTGGGTTCCCATCATCTTTATGCCAAGTCTCATGTGCAGAGCAGCCCTCACTCACCTGATCCTTCACACACTCCACTGTGGCCCTGCGGAAAGGTGTGATGTTGACAGCCATTGTCTGCCCATTCTGGCCAAGGACACAGAGCTGAAACTTCACTGTCTCTCCTTTCTGCAGGCAGTCACCTTTGTTTGCCATTCCAACAATCCCAAAGGGATAGAACTCTCCTTTCATCTCACCTAGAGAAGGAAAAAACACAAGGGAAAGCTGAAAGGCAACCTTTCCAGTGGCAGAAATCATTCTTGTCCTGTAGTGTTTGAAAATAACCCTCAACACCTCTGTCCAGTTTCCTGAATGTCTAAGTTGTGAAAGAACACTTTCAATTGAAAAGCAACAAATCTTACCATCCTCCATGACTTCAATCATGCCCTGGTACTCAGTCTGGGTGGGGTCTACACTCCTTAGAGGACGAATTACTTTACCAGAGTAAACAGTTGGATCAGCATCTTCAGTGATACCATTCACTGAAAAGAAACACAGAGTGAGAACAGGATGTTCCAGCCATACTTTATTTGAAAAATCATGAACAAGTCTCCCAGATTGACCAACAGTTTGCACTGCAAGACACCCAAGGCAGTGCACTCTAGCACCCAGCAAAACTGCTGGAGCCGAAACACAGCTCTAAGTAACTAAAGCTGCTCTAATCAAGACAAGTGAATAAACACTTCAGGCACAGCAGCAGAAAATGAAGAGTTTCTCAAAACTAGAGACTACAGAAATTGAAAACCAAATTGAAATATTTTCCTTCTCTTCCACTGCATTCCCATTCCCTGCTCACTTTAATTATTTGATAATCTTTTAAGTGTGCTTAATGCCCTTATTCACATTCATCCTGTGAGATACACCACAATTAGTGCAATTACTAGTTGGGCAAGTTCTGCTACTAGCTCTCCTCTTATAACCTTCCAGCTAAGGATGACAGGGTAGAGTGAAGCCCTACGGGACTGCTGCTCAGGAAATTAAACAACCAGACATTAAGCATCACACTCTTGGCCTAAGCTCCAACTGTAAAGAGATTGATAATGAACTTTTACCCACCAGCCTGGAGCCCCATAAGAAGAAGGATCCAGGCAGAGTCTTACCTGCATGTGTTTTGTTCACTTTTTCTGCACTAACTTTGTTTCCTTTGCCTTTTGACAAGCTGTATTCAACAGTGTCTCCAAGTTCCAGACTATCAATATCACCACAGTATTCACTACAGGAAGAGAATTGTGTACAATTTTCTTTCAGTGCCATGACAACAGTGAGGCTTGTTCAATAGTTGATCAAAAACAGTTCCTCAGTCAACCCCATCAAACCCTCCCCCCTCCTGCACACAGAGAACTCAATAATATTAAAACCACCATTCACCTGTAGTGGAAAAAGATCTCCTTATCATGATTGGCTGTTTCAATAAACCCAAAGTTATCTTTCAGGGCTGCCACGTATCCCAAAAGCCTCTTGGAGCTGTAATTGCGACCCAGCATTCGCACAGAAACAGCCACTTGCTGACCAGTTCTCTTCACTTCACACACACTGAACTCAACCTGGGGAAGAGAAACATGTCAATACTAGCAAGAAAAAACAACCAACCACGATGACCAGCACAAAAAATAGACCCAAACCAACTCATTTCAAAGCTCTAATCAATACCCAGGCTCTGTAGGAGAGTCATTTCCTGCTCCCACCCTCCCACAGAACATTTACATTCCAAAGAGCAGGAGTCAGAGCAGTGACATCTGCAGGGCAAGCCTCTAACACTCTTTTGCTTCATTTGCTCACTAAAGAGAACCTTGAAGGGATTCATCTCCTTTCACTACACTGGCCACACCAAGCACTTCCCAGCTTTGCTCCCTTGTTGATGATTTTGAGAAACACCAATCAGTGCCCTTCCTTGCTCATAAACTTGAGACTTTTTTTGACTGCCCTTACACACCCAAGCAGAATTCACTACCTTAATGATACAAATCTCTTGTTTAATGAGCATTATTGACATACTAAGACACTTTTTTTCATCAGATATCAGGGTATTTTCCAGTCAGAGAACATTAAGCCACTCAAATCTGGGACAGAAATGGGTGACATTACACAAACACCTTGAATCCCAGCAACAAGGCAAAGAGAAGCCCACGTCTCTGCACAAAAAACATTTCCCAATGGTATAATTGGTTTTCTTGCCTTATCTCCTATCTGGGGATTAGCAGATCCTTCCACATCCTTGGCTTGGTAAGGAATGGTCAGTTTTACTCCACAGTCATCATAAACAATTATTCCATCCTCAGCTTCCTAAAGACAAGAGATGAGAATTGAGCAATAGGTGTCTCAAGTTTGCTCCATCCTCCTGACACTCCCCCTGAGAAGAGCAGCCTTACCTTCTCTTTGCCTTTATTTGGGCTGGTGGCTTTGGCTGAAGTGGCTTCTTTGTCTATAGTGCCCACAAAACGGTGATCTGATTGGGTGTGGAAAGAAACTGTGCCCTTGGGAAGTTTTTTAATCCTTATAGCATGATTCCTTTGGGCAGACAACATGTCCTGGAAGAGAAGATGGATGAGACCTCAGGCAGACCCCACAGATGTTCTTTTTAAAAACTAAAAAGACTTCACATGAAGCAACTTACGGGAACAACAGTGAACTCTACTTCATCAGAAATATGGAGCTGATTTCCATCCATAATTTCACTGAAGTGGAAGAACATGCGAGCGTCCCGGTCCACACACTTAATGAAGCCAAAGCCATCTCTCATTGCTGCAATCACACCCTGAGAAAAGTCAAATGGACAATGAGCTTTCCTACTCATCTGCAGCCCCAAGCCATCAATGAATTTTACATTAAAACCATTAAGACAACCTCCCCTTTTTACTTTCATTTTTCCTCAGCAGTTAAAATTTTTTAAGACAGATACTTACCATTTCCCTAGTTTCATTAGTAAACTGGAAAGTATTGGGAAGAACTTCAATATTGGTGGCACGTTCCAGTTTGTCACGTCTGTCTGTTGAAATATTGAATCGAACGTGGTCACTTTCCAGCAAGGTCACCTTGGATTTTGTATCTTTGTCTCCAAAGGGAAGTTCTTTAGGAATCACAAAGTCAACTTTGATGCGGCCAGGTAATGGATCACTCTAGGAGACACAAAACCCCAAAGAAGAAGTTAGTTCACCTCAAAGACTCACCAGAAGGTTGGCAGAAGTGCTAACACAAGCACAGACTGCTGGACTCAGCCCACTCTGTCTTATTTACATCACCTCTTGCTTGGAAAAGAAAAAAAGTAACAAGCACATTCTGCCAAAGAAATCAAGGCTCAATTTCAAGAATTTATAATCACCCTTAGAACTTTTCTTTCTTAGGTTTTTAAAACAAAGACCCTACCACAGACTTTGTAACAACAATGCAGACACCTAAACCCTTCAAGTTTTTATGTGTGCCCTATGCTCACAGCCATGTTTCCCTCAAACATCATGAACACTCTTGCTCACAGCAATCCATGGATCAGACTTACTCCAGCAAGTATTTTCTCCCCTTTTCCCCACACTTCTGCCTTAAAGATACATCCTAAAGTCACAAAGTTCAAGCTGCTTCTGCAGCAGACTGTTAGAGGGAAGGGAGAAGAATTCAATACAAAGCTGAAATTCACCTGGTTTTTGCTGGGTACTTTTGGAATTACTTTGGTTACAGTTCCTTCAAAATGTTCAATGCTGATATCTTCAAAAATGACAGTTCCTTGAGGCAGGAGTCTAACATCTGTTGCAACTTCTTTACCCTAGAAACACAAAATTACTCAAAATCTGATGGGACAAGAGGTAAGGGAGCAGAAAGTTTTCCCATGAACTCCTCCCACCCCATTTTTTGTTGGTTTTTTTTTGGTTTTTTGGGTTTTTTTTTACAAATTAATATGAGAAATGGGACAGTTGTGCAGTCATGCTCTAGGATCATCTTCAGTTTTACTGGATTTCGTCTTACATTTCTGTCTTTGATTGTAAACTCCACATCATCACCAGGCTGTAAGGTTTCTAGGTCACCTTTAAATTCACTATAGTGAAAGAATATCTCCTTCACGACATCACCTCTCTCAATAAATCCAAAGGCTTCCTAAGAAGAGAACAAAGTGTTTAATAAATTGCCCACTATTTTAACTTAACAAGACTGAAATCTTACAGGTTCTATCATACACAACAAAAAGCCACAACACACCAGTATAAGACCACAAGAAATAAATGGGACTTCCATTGTTAACAAGAGTATTACTATCAATGAGGAGTTATTTAAGTTGTTTTGCTCAGTTTATGCTCCCAGCTCCAAACTGTTTATAGCTCTAATGCCCTGAATATATTATTTATAAAACCACTTTTCAGAATAGCTTTTAGTTTTCCAATGAAGGTAAAGCATCACTTACTTTCATGGCACAGACTACTCCTTGACAGCGGGCTTGCTTCTTTTTTAATAGCATAATGTTACGAGCACTTACAGCACCAGTACTGCAAGGGGAAAAAAAAAAGGCAATAGAGCAAACCTAAAACTCAAAACTGGAACAAAACCTGAGATTATATTTCACTTATTGAAACAGGCAGAGCACCAAAACTAACTCAGAAAAGCAATACCAACTTACTGTTTGTTTGTATCAATTATAAAGTTTATTTTATCTCCTGTTTCCAGCTGTACGTTTCCTTCAACGTCCTCTGGGGTGTAAGTCAGGTAAAACACCTCCTGTAAATTAACATTGACTGATGTTAGTCTATTTGTCAAGTTGTTGTTTCAAAGAAACAGCAAAAACAGTTCTGTTTAATTGCAGTAGCTGTTATTAAGTAAATTAATCCAGTGAAACAAATCAAAAATGGTCAAACATGGTGTGCAGAAACATTCTAGGTTTTTTTTCCTTTTTCCAATGTACTGTTTTGAGGAGTCTGTAACAAGCAGCTTAAGCTGAAGGTCTGCTGGTGGCCACCTTTAAATGTCATTTCTAAACTTTGGAAGTTCAAGATAAGAACATGTGAACATTATGTAGCCTTGTTCATCAAGTTTTAAAAGACAACTTTTTGGGTCTATAGAAAAATTGTTCATAAATATCAGCAAGCAAGCTAACATTTGTTTGTAGGAATTACCAAAGCATGCTTTTTACAGTTCTCAGCCATGTCAAAAGTCTACATACAAAACAAACAATCTCTTTGCTCATAGACCACACAGTGATGGAGCAGTGAAGAGTTCAAGTAAAATATGGAAGCTTTACCCCATTACGTTCGTAGCATACACTCCCTGTTGGACTCTGACCCGGGGCAGCTGGAGGTTTACTCTCTAAATTGTGAGGAACAGCGCACACAACCTACCAGTCAAAAAAACAAATCCATTGCTAGTCATTTCAGGAGCAGCACTAGGGAATGCACACAAGAATTGCAGTATCCTCTACTATACACTGGGGGATGCATGCCACGCTGCTAAGTTTCACTCTTAGAGAACATCTAGACTGTAAGAATTGTTTAGAGCTAATTAAGAGCTCACACTGAACCTCTGGATTTAGACCAGAGCAACAGAAACAGCCATCAGAGTAACTGACTACTGCATACAGTTAATATGTACACTACAGGATCTAGCCTTCCCTACTGAAGTAAAGGGTAAAGGAAATGATGCAGGTACAGAAAACAGGCACTAACTTGTCCATTTATTCGTTCTTCAGGTAATATTTCTGGTTTTATCTTCACCAATTTAATAGCAATGGGTTTTCCAGTTCGGCGATCAGAAGACACTTCGAACTCAACGTCGTCTGCAAGGGAATCAGACACCACAGGTTTTACAGTTCTGTGGTTGGGCTTGGGTTTTTTTTTAAATAAATCACTACATGGTTACAGCCAAACACAACCAAATAAACTCAGGTGCTATCTGCTACCAAGGAAGGATTTTCTATTTGCAAATATTTCTCTGGTTATTCTCCTTATTCATTCCTGTTGCTAATGAACTGTTCTGTTGTGGTACCCTCAATAATTCCCCCCCTCTCCTGCTCACTGCACAGCAGACTGCACACTGCAGTTCAAACAATGTAAGACATGACTTAAACAGTTCAGAAACTTCATTGTCACTTTAATTAGAGGTATGAAGCAGCAGACTCCCCATTCTGGAACACAACTGTCCATTACAAACTAAATTAAAAAAGGAAATGAAGAGTTTATTTTCTTCCCCAGCCTACTTCCACCTCAGTTGCACAAGTCTGACCCAACATCACACCATTTACTGGCCACAACTGCACTAACATCAGCTGTACAAAGCTGAAGAGCTACAAACTTAGCAGGAGAGGCAGATAATTCATTCAAGTGCTTCTTTAGCCCATGAGAAGCAACAGCACACATCTGTTTGTGCCACAAGATAAAGGCACTTTCAGTGACAAGTGAAAGGCTGGTTTTCCCCCAGTGAAGAAGCTCTGAAAGTTGCCCAATTACCTCCTACTTTGAGCTCCTGTAGGTTGCCATTGTACTGGGAACAGTGGAAGAACAGTCTAGCTTGCCGTTCTGAACACTGAATGAATCCATATGAGGTCAGCAGTTTTTCTATAACCCCAGTCTCACGCAGCGCTGCCGAAGTACCATTGGGGTACCCGTTGTGTCCATTGTTGTGGAGCAGGTTTGGATCAAAGCTCATCTGTTGGAAAGAAAACACAGTGGAAGAAAGGAAAAAAACAAAACAAAAACCAAACAAAAAACCCAAACACAAAAGCCCTTTAGTATAGAATTAACTTTCCCTTCTCAATGCCATCGTAACAGAATAACAAACACAACGAGTGTAGTAGAAATTATTGAAAAATATTTACAATTTGCTTGTTACAAGTGGAGTAAAAGCATCAAAGTAGTTAAAGCTTTTGTGAAAGAATAATCCAGAAAATTCAGACAAGATTATACGTATAAAAAAGACAGAACTACTACAGCAAAACAAAGCTTGCTTAGACCAAAATGAACTTCTGACTTTCTTTAGTATTATCCCTCAAAATATTCCCACACTGAAAACTATTTCACATCAGAGCCTGAAAATACCTGAAGTATCTGCTTTGCCAAATGGTAGAGGAAATTAGGAAAAAGCACACAGATACTCAGAGAAAGAAAAACAAACTCTACAGTAGGGTTTAAAGCAGATAAAGCAGAGGCTATCTGCAAAAAAACAGGACTGCAACCACAACACTGCCATTAATAGAGAAATATTCACCACAACCTCTCCAAGGGTAAGTACTGGCAAACAGAATCCTAAAAGGAATACCATTAATTCATCATTCTTGTACTAGACTAAAATAACAGCAAAGAAATGCTAAGAAAACCCTCCCAAAACTCACACTTCCAATGAAGTTAAGGAATCTATATGGAACTTTCTATAGCACCAACCTCGCAGTGATATTCAAATATTGCACTTTCAGTAGTATCAGCCGATTCTTCTGTTTCAGCACAAGTTTCTGAGGATGAAGGCTGCTAGTATTAAAAAAGAAAGGAAGAGAGAAAGAAAGGAAAGAGCGAGAGCAGGTGATCTATGAAGCTAACAGAGAATACGAGTGCTGCTGCCCTGCGCAGTTTCACTACAGCACTGGAGAAAACAAAGACTATTAGCAGCGTCGGGACGTGCTCTTTTGAAGCTGTTGAGTAGGCACAAACTTCTTGTTTCAGATCAAGCCTCGTGTCTTCAGTGTAAAGTTTCCTCTTCTTTGGTCTTGGAGTTGTTGTTACGATGTGGTATATTCTTTTTCCTGATCTGAACTTGAAGCAGCAGTTTCAGGTGGTGAATTCTGTTCTGTTCCACTTCATACTGGAGACAAAGGAAGAGAAAAAAAACACACCAAGTGTCAGCTTGAAAGAAATTCTACCTTGAAAAATATTTTTCCTTGAAAGAAATTGGTCCCAGGTTTTATATGGTTTGGGTTGGAGGGTACCTCAAAGATCATCTGAGTCCAATCCCCTGCCCTGGGCAGGGAACCTCCCACCAGCCCAGGTTGCTCAAAGCCTGGCCTTGACCCATGTAGGGAAAGCCTGGTTTACACATATTTGGCATTCTCATTTTCAGTTTTGTTTTCCAAGAAACTCTACCTCCAAGCCAGGGAAAGGGCATTTTCAACTTTGAACTATTCACAAGCAGTTTAGCATTTCAGGAAGGATCCCAGATTTTACAGCTCAAATGCAACTTCATTTTGATGAACACCATTTCATAAAAATCTGAGTCCTCCTACAAGTAACTTGAATTCATCTCTGAGACAAAGTGCAGAATAGCAATAGAGCACATGTGTGAAGGAATTAGGAATTCCTGATAATTTTTGTTCCAGAAGGTAAGTCAAGGACATTTAACTCCCATCATGAGGAAATGCTGACTGCAGTCAGCTACAGCAAATAAGAACTCTAAACCCAAAAGCACACAGCTGCAGTACTCAAAATCATCACTTCTCATCACAGAAGTCTCTATTCCCAATGACCTTTCCTCTAAACGAAGGATCTTTCTTTGGTTCCTACTCTGAAAAACTTCCAGCTGCCACAACTTTTCTTGGCAGAATGACCATTTCCACACATGAATGAGACTGGGTGAGAAACTGGGTGAGAGTAGCACAAACCAGGACTTGGTGTGAAAGGTTTGACTCAATTACCAAATAAATCAGAAGACACAAAGCCCCTGTCTCACTGCACTTCCCATGCCTCTGTGTTACATTTGTACAACAGGCAGTCATCTCTTTCAGTACATTATTATTTTTGGGGCAGCACTTTACACCTCAAATGAGCATCCCCTTAACCAAGTCCAGGAGCAACAAAGGAGGCAGAGACTGCATCCAGGAACTGCAGAGGCACCTTCACTCACATCTTTCTCTTTTATTAATTAGACTAATGTTATTAGATCTATACTGCACCTGTAACTTGTATCACATTTTATCTCTCCTTTTTCTGCATATAGGATATGTTAAATTTAAATAAACAAACTACCTCTTCCACCCAAAGATGACTAAAGCTACTTTTCATCAGACAATGGAATAAGGTACAAGCTTTCCCCTTAAATGTCAGTTTGATTCAATAACAGGAGGAGTTTACTACACTTAAGTCACTATAAAAAAAGGGATTATTAAACCAGCATAACTAAAGGGAAAAAACACACCAATCTCACTCTGTGTGTGTCTGCCTCAAATTCTTTACGTTTTAATTCAGCTGCTATAAATACTCCTGCAAAGTGTAAACAGCCCAAGCAGCTGCCCAGCTCCCAAGTCGCTCTGGGCTCTGCATTTGTATAATTACAGCTGAAAGGATTAATGAAAAGACAGAAGAGCTCAAGTCCTGCTCGTGAAGTCTTTCAGGTGCTGCTAAATAAGTCACAGAAAGCCCTTCCCAGCTGGAAACCATCTCTACAGTCTAAGACCAGATGGTAGAACCACCACAGCTCTCTTCACAATAAGAAGGAACTGTAAGAAGGTGAATTTTACGGGCTGGAAACAGCCACATATTACACGAAAAAATTAAATATTATAAAGACAACACTATACTTTCAGTATGTAGGTACAACACTGCTAATAGACGGCTCGTGGAGACAAAGCTTTTGTGTACATTCTCCTATAAAGAATGGAAAGCAGGGCTGAAATCTCAGTCCTGAGCAGCCCAAACAATACCTGACAGCTCCCAGCCCACTGCCAGCCCTCCCTACGCCAGCGGGGCCACTCTAGCGACAAAAAAGAAACAGCTAGAGAGAAGAAAAACAAAACCAAAGAAGTTAAAGAACTTCCAAGGACACGCAGAACCGATTTAAAAACAATAATCCCAAAAAGCCGCCTTTACCGGGCCTGAGGCCAAGCCCCGCGCTCGTTCCCGGAGCCAAGAGCCGGCCTCGGGCCTTCCGCCGGGGCCCAGGCGCAAGATGGAGGCCGCGGAGCGGGGCGGCGGGCCGGGCCGAGGGGCGGGGGCTGCCGGCGGCGGCCGGTCGGAGGCCGAGGCCTAGGCTATGACAGCGCAAACGCCGAGAGCGGGGGGAGCCGAGCGTCGGCGTCG
>VZTY01015486.1:0-32395 GCA_013400935.1 Turnix velox
CGGCGGGGCCATCCCGCTGTGCTCTTTGCTCCCCCCGCGTTCGCTCACGGCTCTCCCGGGCCCGGGCCGTGTGAGGCGAGGGAGCTGCTGCGTGGCTATGGGCTTGTTGTAGGAGCAATTGGCGACGGATTTAAAAAAAAAAAAAATTCTTCGCCCAACTGCGGGGTTCTCATATGACCGGCGCTCCTTTGTCTGGCCTCCGCGTTAAAATAGCGGCCGTGAACACCCTTGGCTTGTGTCCCGCTGCCAACCGGAGCTTTGTGGGTCCGCGACCTCACGGTGATCCCCCCCACACACACCCCTTCAGCCTTAGCGAGACGGGAAAAAGAGAAGATGGAAAAAAAAACAAACCCGGTGTGTGTATGTGTGTGTGGAGGGAGGGAGAGAGAGGGGGGGGATGGTATGATACGGCCCTTTGGGAGGCTACTGGCAAATAAGCAAATTAAACAGAAAGAGAGCAGCGTGTTGTCATAGCAACAGCGCAATTAAATTACTTTACTGTCAGCCATCATATAATATTCCTCTTTGGAAACTCGTGGGACCGTAACTTCCATTTGGAGTCAAAGTTGGGTGTGTGGGGCTGGGGCAGGGGGGATCCCATTAGTCCTGTGGGATCTGCCTGCCTCTGGCCTCAAGCTCTTCTCCTCCACCTTGGGATTTCTTTTTTTTTTTCCTATATCCTGGTGTCAAACCCTTCACAGCCACTGATGATGAGTGTTAACGGGCTCCTGCGTGGAAAAGTTCAGTGTGTTTCTGTTTTCCCCGGGCTGCTTTGCTTTGAAGTGTTTATAGAAAGACCCGAAGAACTTTTTCCTGTTTGATTTCTGCCCTTTTGTAACAGCAAAAATGAAGCCCGTCGTTTCTCCTTCCCACAGTGGCCGTCTTCCTCTTTTTTTTTTTTTTTTTTTTTTTTTCTACTATGTATTTATGTGCTTTATTCTGTCGTTGCCAGCTGGATTTTTTCCCTCCCTCTGTAGCACCCACTGTGTGACTTCAGGGAGCTGTTGAGGATACATTTTAGGTGGAATCATAGATTAGTTTTGGTTGGAAGGGACCTAAAAGATCATCTAATTCCAAACCTCCTGCCATAGACAAGGACACCTCCCATTACACCAGGTTGCTCAGTGCCTTGTCCAGCCTGGCCTTAAACACCTCTAGGGGTTGAGGGGGCATCCACAACCTCTCTGGGCAAAAGATAGAGGGAATTGTAATCTTCCTCACCACTTGTGCAGGAAGTTTCATCCTTTTCAAACCCATTGTTAACCCTCTGCTGTTTGCATCTCCAGCTCTAGATCCTGGCAGTTTTGCTCTATGGAAGGAGTCCTGTAGGAGAAGTTTAAAGAGCCTGTTTGCTGCTTCTGAAGTAGAGTTGTTGGGCTCCTGTTGGCTGCTCTTGTGTTGGGAAGCTTCTGAAGGGTTCATGACCTCCCAAATATTGCTACTCACAGATAGTCCTCCCCATGCTTGCTGTTGCAGTACCCTCAGCAGCTCATCCCACCGCTGTAGGGTCACTGCTGAGCATCCCAGCAGTCTTCCGGACTCTTGTTTTCTGCCCTGTTTGAAATACAGTCCAGTTTATGTTAAGATCTCATCTGTTTACATACATTTTGAAAGTGCTCTGTTCCTCTGGCACTTGTTTCCCCGTGTCTTGGCCTCGGTCCCGAAACTACTGTGCTTTGCTTTCCCCTCCTCCCTTCTCCCACCCTGGCTGGGTTTGAAGTTCTGCTGTGTCTGTTTCTGGGTTTGGTTGTGACTGTGACACTGTTGTCACACTGGGTGCTCATCTGCTGCAGCCTGTAGTCAGAGTGACTTTAATCACGGTGCTCTTGTGTTGTCCTCAAAAGTGAAACAGCTGAACTTAATCTGAAGCAACTGGCCTTAAGCCCCTCTTTTTTTTTTATTTTTTTTTTTTACTTTACATGCTTATTAAAGTGGCACAATTGTTGTATTCAGTGATTTGACACCCTTATTCATGACTGGAGGGGGACATGTCTCCAGGATTTCCTGTGTGGGAGCTTCACGTCCATGCAGAACCCAGGTGTATTGGGATTATGGTTTATTCCATCAGCTGATGACTCTTCCTTCTCCTGACTTTAGATGATTTTACTCAGCAGTTGTGGATGAGTGTTTATGTGAGTCTGTCATTTTTAATACAAGATGGTAAAAGGCTGAGGGACCAGTTAGGGAAAAGCTGTCAAAACCTTCCGCAGTATTTTCTCCTGCTTACT
The DNA here is from genome assembly GCA_013400935.1 of Turnix velox. Classification (NCBI taxonomy): domain Eukaryota; kingdom Metazoa; phylum Chordata; class Aves; order Charadriiformes; family Turnicidae; genus Turnix; species Turnix velox. The sequence goes on from VZTY01015486.1 coordinate 2,229, forward strand.
TTTCTCTCTATTTCTTTCTTTCTCTCCTTCCTTTGGATTCCATCTCCCAGGAGCTGCTGTCTAAATGGGTCCAGTCATGCCTCCCAGTAAGAAGCCAGAGGGCTCAGGAATTAGCGTTCCCAGCGGATTGACCCAACGTTACCAAGATAGCGATATATCAAAGGCACTTCACGATGACGAGGACCTAGATTTCTCTTTGCCTGCCATCAGATTAGATAAAGGGGCCATGGAAGATGAAGAGCTGACTAATTTGAACTGGTTGCATGAGAGCAAGAACTTGCTAAAAAGCTTTGGGGACTCGGTGTTGAGGAGCGTCAGCCCCGTTCAGGACATTGGCGATGACACGCCACCGTCTCCTGCCCACTCCGACATGCCCTATGATGCCAAGCAGAACCCCAACTGCAAACCTCCTTATTCCTTTAGCTGCCTCATATTTATGGCCATCGAGGACTCTCCAACCAAAAGACTGCCCGTAAAGGATATATACAACTGGATCTTGGAACATTTTCCCTATTTTGCAAACGCACCCACTGGATGGAAAAATTCTGTCAGACATAATCTGTCCTTGAATAAGTGTTTTAAGAAAGTGGACAAAGACAGAAGTCAGGTAAGTCTGGAACTATGGAAACCTAACTTGCTTTGAAAATACCTGCTAATCCCTCCTCATGTCCAGAACAGGGAAGTACAGAATAAGCAACACTATCCCTTGGTAACCTAGTTCATTACATTCAGAGAGCAAACGTTTCTTTATCGTGGCTCATTCTGATTTTATTAAACTCATTGTCTAGACATCTGTAAGAAAACACTTGGTATGTGTGTGAGTGTGTGTGTGTGTTTTTTCTTTTCCCCCCAGCTGGTGTCTTCATGCATAGTGGTTAAATATTGTTTTTAGTTATCATGCTGTGGTAATGGTTTCCAGCTATACTAGATGAATGTAATCATGTTATAAATAGGCTGCTTGCTGTTCTTGGCTTATACAAATGTATAGTGAAAGGGTATGCCTTATGTAAGAGTCCATCCCTTTTTTCCCCCAGTCTCTGCTGTAATCTGAAAAAAAACCCAACTTTTAAACAGGCAGAAGTAGTTGTGATTTTGGTGATGGAGCTTCGTTTGGTGTTGAGCAGGTTTTAGAGAAACACTTCAGAGAGGAGCTGAGTCTGGCAATAGAGGTGAAAGTCACCATTCACTGAGATGTCAAGTCATTCCAATGCAAATTGGAAGAGGGTAGACTGAGGCTGGATTTTAGAAGGAATTTTTTCACGGGAAGGGTGGTGAGAACATGGAACAGGTTGCCCAGACAGGTTTAAGGCCAGACTAGATGAGGCATTGAGCAACCTGGTGTAGTGGGAGGTGTCCCTGCCCATGGTAGGGAGATTGGAACTAGATGATCTTTAAGGTCCCTTCCAACCCAAACCATTCTATAATTCTCTCCCTTGGCTCGTGTAGCTGCTGCTCCTGGTGTGGTGGCAGAAGCCATTTTTGGCTTTGGATCCCTGTTGCTGTCAGTTGGTTTCATTGCTGAATCCTCAGTGGTGTCTGCAGGAAGAGGGTTGTGTGTGAGGAGGTGGGGAAGCAGCCGAGCTGGGGAGAGTCCTTCACAGAGCCTTCTGCCACCCTGGTCTGCCTGGGACCCAAGGGCACACAGTCCCCAGCAGCACTGGTCTGGATAAATCTTTGGCAAAGCAGGAGTATACTGATAAAAATACCAGCTTGCAGGTTGATTTCACAGGCTGCCTCAGAGTTCAGGGAAATAAGTAGCAGGTAAAATTGCCACGCCGCTCAGCTCTCTGTAAATTTGGCTGAAGGTCAGGAAGTGGATTCTCCTGGCAGAAGCATCAAGGCACGCTCTGCTTTAGTATTTCAGTGAAGTAAATGCTGGGATTGTCTTGTAACTGGTTACCCTGAAACCAGACTTCTGTTGGTGGTGCTGTTCTCCCTGTTTTGTGTGTGGTTTTAACTTTAAATGCGGAGGAATAGGAGTTCAGTAGCTCGAGAGGAAGAGTCACACATTATCCTAAACTGTCAGCATTTCATTTTAGATTCCTTAACTTTCTTTTCCCTGACGATTTCCTTTTTAAAATGATTTATGCTTTTATCTTGTTTTGTTTTCTAAATGTTACCCCCTAAAATGCACTGCCCACATACTGCTGCACACCATATATTGATATTTTTACAAATCAGTTGCTGTGAAAGGTTGTGCGTAAGGTTAGAAAAAATCTGTTCCCAAACTGGACCTCGTTTTATGTAAAGCAGAGTCTTAAATTCCTGTTGGGAAGCGAGATGATATTAACAGGTGCCATGCCAGATTTTTATGATCCTCTCCCAGACCATGAGAAACCTTCCTGCAATACATTTGCAAAATAGGGTCGCTGGCAAGACAGTGTGTTGCCATTTGTGTTTTGTTCTCTCCCTCTTCCTCTGTTTACAAGTTGAGTGTTTAGATTTCAGCTTCCTTCCTAGGAGGAACTTGTCTTCGTGTCAATCTGTCAAGTACCCACCAAATCTGCTGAGCTCCAGAACAATGCCACCAGGAGCTGCTTCTCCACGGGGGAAGTGGCAGGGCACAATGCATGACTAGTCACTCAGTCGGTGATTAGAGCCATGGTTACAACAGCCCTACAACAAGGTGTGGTGGGAGGCCCTGCCTTATATGAATAACAAGGTGGAGTTTTGTTTATTCCTGGAAAAACCCGGGGGTTGTTGAGAAAAGGATTTCTTCCATCTCCTGGAGATGCTGGTAACTGCAGGTAGCTAAAGTCAATGAGATCATTCTCAAAAGGCAAAATGCACCAAGGCAGGTCTTTTAAATTCCCTGCTGGTTTTTTTTTTTTTTTTTTCCTCATGTCCTGGCCACAGGGACGTGTGGCAGACATAGTTGTGGAGCTGAGAATTGGCTGTGGGTCAGAGTTGCTGAATCAGGTGCTTGACAGCTAATTGTGGACTTGGAAAGCAGTAAACCTCCACTGCGGCCTTTGAAAATACCTTCCTCTGTGTGTGTGTGCATGCACATGCTTGGGGTTGCTTGGGGTTCCTCCCAGAAGGCATCTCTACTGTTCAGAAGGAAAGTGTCCATCTGAAGGCTTCTCTAGTTTTGGGTTGGGGCTTTGGGGTAGGGTGAGGGAGGGACTCTCTCCTCTATAAGGAATCCTTTTGTGCCACTTTTGTAGTCAGATTCTGCAAATCACATATTTGGAGACCACCTGTCTTACTGGTTTTATGTAGAGGGGGAAGGAAAAAAGGCATTTATGAAATGACATGTTATAAAATGCTAACCACATAGGCTCTGAAACGTGTACAGGGTGGGGGGAAAGAGTTAACCAGTGCTGGGAATTGCAGGCATTTGCTGGTTGATGTGCACTGACACATTGTGAGAGGGCTAGGAGCTTTTTCCTCTCATAGATGTGCTTTCCAGTGTGTGTTTGTGCAGCCTTTCAGTAATGGTTTTTCTAAAAAAAGTTCTGCTGAACGCTTAATTCTTTTCTGAATTCCCTCTGCATAGTGGTTTTCTCAGTCTTGGCTTCCACTAATTTATATTCATGCAGCTAAATATGTATTTGAAGTAGGCAGCTTTTTTCTGCCTGCGTGTGAAATCTAATGTTTTCTGGTGGGAGATCCCTGGAAGAGGGAGGAGAAAAAAAAAAAAAAGAAATAACAAAAAGAAGACATGTAAAAGCTGCATCAGTTGACTTTTCAGCTTTTAGGCCAGGAAAAGACATTTTTTTCCCCCTCAAATTTGTTTATGCCTTGCTGCAATGCCATCAGGCTTACCTGGCACTGTTCATGGAAGCCTGCCATGAAGCTGATCTCCTGGATGGAGACAGAGAGCCGGGCTGAAGAAGGGAAAATGCTGAGCCCTCAATTGTGCAAACCCCTTTGCATTGAGCTCAGCAGTTTAATAATAGTTGGGCAGAGTATGAAGTATCACATGATGGGGTGTGGGGGGGTGTTAGGTGAGGAGTTCCCTGGCTTTGTTTATACTGCTGGACCTGGGAATTCGGTCATTCACATTAATCCTATTGTGAAGGTAGGGATCTAAATGTCCTCTAGTGTGTGTGTGTGTGTCCCATTTAGTACAGCCCGTTAGCCCATGACTTCCCCTGACTTCCCTACCATCTGGTCCTTGGCTGTGGAGAGGAATTTTTCTTGTATATGTGTCTCCATAGCAACGAGTTTGCAGTTGATATGGAAAGTAAGCAGTTGCCCTAGCAACGGAGTTACTGATGTGGCAGCTTCTCTGCTTGCAGGGAAAAGGGCTAGGCTAGTTCAGACGCATTATGTAGGTTTGCTGTAATTATAGCTGTGCCCACTAGTGCTGCTATCGCTCGGGGTCTGTTCAAAAAATTGATTAGAAGCCCTATTTTTGCCCCTCTTCTTTCCCCTTTTCCCTACCCCCCCCATCCTTCAAGATTTATTTCATTCGTGTGGGGATTCCTGCTTTGAACAAAGGAGTGAATTTTCAGGGCACATCCGTGCCTTTTATTAAGGCAAACTTTCTCATTCCTTACCATCAAATGAAGGGATGAGAGGAGGATGTTTGACCTCTGTGGCTTCTCTGTGGTTTTTTTTGGTCTGGGTGAAGCATCCCATGGTTACAGGGAGCTGGGGATCCAATCCCACCATGCTCCTTTTCCATCTTTTCACTGGTCTGTGCTTCTTCAGGCATCCATCCTATTCAGGGGTTCCTCTTTGTGTCTGCTCTGCATTGTCTGAGGTAGGAGAAGAAGGCACACATGCTCCTGGCTGAAGAAATTCAAGTCCCTTAGAGATCTGTTTGGCATCCATGCTAAGGGACGCCTTAATAAAAATGCAATGAGGGTAAAGGATATGTTTATGGGGACGGGAGAAGAAAATTCTTCTCAGTTGATGTGGAAGTTATTCTTAGAAGTACGTGGTCCATAACTGGGTCATGGAGATCCAGCCAGACTCCTCCTCCTGTCTGGAGCAGGCTCTGAGATCTGAGGACTCCCGAGTGGTCCTTGGGTTCTGTGAGAGCCAGCATCCAGCTTGTCCTTATCTAATGCACTGCCTCTCATAAATGCTCTGCCAGGGCACCTGAGAGGAGCCTAGGTGACCCTTTGGACACAGGAGACTTTTCTGGAATCCTCCCTGCCAACATCTGTCCTCTGATGTGATAATGTCTGGGCTTTTGACAGGTGAAACCCTGCAGAAAGATAAGTGCAGGAGTGAGAAGAAAAGCAGCCTGCCTTTTCTTCCTTAGAACCTCCTAATCCAATCTACATATACACAAAGGTTAGGGACCAAGGACCCCTGTCCTCCCTCTTTTAGTGCTATTATTTAGGAATATTTCAGAGGAGTGTGAAAGCTCAGTGGCATTCTCAGGGTAGAAATTCTCTCTTACATTTTTAATAGTTACCACCTAGTCTGACCCAAGTAACACAATTTCACAATTGCAGAATTTCACTGGGTTTATAATGTGGTGGAGCTACAGGGTAAAAACAAAAAAACACCAAACAACCCAACCCAAACAACAAAGCAACCCCTCAGATTCATTTTAAGCTTTCAGATGATGTCAACTTTATTAAAATAATGTCTTAAATAAGCTAGTCCAACTGTTAATTTCCCAGATTGTTAAAAGAAGGAGGTGGTGTGTTTTGAAACTGGGATTCTTCATTTAGTTTAACTCAAGATTTGTTTTGTGATACCCCCAGCCTGTCTTACTGAGAAGCTCAATAGTTATCAGGAATTTTCTCCACCAGCTGATGATTTAGAGAAACAAGGGTCATCAAATTCCAGAGTAATCGTTAAAGTCTTTAGAATCAGGCTGCAATAGGGAATTTCCAGATACCAGATTGTATATGGAGAGCTTTTCTTTAACCCTTTTGGTTTTGTTTTTAAAGTGTAAAGCCAGGAAATTAGGCAGAATATTTAAACAATAGTTTTTCCCAAAGCTGTGCATGGAAATAACATGCTTCTGTTTCATCGCCTTCCAGCTGGTTGACTTTACCTCAGAGCTTACTCTTTGCAGTGGAATCTGCCTGTATTAACTGGTTTGGAGCTGTACAAAGCATAATCAGGTCTTTTTCAAATAATGATGAAGAGCTGGCAATCTGGAGACTCTTCTGAACGTTTATATCTAAGGTATTTCCATTATCTTGTTTATGGTTAAGATAACCTGGGAGACAGAGATGTTGGTTGTACATTGACAGGCTATTGACCTGCCAGAGGGGACTGGCTACTTAGGTGAAATAAAGTGGAGTAACTGGCCATATCTGTGCACCCAATCCTCAGCAAAGCATGTTAAGCAGCCCTAAAAAAGCCCAGACATGAAAGCAGGACTGATCTGCTCTTCACCAGTTGTGCTTGGGCTGTGTTGGTTTTGACAAGTCTGTTTTTCAGCCCTGCTCACTCCTCCCTTTCTTCTCCTGGCTGTTTGCTCCAACACCTTCACAAGCACATGAGCTTTTGTGTTTCCACGACAAACCATGGATCTGGTCAGAGATCTAATCCAGCTGGATTTTTATCTTTCTTTCTCCCTTTCTTTTAATTCTTGAGTTGCTTTTCAGCTTAATTCCCTGATTCAGGTCATGGAGCAGTCCAGCAAATGGTCCTGCTGAGATGATGGGGGGAGGCTGGGGAAGACTCTCCAGTTGGGATTCTTGAGGAGGCAAACATTCCTTAATGAAGGGGCTGGTAGCTTCAAGGAGTCAGTGCATTGCATCTTGGTGGAGTAATGAGTGTGGTTCCTACCACAAGGTGAAGGCTGGGGTGAAATGAGAAATGAAGTTTAAATAAAATCAGAGTCTTTCTTGTGATGGAGACATTTTCCCTGGTGAGAGGACTATGTGTGTGCTTGCAATCCAGAAGGCCCAGTCCTGGGCTCCATCAAGAGAAGTGTGGCCACCAGGTCAAGGGGAGGGATTTTGCCCCTCTACTTAGCTCTGGTGAGACTCCCAACTGGAGTTACTGTGTCCAGTTCTGGAGCCGTCAAGAGAAGGACATTTTGCTGTTGGAGCAGGTCCAGAGGAGGGCCATGAAGATGATGAGAGGGCTGGAGCACCTCCCTTCTGAGGACAGGCTGAAGGAGTTGGGGTTGTTGAGCCTGGAGAAGAGAAGGCTCAGGAGTGACCTCATAGTGGCTTCTCAATACCTAAAGGTGGCTACGGACAGGCTGGGGTAGGACTTTGTAATAGGATATGTGGTGGAAAGACTAGGAGTAGTGGATGTGTATTGGAAAGTGTGTATTGGAATAATAGATGTAAATTGGAAGAGGGGAGATTAAGGCTGGAGATAAGAAAGAAGGTCTTTCCTGTGTGGGTGGTGAGACACTGGAACAGGTTGCCCAGAGAGGCTGTGGATGCCCCCTCTTTGGAGGGGTTTAAGGCCAGGCTGGATGAGGCATTGAGCAACCTGGTGTAGTGGGAGGTGTCCCTGCCCATGGCAGGGAGACTGGAACTAGATGATCTTGAAAGTCCCTTCTAACCCAAACTATGATTCTATGCTGTTCATTTTTCAAGTGGCCCATGTGAGGGATTCTTTGTGGTGTTTTACAGCTGATTTCACAGAACACCAGGTCAGAAAGAAGGTGGTGAAGGTCCCATCTCTGGACACATTCAGGGCCAAGCTTTGTGAGACTCTGAGCAACCTGATCTGGTGTGAGATGTCCCTGCTCACTGCAGGGAAGTTAGACTGCGTGACCCTTAAATGTCCCTTCAAACTCAACACATTCTGTCATTTAAAGTGATCAAAGTCTGAGCTGTCTCCATCAGGCATGGTTCTCCTGGGCCCCTTTGCTGGGGAACTGGACTCTGTAGGACTGTACTGCCAGCTTCTCTGAGCTCACAGTGGCACATGGTGTCATCTCTCCATGACCAGGCAGAAAACTATTCGTGTTTTATTTTCGTTTGGGATATTTTTCAGTGGTCACATTTAGTTGGATTCATTTTCAGCTCCCTGCTAAGCTCATGGTCACTGTGGTCAGAGGAGCATCGGTGTCAGCACAGGCCACGGGCTCAGCTCTGTTTAATCTGGCATGAAACCCAGCCTGTGGCTTTTGGCCAGCTCAGAGCTGACCCAGTGGCAGCAGGAGAACATGGGGAAAAGAAGGGACAGGGGATGCTCTTACTTCTGAGAGCACAGTGGGGCTGCTTTTATGCTCATTCTGGGTTGGACCCATATGACACAGGTGAAATGTTCCTAAGTGCTCAGGGACGTGTGTTGGGGTTGTTCAGCCTGGAGAAGAGAAGGCTCCGGGGGGACCATGCAGTACCTTCTCAATATTCAAAGGGGGCTACAGAAAGGCTGGGGCAGGACTTTTTAATGGGATGTGTGATAGCAGGACTAGGAATAATGGATGTAAATTGGAAGAGAGGAGATTTAGGCTGGGGATAAGAAAGAAGTTCTTTCCTGTGAGGGTGGTGAGACACTGGAAGAGGTTTCCCAGGGAGGTTGTGGGGTTCTCCTTCCTTGGAGCTATTTAAGGCCAGGCTGGACAAGGCACTGAGCAGCCTGATGTAGTGGGAGGTGTCCCTGCCTAGGGTAGGGAGTTGGAACTAGATGACCTTTTAGGTCCCATCCAACCCAAACCATTCTGAGATTCTGTGGTCTCTCTCTTCTCAGCTTCACAAGGTTTGTTTCTTTCTGTTGTCTAGAAGTTTCAGCACTGACAGTTTAATCACAGTCATAGCATCCCAGGGTTGGAAGGGACCTTCAGAAGCCATCTAGTCCAACCTCCTGCAGTGAGCAGGGACGTCCTGCACTAGATGAGGTTGCTCAGAGCCTCAGCAAGCCTAAGTGGAGCTGTGCTGTGGGTACTCTGAGAAACTATTATGGAAAAGGGAAGGATGTGCATGAAACCAGTTGGCAGGTTTTTTCATGCTGCTTCTTACCTTTGCCTCCTTGTCACCATCTAGATTTCTTCCTAATAGTCAGAGAGCTAATGAATTGCTGTTGTCACTGCCAGCTAAGGAAGCATTGATCCCACAGGCCATGGACATACACAGGAGAGCTTTATGTGGCCATTAATGAATGCTGGCCTGTGGGGAATGACCATGAAACCCGTGTGGCAGTAGGTAGGACATTCCCTGCAGCATGACAGCACCTACTGATCCTTCTGTGGCTGCACATCATGTCTGACCAAGTGTATGCTTACACTTCAGTTCTTCAACAAAACAAAAAATTACAAAACGTGTGTCCCTTAAACTTCCCCCTTCCTTTCCTAGAAGGGAAGTGTCTCATGTTGGCTGAAAGAGCAGAGCAGATGGTGTGCTTTGTGGCTTCTTTTCCTGGACAGAGACCTCATGAAGAAGTGTTTGAAAGATTTGGTCGTAATTAAGCAGTTGAAAATCATCAAAGAGCTGGAGATACTCGTCAGACAGCTTGAAGCAGCCATTAAGTTGCTAGAGGAGCTTCCCTTCCTTGCTATGGTTTTTGTCAGCTGCTGGTTCCCACTTGCTGACCCAGGCAGCAGAAACCTTGGCCCATTTCTGTGGCAGAATGTTCCCTATGACGTCATTTCAATAGCCTGGTAGGGTTTGAGGAGCAGACTCCCATCTCCTCTGAATCTTCTGTGTTACTTTCAGCTAATTGCTGTGTCTTCACCATAAATCTAGTTAAAACAAATGAGTGGTGCGGGGCAACACAAGCTGTAAGCCTTATGAAAAAGGAACCTGGTGTGATTCTACCCTTAATCCAGTTGGTTAGTATTTATTTGTTGGTCAGTGGTGGCTTAGTTGTAGAAGTAATTGACTTGTGTCCTTTCAAAAGTGGGCAGACCACTGGTAGATGAAGTTGTGGTGCAAGCACCACATGTAGCTATGAGCAAACAATATGTTCCCCTGCAGTTAGTCTTTTGAACACAGATTTGCTTTAAAAAAAGCTGATGTGTCTGCCTCATTTTGTTCAATGAGTATCTAGGGAAAGTCTGTGCTGCCTGGCTATGTGTATGTCTTCAGGTGATAAAGATTTCTGTTATTTTGAACCAGTCTGAATCAAATCTCCAATCTTTTAGGCAGTAGAAAGTTTGCTTTACTGAGACCTGTATGAATCTTGATGGTTTTGTGGAACTTCTGGTTTAGGTTAGTTTGTTACTAAGTAGCTGGAGAACAGTGAGATTTTGCTTTCTTCAATGTAACAAGTGGCTCATTATGATTATTTCAGTTTTGATCACAATGGAAAAAATATTTAATTTTGCCTCCTGTTGGCCAAAAAGAGCTGGCCAAAAGCTGGGCATCTGTTCTGCTCAAGAACTGGGAAAACCTCATCTAGTGGGATGTGTCCCTGCCTATGGCAGGGGGGTTAGAACTAAGTAATCTTTAAAGTCCCTTCCAACCCAAGCTATTGTATGATTCTATGAAATTATTACAAGTGTTGCTGTGAGAGAGAGGAGGTGCCAGAACTGATGCTCTGACAGTCCTTAACTGACAATCAGCAGAGCAGCACAGACAGTCCTTCAGAAATTCTTACAATTACCTGGGTCCTTGATGTCTTTAAAGATGAAATGGATCTTCTACATCTGCTTGACCACTTGCATCAGTCTTATATCTTAGATTTTCTGATGTAATTCCTAAATGTTTTCTCTGGTTTGGAAGAATTTAGGCCCAGAAGTTATACTGTATCTTTTCTTTAGTTGTGGACACAAAGGTGGCTCATGTGAAGAAGTAGAAATATTGTTGCTGTCGAACAGTGGCCCTGTGGGTCGCTGCTGGGACACTCACTGGACTAGCTGGCCTGAGAGGTGAGGGGATGGAGCACCTTCCTCAGTGATGCTGCTCTTGGCAAGATCTTCCTGAGGTTTTAAACAAAATTAGTGTCTGGGACTGAAGTTCACAGCAGTTTTCACTTTTAATGCCTTGATTCTGACATGTCACAGTGTCCATGATTCCTCTAAACTTGCCTTCAGACCTAACTTATCCAAGTTGCTGGAGCTGCTGAGATGCCCAGTAGTAGGGAAATTGCAACCACTTTGCTGCTGTCTGGTCACAGATTTTTGCAATGGCTGTAAAACCGTGGTTATCTTTTCTGGGGAATAAAAATATTTATAACAATCTGAATGCCAAGTTTTATCTACTTGCTGGCAACTCAACTGTATTCTACAAAGCCCTTCATTTTTTGTAGCTGTAAGTGGTGTCAGACTCATCAAGAGTAGACAGGAAGAAGGGGAGCAACCTTCCAAATCTGGCATGATTATTTTTCCTTCTGAATTTTTGGTAGGTCACTACTGGCCTTCTCAACCTGGAACATCACTTGTTTTCTTCTTTTTTTTCCACCAGTTTGGACTCCTGACTATGGAGGAGCTGCTTTTGATTTTCTCTTGGGTAAAAAACAGCAGAATTGGGACTTTGAGGGCTGTAAGATAGCACTTGTGGACACAGATGATGCATCCAGAACTTACTCAGTTATACATAATAGTAGTTTTGGAGACAGTAGTACATTTTAATTTGTTGGTTATGTTCTTCAAATTCCCTTCTGGGTGTTATGGAAACTTTGTCCTGGGAACCAAAGTAGGAATTTGTGAGAGGACTCATTCCAAGGATCTTAAGCATGAGTGAGGGTTTTTCCTTGCTGCAGTGACTTAAGATAGTTCCTTACCCAGTGACTTAGGATAGAATCATAGAATGGTTTGGGTTGGAAGGGACTGAAAAGATCATCTAGTTCCAACGCAGGGACACCTCGCACTAGACCAGGTTGCTCAATGCCTCATCCAGCCTGGCCTTAAACACCTCCAGGGATCGAAGGGACATCCACAGCCTCTCTGGGCAACCTCTTCCAGTGTCTCACCACCCTCACAGTAAAGAACTTCTTTCTTCTCTCGAGCCAAAATCTCCCCTCTTCCAATTTGCATCCATTCCTCCTAGTCCTTCCATCCTGTACCCTATTAAAAAGTCCTACCCCAGCCTTTCTGTAGGCCCCCTTCAGTTATTGAGAAGTCACTATGAAGTCCTCCCTGAGCCTTCTCTTCTCCAGGCTGAACAACTCCAACTCCTTCAGCCTGTCCTCATAAAGGGAGTTGCTCCAGCCCTCTCATCATCTTTCTGGTCTCCTCCGGACCCTCTCCAACAGCTCAATGTCCTTATGTTTATCATGTTTATAATAGTTACAATAAAACCTTTTTTTTTTCACCTCTCGTTTTCACCCTTCTGCCTCATGCTGAACTACTTTGCAGCAATTTCCCCCTGGCTGAGTGCTATCAGAATGTTTGAACACTGGTGGAACTTGCTGAAAAGGTGACTGTTGGGCAGCAAAGGAATGAACAGGCTTCTGTATGGGGAAGTCTCGACGGCAGCACACGGAGCAGAAACTTATTGATGGAATTTGTTTGAATGCTGAATTCACACTCATTCAAGCAATGAGCAGAAAATTAGGCTCTGCTCCAGAGCCCTGTTTGTGAGAGCCCGTTGCTGCCTGCTGTGGGGAGGGTACTCATTGAGATGAGGCAACAAATGTAAATGTTTTTCTAAGTTTAGAGCTGTAAAAAAACCTAAATGCCTGCAGCGGGGCTGTGGGGACTAATGCAATACCGGGGTTAGCTACTCAGGTACTTTATTTCAAGTTTTATTTTCGATATTATAAAGTTTTTAATAGTGTCCAGGATGTCAGGACTAGGAGTAATGGATGCAAATTGGAAGGAGGGACATTTAGGTTGGATATAAGAAAGAAGTTCTTTGCTGTGAGGGTGGTGAGACACTGGAAGAGGTTGCCCATAGAGGTTGTGGATGCTCCCTCAATCCCCTGTTTAAGGCCAGGTTGGATGAGGCATTGAGCAACCTGGTGTAGTGGGAGATATCATCTACTAGATGATCTTTTAGGTCCCTTCCAACCCAAACCATTCTATGATTCTATCTCTTTCCCTAACCCTTTAGAGTGGAGAGGGGGAACACATCTCTCATTAGGTTGTGTGTGCTCTGTAAAAATAGGGAAATCATTCATGAAATGCTCTCATAAGAGGGAAATGCTGTTAAGGTTAAGTGTTACAGAACATAATAGAGGGTTTTTTTCTAATTAGTTATACTTTCTTTAAATTGTTGGGGAGAACTAAATGGTTTGTCTTTGCCATGCAGGACTGGCTCAGATGGAGCAACAGTTACACTTAGATTCAGAGAAAAAAATGGTACAGAGCTCCTGGGTTGAAAGGTGTTGAGTTCTGCAGGTATCTCCTTCAGAGCTTATATTTATTTATAAACTTAACTGGAAATGATGATATGATTCTTACCTAGTTCCACCCTTCCAAAAATACTTTATCCTAGCACCAGTAATTTGTTGACTTGCTTAGCAAGCTGAGGGAGAAAGGAAGGAATCACACAGAGTATCAGGGGTTGGAAGGGACCTCATGAGATCATCTAGTCCCATCCCTCTGCTCGAGCATGGACGCCCAGATCAGGTCACACAAGAAGGCATCTAGGTGGGGTTTGAATGTCTCCAGGGAAGAAGACCCCACACCCTCTCTGGGCAGCCTGTGCCACTCTTCTCTCACCCTCACCCTGACAAAGATTTTTCTCCTATTTCTATGGAACCTCCAGCTTGCACCCATTGCCCCTTGTCCTGTCATTGGAGGTTACTGACAAGAGCCTGGCTCCATCCTCCTGACACTCACCCTTTCCATATTTATAACCTTGAATGAGGTCACCCCTCAATCTCCTCCAGTGTGTGGTATCCACAGGAAATGCAGGTTTTTAGTCTTTAGTTGGGAGAGATGGGATCTTGGAGTATGAGAATATGGCCATGGTGGTGGGAAATCAAAGAAATGCTGGTGCTTTTAGCACTGCATGTTTTGTTATGAAGCCAGGTGAACTTGTCCAAAATGTCCCCTTAACCCATTGCACTAATTTATTTGGGTTTTCTATCTCTTACCCCTCCTCCTTTACAGAGGAGTGTTTTCCCTCTCAGCACTCTGGGTTTATATATTAACTGTGTTGTAGAAAAGGTTAGATTTGTTTTTCACAATTTTCTATCAAGTCCTAATACTTTCTAGAGTTGTGGCTGCACCGCAAAGAAAGAGGGAAGAAGCTGTCAGAGAGACAGATTGCACAGAAGACTCCACATAGTGCTTGCTTCTAGCTATTGAGACAAATGGCATTTTATTGTTCAGTCTGTACCTCCTTTTCTGCTTAAAATCTTTTATTCTTGTTTTTTTCTGGATATATGTCTGTGCATGTGCTTAAAAACATTATAAATCTAGAAAGAATAACAAAGAAAGGCTGAGGGAGCTGGGTCTCTCTAGTTTGGAGGAGACTTGAGGGGTGACCTCATTCATGTTTATAAATATGGAAAGGGTGTCAGGAGGATGGAGCCAGGCTCTTCTCAGTGACATCCAGTGATGGGACAAGGGGCAATGAGTGCAAGCAGGAACACAGGAGGTTCCACAGAAATAGGATAAAAAACTTTTTTAGGGTGAGGGTGAGAGAAGAGTGTCCCAGGCTGCCCAGAGAGGGTGTGGGGTCTCCTTCTCTGGAGACATTCAACGCCTTTGTGTGTGACCTGATCTGGGTGTCCTGCTCCAACAATGGGATTGGACCAGATAATCTCTCCAGGTCCCTTCTAAACCCTTTCATTCTGTGATTCTGTGACATAGTCATGTTGTTTTTTAAATCATCCAAACATTTTTAAGGTAAAAAAGGGTGCAAAAGATAGTGTGGATTTGGGTTTCTACCCAGAGCTTTCTACCTGCTTGCATCTCTGCTTCAAGAAAACAGGATGCTGTCTTAGTGGGACATCTCTGCAGAATTTCCTTAGGACAGATGTGTCCTGTTGCCACAACTCGTTTCCAATGAGTCTAAACAGATCAATCCAAATGAAGTGTCTGACTAACCTGAACCAAAACAAACCAGCTCTTGGACTGATTCATTTTTTGTCCTTTCAGGTTTTGCTAAAACTTTGACTGCCTTTTGAGTAGCTCTGGTTTTGTTCAGAGGAATGAAGTTCCTTGTTCCTGGCTTAACAAGTCTGCTTTGATGTGTCACTTGCTTTTTGGCTTTTAGAGCTGAGTGATTTTTGAATTTGGGAAAGCAGAAATGTAATTATGGCCCTTTCCATTGAGAGGCAAGCTTTTCTGTCATTCTCATTTGAGGGGGAAAAAGAAAATTACAAAATTTTCATTTAGAAACCTTTGATTTTAATTTGCAGTATTGAAACTGTGGGAAAGATCTTGCTTTTTCATCCCATTTTTCTGCTGACTAGGGGAAAACCAGGCAAGTGTGTGTGTGTGTCAACCCCCCAAGCTAAAATGCTTGCATTATTTTGGTTTCAAAGTAAACATGCTTATGATCTAACCACTTTTGCTAATTACCATCTGCTCCTTCATCAGCACTTGAGTCCCACTCACTCTCCAGTTTCTTGTGTGCCAAAAATGTGTTTGCCTGGGCTTGAGCCTGACGGGACAAGAGTCCGTGTCTTAATTATGGTGGAATTATCCACTTGTGTTGCCACATCAACTTTGATTTATTTCCTTTGCAATTTATAAAACAAGGTCCTCAAACTTGTTGGGGATGGTCTCTGAATCTTTAATCTTTGATACAGATGTGCATTAAAAAGGAGAAGAATTTGCTTCATGGGCAAAATCTTGGGTTTGTTTTTTTTTTTCTTCCCTCTTTAACTATCTGTCAATTCATGTTGTTTGGCATCAGGTTAAGCAATAAAGTGGTTCCAGAGCTGGTTTAAATGGTTTTTCAATCCATGCCATGTGTATCCTCAGCCTTCTCATCCATGCTTTTGTTTGGGAAAGGAAAGAATTCTGTAATTGCTCAGAAAAATTCTGTGTGTTGGTGGTGTTGTGGGGCTATTAAGTTAGACCAGGTAATGTTAGCATCTGGTTGTCTGTCTGTGTTTAATAACGTGGATGGATATGATAAGGATAAAGATATATAAGAGAGATTTGTGCTTTAGAAGTTAGGAAATTGGCTTTAAAATCATGTCATTTAAAATAATGGGAGAGGGGTTGCTTGCCTCATTTCAGAGCCTTTAAAATCTTTTGCAGGCGCTTCCACAGAAGTGAAGACAGCTGGAAGCATTTTGATTTGGTGTGTCCTGTCCCCCCCACAATGATTTCACACCATTTCCTCGTGACTTTCTTACAGAAACATCAATTCCCCAACACACGAAAAATGTTATGAACTGAGAATATTAAAGCCAGGTTTGGGAAGTTTAGGATAAAGCTCTAATCTGTCAAGTTTCTTTCAAGCTCTTTTTTGTTTAGAATTGCTCTTTTGCAAGGAAAACACAACAATGACAGAAATCCTATTCCATGCAGTGCAGATCTCAGTGTTTTTGGTCACTGAGTGTGACTATGAAGGAGAAGGAGTATTGTGTCCAGTTCTGGGGTCCTCACTTCAGGAAGGACAGGAACTGCTTGAGAGAGTCCAGCACAGAGACACAGAGATGATGAAGAGATTGGAACATCTCCCTTCTGAGGAAAGGCTGAGGGCGCTGAGTCTCTTTAGCCTGGAGAAGAGGAGACTGAGGGGTGACCTTATTGATGTCTATAAATATGGAAAGGGTGAGTGTCAGGAGGATGGAGCCAGGTTCTTCTCATTCACATCCAATGATAGGACAAGGGGCAATGTGTGCAAGATGGAACACAGGAGGTTCCACAGAAATAGGAGAAAGAATTTCTTCAAGATGAGGGTGAGAGAAGAGTGTCCCAGGCTGCCCAGAGAGGGTGTGGGTTCTCCTTCCCTGCAGACATTCAAACCCCACCTGGATGCCTTCCTGTGTGACCTGCTCTGGGTGTTCCTGCTCCAGCAGAGGGATGGGACTAGCTGATCTCTCGAGGAGCCTTCGTATCCCTGACATTCTGTGGTTTGGAGGAGGCCAGCCCTTTTCTAGGTTCTGGTGCTCTGGACCTGTTATATCTGGCAAGTGATGGTGGATTTTCACACCACCAGCATGCTGGTTACTGGTTTTCAGCAGGTTTTGGCACATTACAGAGCTCTGAAAGATAAGTTTGCTGCTGTGAAGCTTTTCATCATCGTGAGGATGGATGGAGTCAATTCTGAGGTGTTCAGCCTTTGGGCAGACTCTTCAGCAGGGTAGACTTAATTTTCTAGCTATGAAATTTTTTCTTTGTCAAGGTATTTGTGTATTATTTTTGGTTGCTTTTCACACTCAGGTATTCATTTCTGATTGCTATTTTTGTAGGATTTCCCTTCCCCCCACCTTTTTAGTTCTCTCTTCCTTCTATCATTTCAAAATGGAACCATTCATGAGCTCCTGAGGAATGTGTGGCAGGGGCAAGTGCTTTAAATCATCCTGCACTGTGCTGAAAGGGGCATTTGCATTTTGGGAAAGAAAAATCTGCAACGTTTTTTTGAAGCAAGTTTTTTTTCGTTTGTAAACCATCTGCTATTTTTGGTGCGTCAAATAAAAGGGCTTCCTGTGTGAAACTGATAGAGAAAAAGATCACAGGAGATCTGGAGCTGTGACTCAGGTCACAGCAGGCCTGTGTGTGTGACACCTGTGTCATCAAAATAGCCTTGCTTTGGCATCCTTAAATGAGATTTTCTTTCCCTTTAGATGGTAGATGTGTTCAGAGGTGTATTTGATCATGAATAATTTGGAGGAAAACAATTTTCCATCCTTCTGAGGACACCATACATCATCTTCTTGGAGCTTCTGAATTCTTCACGCGATCAACATTTGATGTTGGGCAAGTTGTCAATTTTCATTACAGGAGCCTGCTCAGAAATTGTTTTTTCCTCTTTCCTTCCACTTCAGGCATGTTAAGTCAAATGAATTCATACACTGATGTTTAATCACTGAGCGGTAATTACCCTTGTGTGATATTGATCAGCAGCATTTTTGGTATAGGATGATCTGAATGAATAATAGCTTGCTGGTAAACTCTGAGGAATGAGAGGGTGAAGATGGTGAGATTGCCAAATGTAGGAGGTGATAGAGCCCCCTCTACTCTGCTCTGGTGAGGTCACACCTGGAGTATCAGGTCCAGTTCTGGAGCCCTCAATATAAGAAGGACATTGAGCTGTTGGAGCAGGTCCAGAGGAGGACCATGAAGATGATGAGAGGGCTGGAGCACCTCCCTTCTGAGGACAGGCTGAAAGAGTTGGGGTTGTTCAGCCTGGAGAAGAGAAGGCTCAGAGTAATGGATGCAAGTTGGGGAGATTTAGGCTGGAGATACAAGAAAGAAGTTCTTCACTGTGAGGGTGGTGAGACCCTGGAAGAGGTTGCCCAGAGAGGCTGTGGATGCCCCCTCAATCCCTGGAGGTGTTTAAGGCCAGGCTGAATGAGGCACTGAGCAACCTGGTGTAGTGGGAGGTATCCCTGCCCATGGCAAGGGGGTTGGAACTAGATGGTCTTGAAGGTCCCTTCCAACCCAAAATATTCTATGATTCTAATTTCCAGAGATTTCTAGATTCCATCAAAGAGTGTTGTCTTGTTGCCTGCTCTTTCTCTCTACCCCTGCTCCAGACTGTTTTTCTTCTCAATTCTCACATCCAAGCCAAATGGTGATTCTTCCCTTCTGTGGATGGTGTTCCTGCTTCAGCAGGGGGATTGGACTAGATGATCTCCTTAGGTCCCTTCCAATCCCTGACATTCTGTGTTTCTGTGTTGTCTTCCTGCAAGTGCCCCAATCCCATCTTTTTTCAGAGCTGCTGGTGCTGCTGAGGATGTCCACAGTCCTGTTTTCCCAAGGAACCTGGCTTTGCTCCAGCTTCTGGCACACTTGGAAGTATGCTCAGGCTTCCTCTGCACCCTTATTTTATGGGGGCTGCCAGCAAACTTGCACTTGAAAAGGGCTGCCTGTGAGGTAATTCAGTTGAAGAGAGCAGGGAAAACCCAAGCAGGGCTGTGGTGTGTGGGTTGAAAGCTTTTCCCCACCCCCACCTTCCTCCCACTCTTTCCTTACTGGGTAAAAGAGCCCAGTCTGTGCTTGAACTTGATCTTGTGAAGAATAACCTCTTTTCTGATGCTCACATCCTGTTTGCTACCAGTGGAGCTGAGAGAGCACCCTGAAAAATGATGTATCTATTTCTGTGGGGTTTGTTTCTGAGAGCCTGCAGGCTGTCTCTTTGCTGCTGCCTCCATCACCTTCAGCCTGGAGAAGAGAAGGCTCAGGGATGACCTCATAGTAGCTTATCAGTACCTGAAGGGGGCTACTGAAAGGCTGGGAGTAGAACTTTTTAATAGGATATCTGATGGCAGGACTAGGAATAATGGATGCAAATTGGAAGAGGGAAGATTTAGGCTGGAGATAAAAAAGAAATTCTTTATGGTGAGACACTGGAAGAAGTTGCCCAGAGAAGTTGTGGATGCCCCTTCTCTGGAGGTGTTTAAGGCCAGGCTGGATGAGGCACTGAGCAACCTGGTGTAGAGGGATGTGTCCCTGCCCATGGCTGGGAGGTTGGGACTAGATGATCTTTAAGGTCCTTTCCAACCCAAACCATTCAATGACTCTATATTGAGTCAGGATCCATAAGTATGTAGGCTTCCACTAGTGCTCTGCTAATGCAGAACTAGTCTGACCATGAATAAACTTGTGAATCCTATTCTTGCCAAGCTACAGATTTCATCAGGAACTTGCAGCCTTCTTTGGAAAAAGAAAAAAAAATCTAGATTTTTTTTTTTTTTAACCTTTAAATCCATGTGCACTGATGACTCTGCATCTTCTTTTTCTCTGATCACTTTGCCATGTTTAATAAACTGTCTGCACACTTTCAAATCTGTTTTACTGGTGGAGGTGCTCAGGGAAGCTGAAAAGCAATATTAATTATCCACTCTAAAATTGCTTGATTGAGTGGCTCATGCTGCACAAGTTCCTCCTGCCAAGCTTTGTTGCATCTGCTCCTTTTAATTGCATCCCATGTAGCCATGCTGGTGAAAATACAGGCACCTGAAAAAAAACCAACCAAGGAACAAAGACCCTATAAGAGGCAGATTTATTTTTCAGATGCTACGTGGAGAAAAATAAAAAGGGGAGTCTTCTTACAGGCTTAATGAATCTTAACTGTGAGTAAAACTTGAAAGGCTGAGTGAGTTCATCTTCCTCTTTTTACAAGCTTCTGCAGCAGACTTGAAGGAAAAAATGAGAGGAAATTCAAGCACATCTCAAGTAATTTCTCCCACAGCCAGAAGCACCCGTGGTGTTCTTTTTAGCTTACTTCACATCAAGCAATATTTGGATGAGACCTGTCAATGTATCTTGCTTTCTCCCCTCTCCACCACATTCTTCTGCTGAAGGTGGTTTCTCAGCTACTTTTCCTTTCCTGACCTTCATGGTAGGATGCTCATTCTCTGGTGCTGGGTGAAGGCTCCTCAGATGTGACATGGTGGAAGCTGGGGCCATACCAGGGATCCAGGGCCATGCTGCAGGTGGCTAAACCCACAGTCTCTTGCTTGCACTTGTCTTAAGGTCATAGCCTTGGCTGTTTCCTGCCACCAGTGGGCTGGGGACATCTGACCAGCTGGAGTGGGAAGAGCCTTCATGTGTTTCTGTGCAAGTTGTCTGCAGCTGCTAGAGGAAACCCAAATTAGAGCTGGGATGGGGTGAGGGAGCATCTGGTGATCCTGTCTCTGCTGGCTGTGTAATTCCCTTGCACTCTTAAGGTCAGAGCCTCTCATGCTGGAAGGCTTTGGTGCAATCAAGGCGCATTTCTGCCTCCTTAGGGAAGGGTTCTATGGCCACCTCTCCAGAACATGTAGCAGGAGGATGGTACTGAAAGTGGTGATGCTCTTCCTCTGCACCCACACCTGGTGGGGGCTTGTTGCACCCCATCTGGCCATGTGTAGGTCTCAGTGGTCTGGTTCATGGGCGGGATTTCATGCTTGTTTTGTGTTACAGTAAAAACAAGGTGCCAAATCCCACCAGCTGAGGAAAGCTGTTTTAGTCCCACCAGGGTGTCTAAGAGGGAATGTGCTTGCTGGAGAAGCTGAGTTTTGACCTCCATGCAGGAGGCAGGAGCTAAACCAGTCCTGCTCTGGTTTGCCTTCATTGCAGAGCCATTGATCTCAATGACTAATTCAGGAGGTGTTTCTCCAGAGCCTTGTGACAGTGCCTGGTGTTGGAGGAAGCAGCATTGGTGTTGGCTGCTTGCAAATTTACTGAGTTGTGATGAAAGACAGGCTGAAGGAGTTCACCTTGGTGAGAAGAGAAGGCTCAGGGGGGACCTCATAGTAGTAGCTTCTCAATACCTGAGGGGGGCTACAGAAAGGCAGGGGTAGGACTTTTTAATAAGATATGTGATGAGGGGACTAGAAATAATGGATTTAAATTGGAAGGGGGTAGGTTCAGGCTAGACATAAGAAAGAAATTCTTTATGGTGAGGGTTGCCCAGAGAGGTTGTGGATGCCCACTCAATCCCTGGAAGTGTTTAAGGCCTGGCTGGACAAGGCACT
Organism: Turnix velox; assembly: GCA_013400935.1. NCBI lineage: Eukaryota > Metazoa > Chordata > Aves > Charadriiformes > Turnicidae > Turnix > Turnix velox. The sequence continues at coordinate 23,529 of VZTY01015486.1, forward strand.
GAGCAGCCTGATCTAGTGGGAGGTGTCCCTTCTTATGGCATGGGGGTTGGAACTCAATGATCTTTAAGGTCCCTTCCAACCCAAACTATTCTGTGATTCTATGAAATCTCAGGGTTTTTTTTGGAGGCTTCTTGAGCCAGGCTTTGCTGCTTTGTGCTGTGCGAGTGAGGTGAGGGCTCCAAATGAACTCAAGAAATTTATTTTGGAGGATGTTTGCAGCGTGGTGGGGGAGTTTTGCTTTCTGGAGTCTCATTCAGCCATGAGAGCGAGGAGAGGAAAGAGAAATGAAAGTAAAACCTCTGTGTCTTTGAACTTGTTGTATAAGTGGGACATGAGCAGCGTAGAGCATGTGTATGTAAGTGGCAGAAATAATTTGTGTGTTGATGGATGTGTGGTGACACCAAGGTCCCTGTTGCAGGAGGACAGTTTTCCCTTCAGTGTGTGCCTGCTGCAGGTGACAGGGAACTGTTGAGGCTGCAGAGCCAGGCTGAGGATGGAGCACAGCTTGGTTTCCCGGTGACATTTGGAAACCCTCCCTCCCCAATCCAAGCAGCTTCTCCAAACCATTTATCAAAATGCCTGGTTTTCCCCCCTCAATTCATCGTGCAAACCAATATTAAATAATAAGCAAGGAAAAGCTCTGTGTTAAATAAACAGTTACAGGGGGAAACTGCTCAAATCCATTTGCTTTTGTCAGGTCTTCCTCATTTCTATTGCAGTTTGTCACTGCTAATGGATTTAGTGCAACCTATTCCCTCCCTCCCACCTCCACCAGCTTTTAACCCCTTCCCCTGGAAACCCACTCACTGCCTTGTTTCATCATTAAGACACTAGCAGAGGAAAAAAATGACCTGCAAACCTTTAGCACAGATATAAGTGTTAAATATATATTTTTTTTTTAGTATCAGCAGGGTGAATGGCTGTATTTTAAAATTATCACTAGGTTTTCCTGTATGACATAACTATATATTTGTAAGGAGGAGCAATTTGTATGGGTATTTTTAGGGTTGTATGCTCTACATAACATTAAGAGCATGGGATGACCAGTAGGTGTTTAAATGAGCACCCCTCCAGCTTGAAATTAGCACATCCCATTAAAGGGTCTGGAATCTCTGGATTTTCTTGCTTTTTTTTTTCTTTTGCTGCTGACTTTCTAGGTGTCCTTGAGGACTCAACTGCTTTCTTTATTCTTTTGTTTCCGTGTCTCCTCTTTTTTTTTTTTTTTCAGTAGAAGAAGGATAATTGCACTTTCCATGTATACACAGGAATTCTCTAGGCTGAAATGGCATTATTAATGCCACTTGTTACCTAATCTCCCTCAAGTGTGCTCTGTGATGGCCTGTCCTGCTGCCAGCCTTGTCTTCTGGGCTCTCCTGCCTTCCCAGCCCAGTGTCCCTTCCCGTGTTTGATCTTACACTTAGTTCCTCTCTAACAGTGTCACAGCCTCTCTCCTTTGCCTGGCCTGGGGAGGCTTTAGGAACGTGTGGGGTTGCCAGGCACTAGCTAGAAACAACATGAAACAATCTGCTGCTTTATCCAGGCGTTGTTTAAGGGCAGTTAACTTCACTGCTTTCTTCACTTTCTTCCAGGATTTATATATATGGCAGCCTAATAGCTTTATGGGGTGCTTTGCACATAAACTCAACAAGGAGGTATTTCACAGCCTAAAGATGACTCTCAGAATTGGGTGACATAATACAACACCTCCTGAACACCTCATCATTTCATGATGAGAGCAGTGATGTGACATTGCAGATCTACTTTAGGTTGTGGGCAATAGGATGGTGCGAGCTCAGCCTGTACAAATGGACAAACAGGTGCTGGTGTACTGGAGCAGCAGTGGAGGGGTTGGAGGAGAAGCAGTGGATTTGTTGTGCCCAGAGTATCACTAGGACTGAAATTAGGGTAGAGAATCATTCTTGACTCGGCACTGAAATGTCTCTTGGGGGATCAGGAGCCTGGAGATGTGCCTTGGCTTGGTAGTCTGTGGACTTGTTAGATGTGTAGGTCACTAGAAGGTGTTTGTGGTATCTCTATACTCATGATGGGGAGTGCCAATGTAAAAAATTGCTTAAACCCCCATGAATGACTTCATGTGTGTAAAACTCAAACTGTCAGTCCACTCCTATGCCCTCTCAGAGCTGTTGCCATGAGGTGTCGCCCACTGATGCTTTGCTCTGCTTGTGGCAGTTGGATAATAAGTCCATAGGACCTGTGCCTGAGACTCTACTTAGGGGAGTGTCCTTTTGGGGTTTGTGTGGGGGTCAGCCTCTAAGGGCACTGCTGAAGTCGCCACTATTGTAGCTGTACAAGTAAAAAGGTACAAAAAAACCTTCTAATTTGTCTTGTGCTGGTGAGACTTGAACTTCTTTGCTGTAAGACCTAGACAGTGTGCATTTCAGCAGCACTTTCTTGTCTTACAGGAACTTGCACCACATCTTGTCTGTGAAATAGGTTAGAGATTTTTTTTTTTTTTTACTTGAAGACCAAAGGCTTTTCACCAGCTTGATGCTGGGCTGGCTTCTTTATTCCTGTAGCACCATCCTTTCACACGCTTGGCTTCCCTTTTGGTTTGAGGGGTTTTGTTTTATTTTATTTTGAGGCTAACTAGTCTTTTTTCCTCTATAATCATGTTTCTCAGTGAACTTATCCACCTAACCTCTCCAGCAAGATAGACAGGGCCCATTTTGTAACTGGAAGGACACTGGAGGCATGGAGCTGATTAATGCCTTGGCACCACTTGGGTCAGAATCAAGCCACTGACCTAAGGGTAAAGAAGGGATTTGAAAAGGTGATGGTTGTGTTGGTGTCTAGATTCTTCTCATTGAACAAGTGAGCTAGAATAATGAGAGATGAGCATGAAAGCAGAGATGTGGACTTATGTGATTTGAACTAATGGATATTTTTACTTGGAGCAAAATAAAAGCTTAAAAAGCTCCAACCTTTTGTTTTGTTGAGAAAAGCTGGTGGTTTCGTGAGGCTGCTGGTTCACTGGGGTTGAACACCGTGCTCCAGCAAAGCCCTTCCATCAAAGCTTTAATTTCATGCATTTAATGAGCATTTCTTTATGGTCATGTCATTGTGTTTTAGCTAGTCAGGGCTCTTTCTCATCTTTGTGCTTGAGCTGAGCTGTGACTGCTAGTTTACTGAGGAAAAAAAAAAAACCCAAACTTGAAAACATGTAAAAGTGGGTGTGAGAGTTTTGTTAGGCTGTGTTCATTTTTCTCTTGGTGTCAAGCTGTCACATAACATTGCCAAACTCTCCTCTGAAGGTCACAGGAAGTTTTTAACTCTCGGATTCATAGGGAAGGTAGATCTTGAGTGAGGATTTCTGAAAATTAAATGCTTGCCATGCAATTTTTTTTCTGTTATTAAAATTGCTGTTGAGGCCTCAAGTGCAATGCTTTAAAAATTGCCCATGTAGGATTTCACTGGTCTGTGCTGGAAATGCTAGAAAAGAATGAAGAAAATCTGCCCTTAAACTGCATGAATAGTTATTTGTAATTTTTATGTGAGATTACAGTGAATCTAAGGAATGTGTTTTACAATAGTAGCGATCGTTGGCAGTGGCTTTGTTTTTCTTTTTGTAAGAATTCCTTAGCAGTTTTATTTCTTTTCTTTTTTTTTCCCTCCTGAGCCAACTGGCCTCAGACAGTTCAAATGCTCTGTTTGTGTCTTTGTATAAGCAAGGAGTAACTAAAGAACCCACCAGCCTCATCTGCAAGGTACACAGCTATTAAAGAGGACAAAGGTTTACTATTATCTGTGACCACTCATAAAGCTATTTAAAACTGGAGAACCAAAGTAGGCAAGCAGAGCAAGCAACATAATATCTGTCCTGATAACTTCAAATACTGAGAGGTAAAGGTAACCAATGAAATTTTAAACAGGCCCACAGACCAGTGTCAGCAGCTTTATCTTAAATCTCCCTGAGCATTTGTGTCAGCTAAGGAGTTTAAAAATTGTTATATGGTGTTTTCTCTGGTTATCACAGAATCACAGAGGATTGGAAGGGATATGGAGAGATCATTAGTCCCATCCCCCTGCTGGAGCAGGAACACCCAGATCAAGTCACACAGAAAAGTACCAGATTGGATTTGAATGTCTCCGGAGAGGGAGACCCCACACCTCTCTGAGCAGCCTGGGACACTCTTCTCTCATCCCGAAAAAGTTTTTTCTCCTATTTCTGTGGAACGTTCTGTGTTCCAGCTTGTACCCATTGCCCCTTGTCCTATCACTGGAGGACACTGAGGAGAGTCTGGCTCCATCCTCCTGACACTCACCTTTCCCATATTCATAAACATGGATGAGGTCACCCCTCATTCTCCTCCAAGCTAAGGAGACCCAGCTCCCTCAGCCTTTCTTCAGAAGGGAGATGCTCCAATCCCTTTCTCATCTTCATGGCTCGTATGATGCTTGTATGCTAATTCTGCCTTATGAAAATAGAATCATAGAATGGTTTGGGTTGGAAAGGACCTTCAAGATCACCTAGTTCTGATCCCCCTGCCATGGGCAGGGACACCTCCCACTACACCAGGCTGCTCAAAGGAACTACAATTTTGAGTTGGTTCTACTTTAGCAGCTTCATTTAGGGAAGGGCAGCACTAATATGAGGGATGGGAAGCTGAACTAGAAAAGCTCAATTTTCTGCTCTCAGCATCTCTATCTCTGAGTGAGTGGCACAGAGACAGAGCTGGCCTTTGATTTGTGTTCCTGGTTGCATGAATTTTCTTTGGGTTTTGCAAAGCCTGTGCCCTTGCTGTTGCAGAGTTGATTCCAAACGGTGCCAGTGGTAGCAGCAAAGTTGCATTTTCTAGTCTCAGTGAATTTTATAAGTCTGAACCACTTATTTCTCAAAGTGCCTGCACAGCACTTGCAGACCTTCAAGAAGAAGGACAGATTTGCAGAAGGATTTGTGGTCTGTGTTCTGCTGCAGGATGGTTTTCAGAGCAGTTGGCAGGTGTCTCTGCGTAGTGCAGGGAACTTATTTCAGCAAGTCCTTCTCTCCTAAGGTGGATTTTGGAGTGATTATTGTGTTCCTCTCCATGAGTTTCAGAGCTGAAGGCTCTTCATGCCTTCAGTGCTTCAAGTGTCAAGAGATGCCACTTGAAAAGCATTTTAATTCCCTTCCTCCTACCCCTCTGTCTTCTCACAAAAATCCCTTGCTTCTCTTACAGAATGCTTTTTCTCAAGGTGAGAAGAAGAGCGTTTGTGTTTAGGAGGAATTCTTGTTGTTTTATTGTCTCTGGAAAGCAACCAGGAATCTGTTTGAGAATTGGTGAGTTTTAGGTTCAGTTTCCAGGATCGCGCTGTGTCAGGGTGACCACAGCATTGAGTGGTGAGTGAGAAGTGTCCTGCTCTTTTCCTGAGTAGACATTTCTATCATACCTCTTTTCCTGGAAGCTTATAGGGGTTCTTGCTCCCTGGCCTCCCTGACCAGCATGCTCTCACCACCCCTAGAAGTGAATCCATGTGAAGATTTTGCTTCAAGCCTGCTGTTGCAGGGTAACTGGGTGCAGGGAGCTCAGGATAAATATTTCTATAGAGTAAGAACCTTTGATACTCAGTAATCTCTCCACTGTGATTTGCAGGAAGATCATTTGCTAGAAGAATAGTAGGTTTCATCCATTTTGAGAGCAAACCCTTAGATCAGCAATGGTGAGTTCTGTCCCCAAAAGGTTCCTCATCACCACAGAAAGTGTCATTAGTGTTATTTGTTGGTCCTGTGGTAACAAACTCCAGAGACTTACACTGAGCCAGGCAGGGGCTAATAAGTCACGGGAGTGTGCTTTCAAGATTTGATAGCAGATGCTATTTGGAAAGGCTTCCTTTTCTTGGAGTAATAACAAATTTGTGCTTTTTCTTTCTTCTTACACTTCCTTAAGTGTAAGCTTCACCACCACAGACATGATTCTCAGAAATGTGTACATCTGCACCACTGTGGAATGTGGTCTGGACACTCTCTGAGCAGCCTGTGCCACTGTTCTGTCACCCTCATCCTATTTTTTTTTCCTCTTTCTGTGGAACCTCGTCTGTTCCACCTTGCACCCGTTGCCCCTTGTCCTGTCATTGGAAGTCACAGAGAAGAGCCTGGCTCCATCCTCTTGACACTCTCCCTTTATATATTTATAAACATGAATGAAGTCAATCAAGGTGTCACCACAGCTTCTACTGCAGAAAGGGGGAGCTCCCTTTCCCCCCTCCCTGGCTCCCTGCATCCATCTCCTACTTAGCAGTAATGCTAAGTGCAGTAATGCTGGGTGCTCATCATACCCTTCTCTTGGCCCACTTAATGAGTTTAAATGATATAAAATTGTCACAGCAAAGTAGTTTTCTTAGAGGAGAACTGCTGAAATGGGCTTGTGGAAGATGAGTTGTGCACATGCAAGAGGCCAAGGAGGTGCAGCAAAGACCAGGGAGGCAGCAGCAGCTCATACCCCTCCATCCATTACGTTGCTTCTGGGGAATATACGCCAGAAGGAAGGGATGGCATCCAGAGGAACCTTCACAGCTGGAGAGGTGGGCCCATGCCAACCTCATGAAGTTCAACAAGGCCAAGTGCAAGGTCCTGCACTTGGGTCAGGGCAATCCCAAGCACAGATACAGGCTGGGTGGAGAGTGGGTGGAGTGCAGCTTTGAAGAGAAGGATTTGGGACTGTCAGTGAATGAGAAACTCAACATGAGCTGCCAGTGTGTGCTTGCAGCCAAGAAGGCCAATCAAATCCTGGGTTGCATCAAGAGAAGTGTGACCAGCAGGTCAAGACAGGTGATTTTATCCCTCTACTCGGCTCTGGTGAGGCCCTAACTGAGGTTACTGTGTCCAGTTCTGGAGTCCTCAACATAAGAATGACATTGAGCTATTGGGGCAGGTCCAGAGGAGGGCCATGAAGACGATGATAGGGCTGGAGCAACTGCCTTATGAAGACAGGCTGAAGGAGTTGGGGTTGTTGAGCCTGGAGAAGGCTCAGGAGAGACCTCATAGTGGCTTCTAGGTACCTAAAGGTAGCTACAGACAGGCTGGGGGAGGACTTTGTAATAGGATATGTGGTGGAAAGACTAGGATGTAAATTGGAAGAGAGTAGATTCAGGCTAGACATAAGAAAGTTCTTTATGCTGAGGGGAGTGAAACACTGGAAGAAGTTGCCCAGAGAGGTTGTGGATGCCCCCTCAATCCCTGGAGGTGTTTGAGGCCAGACTGGACATGGCACTGAGCAGCCTGATCTAGTGGGAGGTATCCCTTCCTATGGCAGGGGGGTTGGAACTTGATGGTCTTTAAGATCCCTTCCAACCCAAATTCTATGATTCTATGAATATTCCTTTTGGGTGCTCATGATGATACTGCTGTGAGAGATATGTGGGTCTGGAGCAACTACTCCCAGGTTTCATCACAGACCTGTGTGATCTTGAAGCAGATTTGTCACTGGAGTTTCAGAAGGTTCACTTTGAAATTGCCCTCTGAGCCCACGTGTTTTGCTCGTCCTGTATCTGCTCCCTTCACCAGGCTTTATTTTGGGCAGGCTGTTTGTATGGCAGTGAAAAGAGCAACGCTGGGGAAAAAAAAAAAAGTGGTGTTCCTAACACATTTCAAGGCTGTGCTAAAATAACCAGGGAACAAAATTCCTCAAATTAACATTTGGTAGAATTTTTTTCTATAGACAGGGTATGTATTTCTTCACAGCCACTGCTCTTAGGAAGGAGCTCAGTGCTCAATTTTTATTGAGCTTTGGGCTGATGATAGATGGTATATGAGGCCAGACAGTTAATTGCAAAGTATATGGAAGAAAAATCTTCATGAAGAAGAGATTTAATAGTGGGTAATGCTGTTATCCCTTACTACAGCAACTGGAAGTGCTGGCAAGCAGCATTTTAACTCTTGTTACTTTTGAATTTCAAATTTTTATTCAATTCTGCTGGAAGATGACAAAGCATTTTTGGTTGGATCCTAGTGGGTTGTGTAAAGTAGGACTTAAAAAATTTTATGTAGGGTTCACCGGGACAAAACCCATGTGGACACAGAGTGGATTTGGTATACTTTCATAGTAATGCTCCGATTTTAATTGTTGGAAGGGTGGAATGAGATTTGTATATTTGAGATATGAGAAGGAGTAAATTAATTAGTAAGTGGGGATTTAGCACACAATCTCCTTCCTGATTGAATCTGTGTGTATATTAAGTGACAGAAAAAGGCATAACAATTTCATAATAGATAATCAGGGATTTTCATAGAGAAAATGTAGTAAGTCATTACCTTTTATAGAGTAACTTCCACATGTTGCTTCTTTTCACCATTAATATATCTGAAATAGAGTCATAGAATCATAGAATGGTTTGGGTTGGAAGGGATCTGAAAGATCATCTAGTTCCAACCCCATGTCATGGGCAGGGATGCCTTCCACTGGACCAGGTTGCTCAGTGCCTCATCCAGCCTGGCCTTAAACCCCTCCAGGGATTGAGGGGACATCCACAACCTCTCTGGGCAACCTCTTAACAGTGTCTCACCACTCTCACAGTGAAGAACTTCTTTCTTCTTATCTCCAGCCTAAATTCACCCTCTTCCAATTTACATCCATTACTCCTAGAAAAAGATCCCCGTTGGGGAAAATACTTTACCTGCTACTATAATATATTCTTGCATGAGGGGAAGGGGACTCATGGCAACACTCCCTCTTTTTTTAGCAACCTAAAAGAGGGATGCAGATGCTCAGTGGCCTGTGTTTAGTAGGAGTGACATGGCTGTGCCACAGCCCTGGGAGAAGGCGACGTGCCTGGAGGTCTGAGAGCGCTCCAGTGCTGAGATGATGAGGAGGCTGTTATCCACTCCTCACTCACTTGTTGCCTGGGAGACAAATGTAATCCAGGGATTTTTT
>VZTY01015486.1:32424-46066 GCA_013400935.1 Turnix velox
TTTTTTTTTTTAGTTTCTCCCCTCCCTCCTTCTTTGCTGGGTTTTGATTGGAGCCACTATTGACTTTTGGCTTGGAGGAAGGAGGTAGTGAAGCAGCATGCCAAGTGTCATAAGATGGAAATTAATCACTAAGCCATGGGTTTGAGTTCCAATGATTTCCTTTCCCATGATTGCTCTGTGTATGGGAAGACTAATGACACGTCTAAACAGACAGTTAACGAAGGTCTTCACACCTCCCACAGTCCAGAAGTATTCTTAAACCAGATGACACTTAAGTTTTCATTTTACTTCTGCTCTCTTGGGTTTCCACAATCTCTTGGGATGGTGGAAAAAACAAAAATATCTTAAAAAAAGGAAACTTTGCATGGTTGGAGAGCTTTGCTTTAAGTTGTGTTCGTTTTTGCTGCTATGAATTAGATGTCAGCTTGGTTGAAGTGAAAATAGAGAGAATCTTCCTTCCCCTTGTTTCTTTTAACAAGGGGTATGATTCTACTCAATCCTTTTTGTCTGTGAGAGTTGCTGGGTTTTGGTGAGATTATTTTTGGCTTTGCAAGGGTATGGAGAAGCCAAACAAATTTAGCTTAACAGTAATGAAAGGTTTTGAAGTTGCTTTTCAGTACTGACTTCATCTTATAAGGCTTGAACTAACTCTGGTGGGTTCTAGGGAGTAATCTCTTCCAGGTAGATGAAAAGTCTGTCTTGGAAGTAAATTAAAAAAACAGAGAATTTTGTAAAGAACATGTTGTGTTCTAGCAAGTACAAATAAGGTAGATGGTATTTAAGCATAGCTCTTTTTTTTAAGCTTATCCCATGCTGTAAGAAGTAAGGAATCCATCAAAGATTTTCTCCAGAAAAACGTTTCCTAGTTTTGCATGTTGCTTGCTTAAAAGGAAATTTTATGTTCTCACTCTGGCTCTTGGAAGGAGCATGGAAATTGAATTGGAGAAGTTTGGATTCTATTTTTAACTTTGTCCTCTGCCTGAAAAGTCACTTACTAGACATACCATGTGAAGTCTCTTGCTCATTGTCCCATATTTTAAAGAGGGCTAAACATAACAGCGTGCTTTTTGCAGGCTGCTTTGGAATGTGTGGTGCACAGCTTCCACCACTGACACCAACAGGGGATCTTTCAATAGGATATGTAATGGAAGGACTAGGAATAATGGATGTAAATTGGAAGAGGGGAGATTCAGACTAGATCGAAGAAAGAAATTCTTTAGGGTGAGGGTAGTGAAACACTGGAACAGAAAGATCATAGAATAGTCTGGGTTGGAAGGGACCTTCAAGATCATCTAGTTCCAAGATGATGCTGCCTTCATCCCCTCCAGCAGATGTGCTTATTTCTGAAAGCAAGTGTTTGTGCCCAACCCTACTCCTTTTCTTTGAAAACATGTCTCACATGGAGCTCGGAATTTCCTAGGTGCTACCACACAGTCATCCAGTGATGCTGGGAAAGATCTTGCTTTTTCATTTCTCTGTCTTTGAGAGGAAGAATTGAGCTGTCTGTAAGCTTGGAAGAAGATCTGTAAGCACTATACACCATTGCATTGCATATCATGAAGCTGACCATGAGGTAGAGGAGTTTTTGTAGGGCTCCACAAAGACAACGGGTTTTCAACAGTGAACAAATGTCTGATTTGTGCTTGTGGCTTTAGAAAATGTTATCCCACTTCTGGTGTGATTTATTCGTGTTTGTGTGTGTTGCTTCTTCTGCACATGAAACTCGGAGCCTTGTTCTGCCAGTAGAAGTTGGAGCTGAGAAGAGGGATGGCCCTGGGTTGAAAAGTGGCTGGAGGCAGTAGCTCAGCTTCCCCTGCGTGTCCCAGAAGACATGAGGATTTACCAAAAGTCTTACCATCATGCCTTGAAGTGCTGCCAGCAGAGTTCAGTCAATAGTTGGGATTGGTGTTTGTTTTTTCTGTGTGCTGAAGCAGACCAAAGCTGCTCCTGAGCTATAGTTCTGTGTTGCTTTTATAGTGGAGCTGAGGGAAAGTTGTTTCCCTGTTCATTTGCAGACTCATACAAAACAATTCCAAGTATCTGCTCCCTGACCTCTGCTGGGGTTAAGACAGGGGCTGAAATTGCGCTGCTCAGAACTGCAGAATAAATACTTGGTTTCAGTCTAGTCTTCATGTTACAGATTGACTGCTTGGTTTGCTCATTGTCTCCAGAAAGGGTAATGACACTTAACTGGTGTTTTAACCAGTCATGATTTCACAACACCCTTAAATGATTTAAACTCTGCTTATACTGTGGCCTCTTTTTTTCTTTCTTTTCTTTTTTTTTTGAGGTTTTTGGGTATTCTTTTTCCCTCGAGGGAGAAGAGATGATTAATTTCCTCTTGTAGTATAATGGCACTGATGTCATGTGGTTGAAGGATTAAGTCCTCTTATTTTTAAAACAGTTGCTAGGGTGTTTAAACCACTCCTTTTTAGCCCTCTTTCTTGTTAGTGTAACAGCGAAAGGGAAAGAAAATAACTCTCAAAATTAATCTACTTTTCTTCAAAGTTTCCATTTCACAATAACTGTAGCTTCTTATTTTTTTTCTCAGTGTGAGGGGTTTGTGGGAAATTGCCAGATATCATTAAATCATATTATCTAGTAACAAGGGGGAGGAGGGGAGCAACCAAGCACTCATTCTAACTTTTTTCCACCCCACAAGTGTGATTTAAATCATTCTGTTTTAATGCATTTTGAATGGAGCAATAATCTCTGGCAAGCAAACTTATGGTCACTTCTGTCAAACAAATAAGCCCCAAACCCACTGCTTTTCCTGCTGAAATAAATAAGGCTGTGCTGTTAGATCAAATATTTGATTTTTTTTTTCTCCAATTCTTTTGTCTTTGCAGAGTATTGGAAAGGGGTCCTTGTGGTGTATAGACCCAGAATATAGACAAAACCTTATTCAGGCTTTGAAAAAGACACCCTATCACCCATACTCGCACGTGTTCAACACACCTCCCACATCTCCTCAGGCATATCAAAGGTAAGAACTGCATACATTTTATAACTCTAAAATGTTTTTATCCGGTGTTGCACGTGATTCTTGGCCAAGAAATGTTCATCAAGACACGTTGTTTGGGAAGTCACTAGTGAAGAGAGCACAGGCTGGGCCACCTCAACCAGTCGTTCCCTCGCTGGTGGCAGTCAGCCCCCCCCCCAGTCTTCCTCCTGGCTCAGCAGGTGCCACCTGAAATTAAAATGCATGTAAAACACATGAAATGCAGGGGGAGGTGGCTGTGACAGCCCCTCCAGTGGTCCAGGGGTGGTGTGGGGCAGAGAAGCTGCCATTTTTCTGCCCCTTTTCACAGAGTATCAGGGGTTGGAAGGGACATGGAGAGGTCATTGAGTCCAATCACCCTGGCAGAGCAAGAACACTCAGATCAGGTCACACAGGGACATGTCCAGGTGGGGTTTGGATGTATCCAGAGAAGGAGACCCCACAACCTCTCAGGGGAGCCTGAGACACTCTTTTCTCACCCTCAACTTAAGAAAGTTTTTTCTCCTCTTTCTGTGGAACCTTCTGTGTTCCAGAGTGCACCCATTGCCCCTTGTCTATCATTGAGTGTCACTGAGAAGAGCCTGGCTCCATCCTCCTGACACTCCCCTTTTCCATGTTTATAAACATGAATGAGGCCACCTCTCAGTCTCTTCTCCAAGCTAAAGAGCCCCAGCTCCCTCAGCCTTTCATCAGCGGGGAGATGCTCCAATCCCTCCATCATTTCCATGGCTTTGTTCTGGACTCTCTTCAGCAGTTCCCTGTCCTTCTTCAACTCACAACTGTACATGCTATTGTAGATACAATATCACCAGGGCAGAGAAGAGGTGGAGTAGAACCTCTCCCCACCTCCCATCGTGTTGTTTTTTATCTGGAGAAGGGAGAGATCACAGAATCATAGAACAGTTTGGGTTGGAAGGGACCTTAAAGATCATAGAGTTCCAACCCCCATGCCATAGGCAGGGACACCTCCCACTAGATCAGGCTGCTCAGTGCCTTGTCCAGCCTGGTCTTGAACACCTCCAGGGACGTAGGGGGCATCCACAACCTTTCTGGTCAACCTGTTCCAGTGCTTCACCACCCTCACCCTNCCTTTGATCATCTTCATGGCCCTCCTCTGGACCCGCTCCAGCAGTCAATGTCCTCCTTGTGCTGAGGGCTCCAGAACTGGATGCAATACTCCAGGTGGGGTCTCACCAGTGCCGAGTAGAGGTTAAAAATCACCTCTCTGGACCTGCTGGTCACACTCCTCTTGATGCAACCCAGGATTTGGTTGGCCTTCTTGGCTGCAAGTGCACACTGGCGGCTCATGTTGAGTTTGTTGTCAACTGACACTCCCAAGTCCTTCTCTTCAGAGCTGCACTCAAGCCACTCTCCACCCAGCCTGTGTCTGTGCTTGGGATTGCTTCCACCCAGGTGCAGGACCTTGCACTTGGCCTTGTTGAACTTCATGAGGTTGGCACGTGCCCACCTCTCAAGCCTGTCAGGGTCCCTCAGGATGCCATCCCTTCCTTCTGGCGTATATTCCCTGTGATCTGCAAACACCCCCTTTTTGACACAACCACCACCTCCTTGGCTTTTGAGGGGGGGCTGGATTGAGGTGATTATTTTTAGATTCTATTTATTTTTTAATTTCTTTTTTAACGGGGGCGGGGGGGGCGAGACGCCAGGCCTGTTCGGGCCCCTCAGGGAGAGGCCCCCGATGAGCGTGATGGTCGCCATGGCAACGCGGGCGTCTCCCTGGCAACGCGCGGCCCTTGCGTCACGGCGCCATTGCCATGGCAACGGGTAATCCTGCCCGCCCGAAACCTTGCCTCCAAACGGGGATCCTGCGCTTGCTTTTGGTATTTTTTTTTTAAATTTTGGGTTTTTTTATATAATTTCCCCCCCTCCTTCTCCGTTTCAGTGTGGGTTTTTTCTTTATCCCGCTTATTTTAGTAATAGGCGGCGGAGGGGCCGTGACCTGGAAACCGGGGGAGAAAAACTGGAGGCCGGAGTCTCCCCGAGCATCTCTGTCCTGTTTAGCAGAAAAAATATAGTCTGTGCTACCACCTTATTTGTCTTTTTCCCCCACATTTTTTTCTTTTTCTCTACATTTTTCTTTGTTTTTCTTTTCCCCACATTTTTTCTTTTCCCTCACCTTTTTCCCCCCATTTTTTTTTTCTCCCACATTTTTTCTTTTTCCCCCACATTTTTTCTTTTTCCCCCACATTTTTTCTTTTCCCCCCACATTTTTTCATTTTCCTCACTTCTTTTCCTTTTTCCCCACTTCTTAATTTTCTTTTTCCTCTTTTTTCCTCCCCACTTTTTTCTTTTCTCCACCTTTTTTTCCCCCACATTTTTCTTTTTCCCCACTTTTTCTTTCCCCACATTTTTTACTTTCCCCCACTTCTTTACACTTTTTTCCCCACTTTTTTCTTATTTTCCCCATTTTTTATTTTTCCCTTTTTTTCCCCCACTTTTTTTCTTTTTCCCCCCTTTTTTTTTTTTTCTATTTCCCCACTTCTTTTACCTTTTTTTTTTTTTTTTTTGCCCCTTCTCCCCGCCATCCCACCTCCAAAAGAGAAATCATACCAGTAATGAATGGCATTAAAATTGCAATTTGGGTGGGTGAACAAGGCTTGCCTCCACAGCCTCACTTCATCATCTCTTTTGCCTTTTAATCATTCCCTGTAGAGATTTATTCTGAGGTTCTCATCTTAAGTCAAAGTGCAACACGTGTCTGACATAGAAATGGAGGGATTTTGATCCCTTCTAATCCCCACAAGCAAAAAAAAAAATCCAGGAAACACACTCAATCCAAAGCAGGAGAATGTCTATCTAATTAATTTTTTTATTTTATTCATTTATTTTGAATGCTTGAACTGACTGTTGCCTGCCCGGGTCACATTTGTTGACAGGACATTTGCTGGCAGATGTGGCCTCAGGAGCTCCCACGCAGCATTTTGAGGTCTGGTTGAAGCTTGTCCTTGCAGGGACAAGCCTGTAGGGACACCCCAGGCTGGGTGTTGGCTACTGGGGTGCTCTGGGCCAGCTGCTCCATATTCTCCATGGCCACCTGCCTGCCACTCACCCATCCTGTCTTCATTGGCCCTTGCAGGGCCACAGACCTCATGTAGATGTCATGGTGGCTTCTTCTAGTGAGGTGGGTGGCCAGATTTTGAAAGACAGGATGCTTTTGGTTATGTCCAGGGTGTAACTGGGCAAATGGCAGAGTTGTGCTACCCAAACACCCCATGAGTGGCTCCCAAAACTGAAAGGGAAACTTCCTCTCCTTGGAAACCCTGGGATGTCAGAGCTCATGCTGTTTGTGCTGCCAAGAGTCTTTTGAGTCTTCCTTGGAATGTCTGTATCCTAAAAAAGGAGCTTGCCTGGCCACAGGAGCAAATGCTTTGCAAATAGAGGCTCTCAAAGGAGACTGAGTTTTCTTGTGAAGAAATTCCAGTCTAGCCGTTATTTTTTAGCTGTGATTTTGCTGTCAAATAGAACTTCATTTTCCCTTGGTCTTGTAAAATATTTATTTATTCATCTGTTCATAAGTGGCAAAACATCAACACAAGGCTGGTCTAGGCCATCAGTGGCTGCTGAATTAATTTAATTATGCACTGGCAGCTAAATAGAGAAATAATTTTTCTTCAAGATGTTTCTGATGTATCCATGAACATTCCCTGTGCGTGTGGAAAACCAGTAATCCCCTGTGTGATTGTTTTTTGGATGTGGATGTGTACAGAGACTTCACTAACGGGTAGAAAATGTAAATCCACTCCTCCACCATGGGATCTCCAAAGCAGTGCATCGTCATAGTAACAAATTCCATGGGAAATTTTTTCTGATGGTGAAGATAATATGTCTAGGAAAAAGAAAAAAATAACCCTTGGCTGGCAGAGGTTTTGCTGTCCATCTGTCTTACATAAATGAAGCCCACAATTAAGAAACTGAGTCACTTGATATTAGTGAAATGTGTAATTTGCCAATTTAACTCTAGGAATAGGATTAATTGGAGGAATTATAAGGTTTGTAGGGATGAGTTGGTACCATTCCATGGGGGCAAATTGACCTATTGCTTCTCTTTTATCAGATGTTTTTAAAAGAATAGGGATACACAAAATGAATCCCATATCTGTTTAGTATCTCGGGAAGGAGCTTAGGACTGAATTGAGCACGGAATGGAGGGATGTTTTGTAAAAAGATCCCAAGCAAGATGATGGCTGGACAAGCAAATTCTCTTTTTCTGAGCATAGTTCATTACAGCAGATAATTCAGCTTTACAGCTACACTAGGGCACCCTGCATAAACATAACAGGGAGGACCTTTCATGAAAGAGTTTTACGGTGTGAACCCACACATGTGAGTGACTGAGTCAGTGTTGGACTAGTAACATTTGAGATTAGGCTGATGACTCAAAGAAGGAAGTTTAGATCACGTTGGGCTTTCATAGTTTCAGGGGGAAAAAAATGTTTGAACATAAGAATGAACTCTGACTGCTGTTTTCTCAATTGCTGCTGCAATTCAAGCTCAAGTTTATCTGTAGGCTGTAATAATAATAATAATAGTGTGAATTATTTAATTTTAATTAGATTGGATGTATGTTCTTAAAAACAACACTTAACACCAAACAAACAAAAAGAAATCCTTTGGCCTTTTACCTAGTTCTAATTGAAACGTGTTTCATGTCATTTACAATGAATTGCAAGGGTGAGCTAACAATAAGACACGGAGTTGTGAAGGAAATCTCTTCCCTTGGTGTGAAAAAAATTGGTGGTTTACTCTAACATGTTTCTTTCTTTTAAAATATTTACAAATGTATTGCCAATAGCAACCTTGAAATATTTATAGACACAAAGCTGGTTAAGTAACTGTGTAAGTCAGTGGCCTGGTATTTCACCTCTGTGTTTTATTTCCAGTTCCCTGACTGTTAACTGAAATGTAGGTGGGATTTTCTCTTATAGTGGTGCTTCAAGATGATCTTAAAAAGATCTTTTCTCTGTATGTATTACACAGGTCTGGCTTCCAATAGTTTTTCTCCTACTGCTGAACAATCAGAAAATGGGCTGTAATGTAACATCTCTTTCAGAGATTAGTAAAAAAGGTTCAAGTGACCACCTGGGAGCATTGTCTGGTTCCCTTTACAGACTTACGGGGCATTATTGCACAGCTCTTTAATTTTCTGATGTATTTTGCTAATTGTAGTCTCGTAAAGCAGCAGCAAATGTCAACACATCTGTCCTAAGCTGCCTTATAACTGATGGAGTTGTAAACTAAAGAGTGTCTTCTTCCTTGTCTTGCCCCAGCCTGACTGTTCATAAAGGCTTGCTTGGGTTCCTTGATGGTTTGGCTTGTTCCCATTGGGGGAAGCTTGGCTGATATATTCTGCTTCAGGAAGGACTGAGACCTAGAAAAACCACATTTAACCACACACAACTTCATGACCTGGTTTTCCTTTCCCTTCCCTTTCTGGGTCTGGGCCAGTGAATCACAAATGCAGGTACATAAGTGGCCAGTTTTATGAATCTTTGCTGTCCTGGGATTTGAAGAATTTTGAGTAGCTTCTGTTTTATCCACTTTAGTGTCTCAAAATAATTTCCTGCTGCTGTTGGCTTCCCTGAAAGTGCTACAAGCTCCTTACATCTTGATCATTCCTCCAGTGTCTTGGATTTTTTTTCATACTTGCTTAGGATAAAAATATTTTTCCTTATTTTTTTAACCCAAGGCAGAAATTAAGAAAAGTGAACTTTGAGATTATGAACCCCTTTGTAACTTTTGAAATTTACTAATAGAGATACACTGAAAAAGCTGTGAAGCTTGGATTTCGGGTGGAAAGCTTTAGCTGCCAGGACCTCCATCTCTGCCAACCCTGTGCTAAATTATAGAATGGTTTGGGTTGGAAAGGACCTTAAAGATCATCTAGATCCAACCCCCTAGCCATGGGCAGGGACACCTCCCACTACACCAGGTTGCTCAGTGCCTCATCCAGCCTGGCCTTAAGCACGTCCAGGGACTGAGGGGGTATCCACAACCTCTCTGGGCAACCTGTGGGAGCTCACTTTGGATTTGAACTTAAAAATAAAGAAGTTTATTTATTTAGAGACTGAAAACACAGAGTCTTAACAATCTTTGTCCTGACTGTGAGGAAGATGAGGCGCTCCCCAGTTAGTGCCTGCGTGCCCTGCAGAGTGTTTTCCCTGCAAGCAGGGACTTTGATAAAAAAATGAAAATGTTATCCTTTGCAGTACAGAAACACTGATTTAATTCTGCATTGTTGTTTTTGCTTTTGATAGGAAATGAAGGTGACCACAAAGTGGTTTAATATTAATTCAGGTCTGTGTTATAACTCCTTTATCAAGATCAATATAGATCTTTTACTTCCAGGGTAGAATCAGAACTAGTTTTCTTCTCTCGGTGAGGTGTTAAGGCTGAGTCTTTGGGGAATTTTGTTTTGTTGATTTAGCAGTTCAGAGATCACAGGGAACACCAGCTCTTCCAAAATGCCCTCTTTACACTGTAATATAGAGCATAGGGTTGGAAGGGACCTGCCAAGGCCACCTAGTCCAAATCCCTGCATTGAGCAGGGACATCCTGCATTTAGGTCAGGTTGCTCAGAGCCTCATCCAGCCTGGCCTTGGATGTCTCCAGGGATGGGGCCTCCACCACCTCTCTAGGCAATGTCTTCCAGTGCCTCACCACCCTCATGTCTTGATTTGAAGAGCATCTATACTTTGGGATTATGCTGTTTTGTTTCTGACAAGTTAATGAACATTGGTTCTGCATAATGTCAGACAGGAATAGCAAAGAAAAAAAACCCTTTTGCTTGAGTGGATGTCTGCAATGCTATCAGTGCATAAATATTTGAGGATTTGCCAATCCAGGAATTGTTTTCTATGATACTCTTATCAGCTGTCTAGCTGTGTATTGGAAGAATCCTGCTGGGCATAGTTTCAGAAAGCAAAACAGATCAGCTCTTACCTTTTTAAAAGGAATTTTCTTGTATCATACATGTGGAGGAAAGAGGGAATAAACTGTGGAAAGTGGCAACAGATCCTGCACAGAAAAAGAGGAGCACAGAGTCCCAAGTCCATCCTCTTTCACAGAAGAGTGTGATCTTACCATCTAAAAATTATATTCTTCCCATTTTGGTGAAACTGGGCTTTGTAAAAATAGAATTACTTTGCTGAATGTGCTTCCTTTCAGAGAAACTTAACGTGTTTTGGGGGAATTAAAACTACAAGGGATTAAACAGTGTTCATATGTCTCATTTTGAAGTTTTAGAACAAAAAGCACAAATATATGTAGCTTTAGAACAAAAAGCCTCTACTTCTGCTTCAGACTGAAACTTTCTGCAAATGGATTTTGAGTTCTGTTTGGAAAAATCAGACTGCTTGTTTCATCAGAAGGAAAAAACTTTAAAAAAACCCTAAATTTTGCAGGAGGTGGGGGGGTCCGTAGTAGAGAAATGCCCATCCTCAGCCCTGTAAGGCTAGGAAGATCCAGTCTACACCAAATGTTCACCTGTTTGTCCCAGAGTCATAAAACATCAGGTGAGAACTGTCTCTTCCCTTTTCTGAATTGTTTTATGTTACACTGGCCTGATAAAATGTTCCTTGCCCTTCCCCCTTGTGAAGCATTTGCTCAGCACATGAAGTCTGTGTTTGTGGGTTTTTTGTTTTTCCATAAAACCACAATGAAACTCGAGGCACTGTAGTTTTTCACGGATGTTTTGACTTAATTTTGGGAACCCCACAGTTGTTTAAAGATTAGTCAAGCGATTTTGGTGCATCTAAACATAAATGAGAATTGAGAGGCTTTGTTTTAGATACACTCCAAGAGGTTTGTTGGCTTGCTTTCTGTTCCAGGTGGCCCTAAAGACATTGTGTACAGGGGATGCTCTTTGGTAGCATGTTATGAAACTGTTTGTAAAATGCAGTGTTTGCTGCTTTTTTGGGGCTTGGTTTTGTGGCTTTTCATTGTAATGATTAGAAAAAATGGGAGAAAGGTTTAAACAGTGTGGAAAATGCTAACACAGGAAGATGTTGAGGATCACAAGACAGTCACCCAGAAGGGGGAGTTTTGTTTGACTTCCATGTCCAGAGCTAATCAAGTGTATGTGGAAGAGGACAGCAGACCTTGGGGGAGATGTTTTAGTTGTAAGTAATTTTCTCTAGATATTTTGATTCCACATGGGTTGTCGTAGCAGGGATAGGTTTACCATGCTGTACTGTTTTTCTGTCAGACTTTCCTCTCTGCTATTGGGTCATGGAAACCCAGGAGCAAACAGGGTGTTGGTTTCATCCAGTTTGGTTTCACGTCTGATAAGTTTCCCTGTTTTGAGTCAGAGGCTTTTTTTTTTTTTTCCCGTGACTGTATGTTGTTCTAGTGATAAGTGTGGAAAACTCTGGGGTTTTCAGTGCACGGGTATCACAGAATATCAGGGATTGGAAGGGACCCCAAGAGATCATCTAGTCCCATCCCCCTGCCGGAGCAGGAACACCCAGATCAGGTCACACAGGAGGGTGTCCAGGTGGGGTTTTTTCTCCTATTTCTATGGAACCTCCTGTGTTCCAGCTTGTTCTATCATTGTCCCTTGTTCTGTCATTGGATGTCACTGAGAAGAGCCTGGCTCCATCCTCCTGACACTCACCCTTTCCATATTTATAGACATCAGTAAGGTCACCCCTCATTCTCCTCTTCTCCAAGCTAAAGAGCCCCAGCTCCCTCAGCCTTTCCTCAGAAGGGAGATGCTCCAGTCCCTTCATCATCTCTGTGTCTCTGTGCTGGACTTTCTCTAGTAGTTCCCTGTCCTTCTTCAACTGAGAGCCCCAGAACTGGACACAATATTCCAGCTGTGGTCTCACCAGGGCAGAGTCTATGTCAAAAGGCAAGCTGGCTGCCAGGGATGCTGCTCTCTTTTGTGCTTAGAAACAAAATGTACTGTTCCTGTGCAGGTGACCTATTTCCATTAGAAAAAAGTAAATACCCACAGCAAAAGTGATAGGAGAATTGCTTGAGACAACTGGTCTGAAGTGGGTTTGTGTAAGCAGTTTGACCAGCAAACACATTAGAAGAGTTCATTTTGTTGATGAGTAACTTGTGGATACCAGAAGAGGAGTAGCTGGTTGAGTTGTCACATGCACCCCTGGACCTGTTTACAAAGGACTGTGGTTTCCATCTCCATGTTTTAAGATAATTTGTTCATAGAATCATAGAATATTTTGAGTTGGAAGGGACCTTCAGAAGCCGTCTAGTCCAACCCCCCTGCAGTGTCAGGGACACCCTGCGCTAGATCAGGTCTCTCAGAGCCTCAGCAAGCCTGGCCTGGAATGTCTCCAGGGATGGGGCCTCCACCACCTCAGTGGGAAACCTCTTACAGTGCCTCACCACCCTCATGGGGAAGAACCTCATCCTAATGTCTAACCTAACCTTGCCCTGCTCTGGTTTCAATCCATCTCCCCTTATCCTTTGGCTCCATGCCCTGGCAAACAGCCCCTCCCCAGCTTTCCTGGAGCCCCTTCAGGCACTGGGAGGCCACTGGGAGTTCTCCTTGGGATTGTTCTCCAGCCTCAACACTCCCAGCTCTCTCAGCCTGTCCTCATACAAGAGTTGCTCCAGCCCCTTGCATCATCCTCATGGCCCCCTCTGGACCCACTCCAATAGTGCCATGTCCTTCATGTGCTGAAAGCTCTAGAACTGGAAATGGCAGACCTCATACAGGCTTATGTCACCTCTCCACCAGCTGTTGAGACAGAGTAAGTCACACACACGTGTGTGGCCCCAGCTGGTGGGACAGACACCCAGACAACCCTGAGGCACCCGAGAAACCTTGGGATCCTTCTCTTCTCCACCCTCAACAGACCCAGCTCTCTCAGCCTGTTCCCTTGTGAAAGGAAAGTAGCTGGAGAGATTGACCATCATAGATAAAACGTTTTATAAAAGGTCTTTCCTCTGTTTTATCCTGACTCATTTCTGCTTTGTTGGCAATCTCCTCCCATTAATTGCCAGAACCCTCTCTGTGGGCTCGTGCCTCTACGTCAGTTGTGTGAGGGGATTTTTCATTGCTCTGCTCCTCAGACATCCAAGATTGTACAGCCAACAGCTCTTGCTAATACACATGTAAATGTATTTCTTTCTTGGCTTGCTGCAGCGTGCATGCACTTGTTAAATTTTCTTTTCATTAGCTTGTATGACACATTGTTGGTATTAAAATCATGGACTTTATTTATGAAAGTGGAACAAGTGTAGTAAGTTGTTCTGCCCTTTTCAAAGGTAGTAGTCATTGTCCAGCTTTGTCCAGCTGGTGTTTTTTTGCATTTTTTTGCTTATAGCCCTGACTGCTGTTGCCAGTTGTTCTCTGTGCTGCAGTTTTTGACCTCACTCAATGGGCTCTCTGTGTTGTCTGCCTGGATAATATAAATATTGCAGAGCTCTTCCTCTCTCACTGCCTTTTTTTTTTTTTTTCCCTGTAGCTATTTTTATCAGGATTCCATTATACGTCCTTCCAAAAGAAATTCTGGTCACAGAATCACATAATTTCAGGATTTGGAAGGGAGCTCAAAAGATCATCTAGTCTCAACCCCACCTGCCAGAGCAGGAACACCCTGATCAGTTCACACAGGAAAGCATCCAGGTGGGATTTGAATGTCTCCAGAGAAG
>VZTY01015491.1:3557-20411 GCA_013400935.1 Turnix velox
CCTCAACATAAGAAGGACATTGAGCTGTTGGAGCAGGTCCAGAGAAGAGCCACAAAGATGGTCAAAGGGCTGGAGCAACTGCCCTATGAAGACAGGCTGAAGGAGTTGGGGTCATTCAGCCTGGAGAAGAGAAGGTTCATGCAGGACCTCAGAGTGACTTCACAATACCTGAAGGGGGCCACAGAAAGGCAGGGGTAGGACTTTTTAGTAAGATATGGGATGGGAGGACTAGAAATACTGGATGTAAATTGGAAGGGGGTAGATTCAGGCTGGATATAAGACAGAAATTCTTTACAATGAGGGTGGTGAAACACTGGAAGAGGTTGCCCAGAGAGGTTGTGGATGCCCCCTCTCTGGAGGGGTTTAAGGCCAGGCTGGACAAGGCACTGAGCAGCCTGATGTAGTGGGAGGTGTCCCTGCCTATGGGGGGGTTGGAACTCGATGATCTTTAAGGTCCCTTCCAACCCAAACTATTCTATGATTCTATGGAGCCACCTCTTTTCAGGGGCCAGATGGTGAGAGTCACAGAGGAAATGACCACCCTGCTCTCTGGCCACATGCTGGCAATGGCTTTCTATCAGGGAGGGATAGAAGAGCCCTCCCTCCATGGTGGGGATGTATTAAATGCTTTTAGCAAGCAATGACCACACTTGATGAATTTTTTTCCAAGAGAGGAAATGAACCTCCAATCAATTATGACACTTGATTAGGTTACTTAAATTGCTGAATCTCCAGCAAAATCAGCAGTGCCAACTCCCCAACACTGTGTGATTCAATGGCCCTTATAGTAATGCAGCTCTGCACACCTCCTGTTTTATGTACATCCCCTTCTCTGTGCCTCAACCTCCACCTCATTATAGGGAGTGTGGATTTATTTCCACCTTAGCACTTCACATCCTTATCTATGCACTGCTTTGGTGATCACCTGGTGATTTTTAGGCTGATTCTTCTTTTTCTTGAAATGCTAATGCATTCTCAATGGAAACAAACACAGGTCCACCACTGTCTCTGCATGTGTTTTGCTTTTTTTTTCAAATGAAACAGTAAGTTCAAAGCTATCAAACCAATGGGTGACTATCAATGAGAGCATTGGCTTCTGATAAAACAAAAGACCAATTTAAGAGAAAAGGTTTCTGGCAGTTTCTAGTGATCCTTAATGGCCTGTAATTCACTTACTGCAAATTCTAAGAAGGGTAGTAGTTAAGTGGAATATTAAAAAAGGCATAATGTGTTATGATATTGCTAAATCATCTGAAAAGGCAACATACACTCCTCTTTGCACCCCCCTTTACCCCTCAGAGATGGCAGATGAGACATGTCCATAGTTCCCTTCTACTCTTAGATGTCCCAGAACTCTGTCCTCTACCTTCTGATCTGACTTCCCCACAAATAGCTTGCCCCATTTCTAAGCAGAGGATAGTTTTTAATCCTGCACACTAGAAGTGAAAAAAACCTCAGTGTGACTACATGTCCTAAATCCCCTGATTGAGGTGGAAGGACAGATGGCAGATTGGAGGATGCAGGAAGTGTAACAGGATATGGACCCATCTGGACTGAGTCCCAGAAAACTTAGGAGTTGTACAGAGGTTAAAGCCCTCCTGTGGTTTGTCAGCCTGTTAAGGGACAGGTCTGGAAACCCCCTGGCAGAGGAAAGCAAAAAAATGAGCTATATTTTATAAGGCAATACAAATTTCAGATACATAAATGCTGAGTGATTGAAAGGGGGTAGATTCAGATATGTGATGGGAGAACTAGAAATAATGGATGTAAATTGGAAGGGGGTAGATTCAGGCTGGATAGAATAAAGAAATTCTTTACAGTGAGGGAGGTGAAACACTGGAAGAGGTTGCCCAGAGAGGCTGTGGATGCCCCCTCAATCCCTGGAAGTGTTTAAGGCCAGGCTGGACAAGGCACTGAGCAGCCTGATGTAGTGGGAGATGTCCCTGCCTATGGCAGGGGGGTTGGAACTCAATGATCTTTAAGATCCCTTCCAACCCAAAGTATTCTATGACTCCAAACTAGTGAGAACTACACTGCTATAAATTCAGCAAACTTCACCAGATAAAACTGACCAACAGGTTGTCTCAGACTGTGAATTCCTTAAAACAACAGGAATGTTGCTGAGCAGACAATGTAGAATTAAAAAAGAAACAAAAAAGGAGATTTCATTCATTCCCACATCCTCAGCACAGACCCAGGAGCTGCTCAAACTGCAAGAATAAGTGATGGAGTGAAAGAGGGTGACTGGCAAATCACCAGTGGGTCTGGCTGTCATCCCCAGGTCCTCAGCTGGTGGATGGTATTTAGGGGTGAGGAAAAGGACCTCCACTCCATGCCCTGGGATCATAAGTTGCCAGCAACTGTCATAAGGTCTCCTGCTCTCCTCCAAGTTTATCCTCACCTCAGATCTGAAATGTGTAGCTCAACATGGTATATTCCCACAGACTCTGGGCTTCAGGAACTGAAAATTAACTGAAAAAAATAAAAATTTCTCTCCAGAGACATTTTGGCTAATGCCATAGCCTGCCCAAGTGAGGATATGCAATGGCTTGCACAATGGGGCATCCTAGGAAAATCAACTGCTATTTCCAAAATTCCAAACTAAGCAAAACCACAACAGCCCCCTGCAGGAGAAGGATCTACCTAGAGGAAGAGGAATACATTCAGCTGGGACCTTGCCATCACTTTTTAAAGTTGACATATAGACAGAGAGTCACAGACCTATTGCCATTCTGCATGCTAGACACTGGTGAAGACCAGTGTAGACACCCCTACAGCACTCAAGTGAGAGGATGAGGCATGTGCCTCCCTGAAGAATGTCAGATCCTTTGCCCCAGAGGTGGTATCAGCATGAATTCGACATTTCCTACCCTCTTCAGCTCAGTGGCTTTTGTGGCTTTTACCTCTTTTGCATTTCCACCTCTCTTTTGCTTTCTCAACAATTCTATTTTATCTTCCCTCATACATTTTTCCAAATTCATTAATGTAGTATTTGACTTAACCCTATCCCCTCCCAAACGAAGCATATATTTGTTTTCAAGGTTTTCCAGCAGTCGGCTGAAGAGGTTCCACTCCTCTGGGATGGTTTCTCCAATCACTTGAAGTCTCAGTGAGAGCAATCAGTGAGGACGATTAGCAGTGCTTACTACAGAGCTGATGCTGAAGTGCCTCAGATGATCACAGTCGCTCACTGCTCTTTGTACCAATAAAAGACACCAGCCTGCACCGTGGAGACATCCCATGAAGGCAAAAAATGCTCTTCCATTTCCATTTCCCCACTCAAAATGGGACACTCATGACTATCTGCCAAGTGCTAGTGGCACATCTCCCATGGGAAGCTTTGGCTGTAGGGATGCACCACCCACAGCTGATACCTCTAGGTATAGAAACTCTGCTCTGACCCTTTTCAGCTGTTCTTCTGGCATGTGGGACCTTTTAAAGTTGGTTTTGTATCATATCATTAACCTCTGAGCTACCTTTTCAATATGCAAAGAAGGAAAATATTTAATATTTCTTGCTATGGGGAATCTTCTCTTGAATAATTTCTGTGATTTCTTCCCAGCCAATATGCAAAGAAAGAAAATATTTAATATTTCTTGCTATGGGGAATCTTCTCTTGAATAATTTCTGTTTTCTGCCCTTCTCCTGTTTTCAGAAACGTTCTAGAAGTGGCACAAGCAAAATCAGTGTGATAATATTCCACCTACTGGATATGGCTCCAGCAAAACCAAAGAGGAATTTCCCTGAGTGGTCCTCCTAATATAATCATCTAGAAGAGAAATTAAATTTTTTTGTTCCAAGTAAGTAATGGCATCATCCATGCCTGGGGTGAGAGAAAGCTACCTTTAAATTGTGTGTTTCCTCAATAAACAGAGTAACTTGCAAGCCCTAGATACCTGCACAACATCAAAGTTATTTTTATGAAGAAGAGGGATTTCTAAATATGTCGTTGCAACTGCACAAAAAAAACCCCAGCCTATTAATAACTGCAATACATACACTCTGTTTAAAATGAGTCACACAGTTTCTCCAGATCCATCGAGTTGCTATTAAAGGTCTATCCACTGGTTTTATAATTAGTTTTTAAATGCTATAACACTTCTAAGGTCTACCCAATGCCAGACCCTCTTTGAGGTACAGATACCAAGTGTCTACAAAGGGGAACACACATTCTCTAGGCAGGCAATATTCTAATAATGGATGTAAATTGGAAGGGGGTAGATTCAGGCTGGAGATAAGAAAGAAATTGTTTACAGTGAGGGTGGTGAAACACTGGAAGAGGTTGCCCAGAGAGGTTGTGGATGCCCCCTCTCTGAAGGTGTTTAAGGCCAGGCTGGACAAGGCACTGAGCAGCCTGATGTAGTGGGAGGTGTCCCTGCCTATGGCAGGGGGGTTGGAACTCGATGATCTTTAAGGTCCCTTCCAACTCAAACTATTCTACATAGGAATTACACCCTGGGAAAAATATTCAGTGCCATCATAACCTCAACTGTGTTCACAGGCAACAAAACCCTATTTCATTCTCTCTTGTAATGGACATTTAAATTAATTTGTGAACCAGAGCCCTTGAATTACATTTCCAAGGTTGTAAGGTTGTTGTTGATCACCCTGGGCATATGAGTTACAGTCTTCTCTCCTCCTATCGGTATTGGCTAAAAGTATACACCACTTGTTATAAGATAATGACCACTGAGGGTACTGGAAAAATGCTGGGCTTCAGGAAGGCAGAGCTCTTCCTGGGAATGGGCTCTGCCCTGCACATCGGACCTTCCATTCCCAGTAAGAGAAAATCTTCCCAGACTACAGCCCTTCTTCTTCTCCTTGTAGATGAGGTTTTTATTGGACCAACAGCCTCCCCAGCTGCAAAGACATTGCCAGTGAGGAATGTTCATCCCTCACATCTTCATTTGTTGGATCTTCAACAGCCAGAACCTCCTACCTATTGTTGAGAGGAACTGGAGGTGCTGAGGTAAGCAGGGAGTTCACCCTGACCACCAACTTTGCTCAGCTCATCCTCTGCTGAGGCTGGTCTCTTTCTTGTTCTTGAAGTATTAAGTAAAATCAAAGACACTGTTGAAGCAATTTGTAGCAGCTAAAAGGCTCCAGTGTAAGCTGATATCACAAAGCAAATGTATTGTAGAGAGGTGGGGGTCAGTCTCTTCTCCCAAGTGACAGAGTTACACGAGGGAGGAATCAACTGTTTATTATGAAAAATTTCACCCTTACAAAGGCTGTTGAAGATTGGAACAGGCTGCCCAGNTGCTCAGCTCATCCTCTGCTGAGGCTGGTCTCTTTCTTGTTCTTGAAGTATTAAGTAAAATCAAAGACACTGTTGAAGCAATTTGTAGCAGCTAAAAGGCTCCAGTGTAAGCTGATATCACAAAGCAAATGTATTGTAGAGAGGTGGGGGTCAGTCTCTTCTCCCAAGTGACAGAGTTACACGAGGGAGGAATCAACTGTTTATTATGAAAAATTTCACCCTTACAAAGGCTGTTGAAGATTGGAACAGGCTGCCCAGGGAAGTGGTTGAGGCAACAACATCCTTGGAGGTATTTAAGAGATGGGAAGAGAGAGAGATAAGGTTTAGTGACAGCTTTTGTCAAAGATCAGACTGATGGTTGGACCTGAAGATCTAAAAGGTCCCTTCCAACCAAGGGAACTTTCATAGTTCTATTCCACCATTCTTGCATTTTTTTATATGCCCCAGGAAGAAAAAAAAAATTAAAACATGGTGTAAAAAGACACTGGAGCAACAGTCTGGTAATGGATCCACTCACACTCGTGGTTACATTAGAGGTCTTTCCATTTGACATGTATAATTTACAGTTAATCCCTCTTAGCAGCCATTCACTGTGGTGTCATGTGATGTGCTCACATACCCTCTCAAATGCTGCTTTCTGCTTTGGGATGATTTTCATCCTTTCCCATTTTAACTTTCAGGTAGAAAAAGAATTTTTTTTTAAGTCTGTTTTTTCCTGTTTGCCCTGATGCCCTGCTTGGGATCTTCCTCCATGATGAACTGTGCAGCAAAGAAGAAAGTGGTTTTTTTAGTCCCAGCTCTGCTAGTTTAAGCACCAGGTCACACTAACCCACATGAAGGGCACAACTGGGAAAAGAGGAGGAAAATTAATGCCTTAAAATCCTCAGGGTCAGATTAATCAAACTCAGAATCGTTCCACCTTTATTTTCTGGATTTTTCTTGTACCACCCAGAGCCATCTCAATGCTTCCCCCGAGGGAATATCACATCAGTTCCACCCCACATCTTGAAAAAGAAGGTTCCAACATTACTGCCAGCTTGACAATACCACTGAACTGGGACAATTCATCCTTTAAATCTTTAGGGATAATGTGCTGCATCCTATCGGGATGCTGAAAAGCAATACCACAAGACAGGGAAGCATGAGTTTACATTTATCAGCTGCCAAACCATCCTCCCCCACCTCCAACTGACTCATCTCACCTTTAATATCTCTCAGGCCACCAATTCCCTGAGGGAGAAAGTGCTTTCCTTTGGCTGGTGGAAGGAGGAACCCAAAGCAGGTGGCTGAAGCCCTGGCAGGGATGGGTTGGCACCTGGAATGAGTCATGGAGTGGCATTGCCTCTCGGGGGCAATGAAAATCCAGACCAGGGCTGCTCCTTTTCATTAGGAACCCTGAGCTCACTGCAGGACAGATGAAAAAGACTGGTCATTACCTCTTCCATCTGACCCATTCACTTGCTGATGAGCTGGTTTTCATCTCCCTCCCTGCCTGTAGGCAAGCATCCCCCCCCCATACCCTAATCTTGGGGTTTTTTTTTTTATTCCCCACCATTTATTTTCCTGGGGGCCATGTCAGTGGTGGCTCCATTCCTTTCCCAGGGCTGCAGATTGAGAAGCATTAAGAGGTTCCAGCTTATCCTAACAAATTCCAGAAAGCCTGAGTTCTTATTGTAGAGCCAATATAGGAAGAAAAATGCTCAGTGTAATGAAGAGAGCAGGGGAGATGTGGAGCACGGCCACATCCTGGAAACATGCAAAGGTGAACAGCAAGGGGAGGGGAGGGAGTGTTTGGAAACCCATTAAATGAGGGCTTATCATCCCATTTATGTAAATCACTTCAAATGCCTTCATTTATTAAAAGTATTAAGCTGCATTACTGTTTGCCTCCAGTCTCCTAATTTGGTTGCTAATGTCTAAGACAACTGTTGAAATTAATTCGAAATTAATGTTCCTCTGTAATTACTTAATGAGTCTCACATTCACTGCCCTCAGCTCTCAGCTGACAAAGGATCTCACCCACCACATGTAAGAGGCTGGAATACTGACTGTGATTTGTAAAACAGTTGCTAAATTATAGTTTGCAAACATTTTTACATTTATATCACACCCTTCATCTTGAAGGATCTCGGTGCCTTTGAAATGTTACATAACATTCATTCTTTAGCAAAATTCCATCACAAAAAAACTTTCTGGGCATCAATCTTCTTACCTTCCTCCAAATTAAACCACATTTATAGCTGCATTATTATGCAAACACAAAATAATATCTGCATTACAAGATTATCACTGGGCCTATAAAGTCAGACACTTAAAAGATAGGAAATGATGGAACTCTGCAAAATAAATTCCTTTTACCAAGCTTATGTATCCTCATAGCCTTTAATTTTACTATTTTCCTATATTCAACCCACTCTCCCAAGGGACTTATTAGTCCTTGTCTATGTTCCAGAAAAAACAAAACAAAACAAAGTAAAAACAGGGTAAGAAAAAAAATAAGGTTAGAGAAAAAGCTGGGGAGGGGAAAGCAGCAACTTGTGAAGTCCTTGCCTCATTCCTTATAAAGTTGGGAAGGTTGTAATTTGTGTTCCTCCTATTCTGGGTGGCTGATTTGATACCCCATAAATCCTGATGAGCAGAAATGCTGAATATGCACAGCAGGAACTGAAACTGAAGAAACATTTGAATGTGTAGAACATTCTATAGCCCACCAGACCCACTGGGATGTGAGGTCCTGGGGTGTCATGCCAAGCACTTAAAAATTAGCCTTCACTTCAAAGAGGGAAAAACACTTCTGTGTCTCCTAAGGGTGGTGGAAAATGTGTCAGAGCATTCACAAAGCACAGATATAGAGATTCAAACTAAAATGTGTACAAAATGGCATGAACCCAGTAAATAAACATGGAATGGGACACACTGTGACCTGGGAGTACAAAGTTCCTGCTGTTATGCAACCAAAGGAAAGAAGACAAGGACTTGATGGGAGAGCAGCAAGGGGTTTTCCAAGAGAGAAGAGCAGAATCAAAGACTTTCCAAGCAACCTTTATTCTGCCTGTTCACTATTTTGTGTGTTTTTCTGTGACTTTGCATTTCTTCTTATTTCTGTATGGTTTTTTAGGGGTCACAGTAAAGAGCAATCATGAAACATTCAAAGACTTCCCCCAGCCTGGCTGCTTTGTTTTGGGATATCCTCAGCACCAAAGCAAGTTCAACCTTGACAGGCTTGAGAGGCGGGCCCAAGCCAACCTCATGAAGTTCAACAAGGCCAAGTGCAAGGTCCTGCACCTGGGTGGAAGCAATCCCAAGCACAGACACAGGCTGGGGGGAGAGTGGCTTGAATGCAGCTCTGAAGACTTGGGGGTGTCAGTTGATGACAAACTCAACATGAGCCAGCAGTGTGCACTCACAGCCAAGAAGGCACCAACCAAATCCTGGGTTGCATCAAGAGGAGTGTGACCAGCAGGTCCAGAGAGGTGATTTTACCCCTCTACTCGGCACTGGTGAGACCCCACCTGGAATATTGCGTCCAGTTCTGGAGCCCTCAACACAGGAAGGACATTGAGCTGTTGGAGAGGGTCCAGAGAAGGGCCACGAAGATGATCAAAGGGTTGGAGCAACTGCCCTATGAGGACAGGCTGAAGGAGTTGGGGTTGTTCAGCCTGGAGAAGAGAAGGCTCAGAGGGGACCTCAGAGTAACTTCTCAGTACCTGAGGGGGTCCTACAGAAAGGCAGGGGAAGGAATTTTTAACATAATATCGGATGGGAGGACTAGAAACAATGGATATAAATTAGAGGGGGATAGATTTAGACTAGACATAAGAAAGAAATTCTTTACAGTGAGGGTGGTGAAACACTGGAACAGGTTGCCCAGGGAGGTTGTGGATGCCCCCTCTCTGGAGGTGTTCAAGACTAGGCTGGACAGGGCACTGGGCAGCCTGGTCTAGTGGGAGGTGTCCCTGCCTATGGCAGGGGGGTTGGAACTCGATGATCTTTAAGGTCCCTTCCAACCCAAACTATTCTATGATTCTATGCCCCATGCTGTAAAATGCCACCCCAGTCTTCACATAGTGGAGAGCTCTAAATGAATGCCATATACCTCAGCATGGCTCCCACCAATAACACTGTGTTTTCTGGGTCTCATAGACCCTCTCACTGGCTGGTGAGGAGGTCCAATCCCAAAACATGGGATGTCAACCTCTTTGCAACCCAAATCTCTCCCCCACAACATGGAATAGGCTACCCATGAGCCCATACCCAGATGATTACCCACTCCCCACCACACACATCCTACTCTCTTACCAAAAAGACCAACCTCCCTCATGTGTTCTCTCCACCCCAATCCTATTCTTGCAAGGTGACAGATCCTCCATCCCAAATCTTCTCCTTCTCTCTAAAACCCCAAAGCACTCCCATCTCCCACACTTCATAGCCAACTGAGACCACCAGATCATCTCTAAAAATCTCCAGAAACCTCTGTCCTAGCATTTCAACCTAAAAAACTCAAGCATCCAAGCACATGGGAAGGTTCTTTCCTTTCAAAGTTGTGTAACTAGTACATTAGGGAGAATTGCCATGCAGATATCTCAGCTCTTCCCTAAAACACCAAAGGTGAAAAAAAATAACTGGGTAAAAAGAGTTTAGCTTCAGTATTGGAAACAGCTGTTTGTAAAAAATTTTAGAAAGAAGCCACTCTGAAGAAGAAACATACCTAAGTAATTTTTATACTAGAAAGCTTAAAATAAGAGGAACCATTGAAGTAAGCTTTGCTCTCACACCAACTTTGCAGGATTTTCTTGTTCACTACTTTGCAACAAACTCTCTGAGGCAGGCAGCATTACAGAGTGTATCCTCAAACCCACCTTTCAAAGCAACTTTATTTTTCCTTCTTTTTTTCCAGCTGGGGGTTTGGGATCATGTGCCAGCAGCCAAAGGCTGCAATTACAAGAGTGCAGAGCCATCAAACTGCCTCAGCCTAGGCATCCCTTTCCCTCTTGCTTTTGTGAAGAAAGCAGAAGATACAAACATGAAACAACAGTAGCTCAGCAAAAATTAAGATTTTTTTCCAAGACAGACACTTTTCCACTGCCATGGCTTCCTCCTGCTGCTGGCAACTGATGCAACAGGGCTGCTTTAGCCAGGTTTCCAGCATCTGTAATGGAAAAAAGCTGTCCCTATTCAAAGATTGCTCCAGACATCTCTGTAATTCTGTCATCTTCTTTTGGTTGAGCTCATTACTCAGTTTCCCAGTATCAACATGTTAATAACACCAGCAACCCCAGCATTGCAGTTATACAAAATATACTTTCTCTTCTTCAAATCCCAAAATGAACATGGGGGATGTCTGCATTGCCTTTTGCTGCTTCAAACATGAACTTTTCATTAATTCCTTGCCAACATGCCAACCCCAGGACTCTTCTGCTGAACTGGGCTGCCTAAGCCACTCATTCCACCTGGGCAAAGAGGACTTTGTGTAAGGGCCTCCCTTTCCCCCTCCCAGGCAATCTGAATCTATCCAACACTACCTGAAACCTTTAGATCTGCAGAACCACTCAGGTGGCCTCAGCCTTTATGGAGTTATCTTCAGAAAACAAGTAAGGGTCACAGCACATCTTGCCTCTGCCATAAATACAGCACTTCCTAAATAACACAAGAAGGGAGAAGCTTCTTACCATTCGACACTAATAAATGCAATTGTAACTTAAAATACTCAGTTCTTTAGCTAACAAAGTTAAAGCACTTACTCAAAGTTAAAGTACTATTACTCTATGTCCATCAACTAACACCTTTATTCTGAAAACTCACTTTGAATAACAAATTAAACCTCTTCTTTACAGTAAATAGCCAAAAAAGCCCGCAGCTAATTGAAATTTCAGGAGCATGTAGCTGTTATTTTCTCCCTTTATTAGAAATTTTTTCTTTTTTAGGAAAAAAAATTGCAATCATGGGCTGCACATCCAGCATTGCCACATCTCCCTAGGACTGTGTACATCAGCTTTAACAGCTCCTTTGGGAAGGATTCATGGAATTGGTAATAGGTTGTGTAATTTCCACCTTCTGTTTTCTAGTTCAGAGAGTAATCGAATCCAGTCACTGCTGCTCTATCTATCTGGTAACTATTTGTTGGCCTCCATGAAATGAGTTGGAAGTTTGATTTCCGTTCTCAGCAGGCATGTTGGGGTGATACAGATGAACTGCTGTAACTGGCAAATTGGAGGCAATTTCAGCTGAGGTTCCAATAAGCATGAGAAGAGAACTCTCACCTCCAGAGAAGCCTCCTCTTTAACAGGCTGGAGAAATGACAGGGCAAAAAGGGAGTATTTCTACTGATGCAAGATGCACTTTGAAGTTGATCTTATCTTTCCAGGCTATCAAACTGGCACCCACATGAAATTACTAAGAGAAATGAGTCAAAAGGAAATAAAACTGTGAGACTAAAGTTTAACACTCCTCAAAATTCCATGCTTTTTCTGCTGTATTTTAATTGGAATGAGGATTTTATTTCTTTTTGGCACCTCCACATCCCCTGTGAGAGAAACATTCACTATCTTTTGTCCTGTGAATACTTTTCTGGTTCGCCATGAATGATCATCAGTAGCATTTTAGGTGAGTCTGTGAACCAAAATACACATTACCAGGTTAGTAGAGGTTGAACATAACAGTAGGCTAAGATTAAAAACTTTATTTTTTTATACAAAACAATAATAAATCCAAGCAGATAACGAACTAAGAGCGTCTTCTCATTTTCCACCACTTCTTCTTTCCTCAATAGAGTCTCATTCACAGTTCAATGATAAACCACTCCAGCAAAAATCAGAAAACTATGAAGTTTCCATCTTGTATCCATGTTTTTCTAGTTCAGCTCTGCATAGAGAAAAGATAGGTATATTAAAAGCATACACATACATTTTAAAAAACAAAATATGCTGTAAAAAACAAAACATACAGTAATTTTGGAGTAAAAACATACACTGATTTTTTAATACTAATAACCTCACACTACAGTTCTACTTAATATCTTAGATCACCACAAGGGTCTTCTAAGTGAAAAATTCAAATTATAATTACTGTGTACTCTGATTCACCATGGTTGGAGTGCAACTATATGGTGCAAAGTAAGACCTGTGAGCTTGACACATTAGAAAAAAAACAAAATATTATTTGTACCAATTATTCTAATTTTTTCTTTAAACCAAACAAGCTCTTGAGTGATTTAAATGGATGTACTTCCAAAATAATTTCAGGTTTTTAAAGAAAATTACCAGACCACCCTATTTTAAAATCTGCAAACACACTTCTCATTGAATAATTCTGAGGGAAATCTGAAGGATTGCTCTGCTGTGGCCAC
Organism: Turnix velox; assembly: GCA_013400935.1. NCBI lineage: Eukaryota > Metazoa > Chordata > Aves > Charadriiformes > Turnicidae > Turnix > Turnix velox. The sequence continues at coordinate 16,163 of VZTY01015491.1, forward strand.
AACAGCAAGTCAACAACTGCAAATGTTACCACACTCCTGCTTTTTTCTCCCTGCTTTGCTTCTCACCTGCCTCCAAACACACCAGACAACAATGAATCCTTCTTTTATCTCCCTGTTTTACCATATGTGTATTTAGATACAGAAGTGCCAATCTCTAAAAATATTTCAGGTTAGTTTATGTGTGTAACAGTGGAATTTCAGAAGTAGCAATCCTTTCTAAAGATGAAATGAATACATGCTGCAACCCAGCAAGGTTGCAAATCCCCTGTAATTCCTTGGTATACAGTTACTAACAGCACAGGCTGCAATTAAGGCAGAGTTACTGAAGGATGGTCCAGACCAACTGTGTTTATCAAGAATTATGTTGTCCCTTGAAAGTCTGTTTTCACTACACATCAACTTGTTTTCCAGTATTATAGTTTAACTGACTTGTTAGAACCAGCTATATCGAAGACTTCTACAGAAAAAGATCACTTTGATGAGGGTACAATGAGGGAGATCAACCCACAAGCTGTTTAATCAGGTTGTATTACAGACACTCTGCTCATCATGCAACACACTGGGAAATGAATTATAAAAATGTGAGTCTGAACTGATGCTTGAATCAATTTAAATTTTAATTATGTGCCAGCAAGGGATTAACTAAAATTACAAGTGACAAAGAGGATTAAACAACTGGATTACAGGTAACCAAATCACCATAACTTTTTTTAAAGCACATAATTAACAATTACTTTGCTATTGTTGGTCATGTTGTTGCTCATCACACATAAGAAAGGAATCTTAACATTAGTAGAGATAACTAATCTCTGGGAAACTTGTTTGTTTGAACAAAGAAAGGCAATGAAAGTACAGAAAAAAATCTATACCACTGCATTTTGGCTATCACAACAGAGAAGAAATAAATCTTGGATCCTTTGGCTTTAATTTTTGCAGTACAATTCACATATATGCAGAAAAGTCCTTAGACAAGGATTTCAACTGAAAAAAAAGTGTCAGCTGTATCAGAGTATGCAGAGATCTTTGTTTTAAGTTGTGTAACACCACAAAAGCCTGAACACAGCAATGCCATTACAAGTATTTCAGGGATGGCAGTACAATTATTAAAAGACAAAAAGCTGATCAGTGCTTCAAACTGTGTGCCACTCCATCTGGTTCTGAAAAGCTTCAGACAAAAAAGCACAAGCAGAGTTTCATTTATTTCACTTTCAGATCTCTACTTCTTAAGGAAGGAGATTTCAGATTTTCAGGTATTAGCTTAACAATGCCATTTAAAATATTTTACCCACGTCTTCTAGAACAGTTAAAATAAAACCAAGATTACCGTAACTGATTGGAGAAATCATCTTCAACATTGTCATCATCCCAATTGTCTTCCCAGACATGTGCATCTTCATCTTCATCTAAACCAGTCCAATCTAAAGACAGGAAAAGAGGTCTAAATATTTCCTGCTGCACTGCTTTGGTATCCTATTTTATTGACAGATTAGCTCAATCTGACAATTGAGGTAAGGTAGACTTCATGTGGAAAGAAATTTCTCACTTAAACAGAAAAGTCTGCATTGTATTTAGACATTTATGAAATTTAAAAAGCACAGAAAGGTCTAAAAAAATCCCCTGTAATTCCTTGAATTGTAATAAAAGTGCAACTTGAAAAATTAAAAAAAAAAATCATTACACATTTTGCATCAAGGCCTTCAGGATTATAAATTTTTAAGGGAAATTTTGCATACAAATTGACAAGCTGTAACACCACTGTAAAAAGAAAGCAACATTAAGTACTTGAGTCCTAAAAGCTCAAAAATGTACATTCTGGGTTTTTATTTGAATACTTTTTTTTTTCCTGCTTAAAAAAAGTAAACAAATATTAAATACTTTAGCCAAAACACACACACAGAGACACTCAGTTCACTCAAATCTGATGCTGACAGTCTATGGAAAAAGACTAAAAATATCCCTGTGATGCCAAAGCAAAGGCAAATTTAAAGTGGCATCTGCAAACAGCAGTTGCCATCCGTAACCACCTCCTTCTGAGTTCCCAAAAGAGCAGAAGCTGTTTCCTTACACAGGCAGGATACTAAACATCTATTTGCTGACATGATTTTTCTTTTTTCTTATAATTTGGCACATCACCCTTGACAAAATACTGATCATTATAAAAATATTATGATCAAACTAGTAAGCTTAGAAAAAAAATATTGAAAAATCAGGATGCCTCAGAAATGCTGGGTAAATACAAGTCACTTCACTGGGGAACACTGTTTTCTTCAGTTGACAGACTCCAAGCTTTTCCTAACATTACCAAAAGAAAAACTTCAATTTCTTTTTTTTTTTACACTTGTACCTTTAAATTTCTCAAAGTCTTCTAGCATATTAAAAAGATAGCATTATTCTTCCCCTAATAATACAGTAAGATCAATTTCCCAAAGCAACATTAAACACTGATGGACATCTTGGGGAGTGGGGAAGGTAGGAGGAAGCCAGGAGGGGGTAAAAGATTAAAAAACTAACTCACTATCAAAAACTAATTTTTTAAAAATGAGGGATTTTAGGAAGCATTACCATTAAAACTCCCTGCTCAAATAAATTACATAATGGAAATAAGGACCACAGAAATCCTACTGCTCCCAAGAATAGGAAAAAGAAGAAGCAGGGAAGAAAATACATAGTATCAAAAAAATGCATTGTTTTAATTTAGTTGTACTGCTAGTTGCTCAAAGGGAAGTATTTCTATTTTAGAATTACCTGGAATAAGCATTGACTGTTTATAAGCAATAGATTTATTTTCATTAAAATAAAAGCTTTATTGCCCATTTATCTAAATTTCAGTGATACAAAAAGCAAAGCTCAAAACCGTTAGAACACAAACCTGAACTTTTTTATCTGCTAACATACAAGTAGCTCAGATGGATGTACAACTTTTTTTAAAAGAGAAAAACCCTAGTTTGATAAACCCTAGCATGATAAACAGCAGCTTTGATAATAAAACTTCAGTTGGGGAGTTGTGTTGACAGTATATCACATGGTTGTATGATAAAATTATTATTCCCTGCTACATTAGAGTCTAAAAAAGTAACTGAAGTAAATATTTTCAATGCCAGGCAACGTTCTATCATTTTAAGAGCATTAGAAAGCTTGCTACCATTAACTATGAGTAATATAAATAATATAGACCAAAAGTACAATATAATTTTTTATAAACTTGTCGTGTCTGAATTCCTTAAAAAAATCTAATAATGCCAAGCTTTCTATATGGGAAAGGAAAATAAAAATAGATTTTTATAGTAGAGGATCAAACCCCCCAAAATCCTGTAATTTTACACATTACATTCTGAAAAGCTCTGCACAAAAAGTGACCAATTCCCATACACTTGAAACTATCATGCTATACTTAAAAAAACAGGACACAGCTTTTTTGATACATAAACTTGGTTTGATGAATTGAAGTTTTACATCAGAATAAAAAGAAACTCCCCCAAAAGTCAGTGGGGTTTTATCGCTTAACATAAGTTTGCATTATCCAATTTCCTTTGGAAAAAATCTGGGTAATGGAACCCATTGTTTTTTTTGCTGCATAGAAAAGGGTTTTATGAAAAACAATCTGGCATGGCTTTGAGCACATATTTATCACGATTCTTTCCTAAACACTGAAGATAACATTCAAAGTGTTCTGAACATTCTAGGTGACCCCTCAACACTATTATCTTATTTGAAGATTTAAACAGGCCTCTTTAGAGATTCTAATTTTGGCAAGACAGGGGAGCAAGAAGCCTGACTCTGGTCAATCTTTAACAAATGTCTGTTCTACCCAGAAAGTTTGTTAGATTCAAGTAGAATTAATTTCTCCTTCTCTAGCAGATCCTAGATTCAGAAGCAAGCTTTGCAGACTTCCTTCAGCTCTACTGCAAATACTTCATTTACATTAAATAATAATTTTTTGCCTGTTTAGGAAACAGGCCTGTTATGGAAAACATGGGCTAGACTTCTCAGGTTAGTTCAGCTATCATCTCAACTACACTAATAACTTTTTCCATCAATAAGTGGAAAATAATAAATAAAAATTCTGAACACCTAAGGCCATGAAAAAAAATCACATATAATAATTACAAAAAAACCCTGATCTTTTATCATGCTTTTACATAATTTCTCAGGGGGAGAGAAGAGGATTCCCTAACAGGGAACTTGTCAGGATTGTCTCTGTAAAAGGACAGAGCTGTTTTACCCAAGTCCAGATTTAACCTCCTCCTCA
>VZTY01015491.1:33238-51214 GCA_013400935.1 Turnix velox
TGAACAACCCCAACTCCTTCAGCCTGTCCTCATAGGGCAATTGCTCCAGCCCTTTGACCATCTTCATGGCCCTCCTCATGAGAGCTAGACAGCAGGGATGGAGATGCTCAAAGCCCCTGTCAGCCTCTGAATATAGAGAATAACAGGTGTGGAATTTGTTTTCTGTCTTATCCCAAACCCACAGCTGGGAGCAGGGGCTGGACTCTGCTCTCAGGGTCTCCATCTTGTCCCAAGCTACATCAAAGGGCATTGGGGTTGGAGGTGGGCTCCAACCTGCATCCTGTTTGAGGCTGGAGTGTTGACAGAAAGGAGCAATCATTTCAAAATACATATTTAAAAAAAAAAAAATTGACAAAGCTTGCCATCACTGAGGATTAAGCACAGCTCACAAATCAGTGAATAAGCTTCCTACAATAGCAGCATGTTAGATTGGGTGGAAAGGTCTGATGGAGAAGCATCCAGGAAACATCTTTCATGCCTGCATATTAAATTTAATCTGCCACCCCTGTATTTTAAGACTCAGCATTCATCTGCTGGAAAAAAAAAAAGATGTTGATCTGAAAGGAAAAGGAAAAAAAAAAAAAACCCTCAACCCAGCCTCCTATAACAGTTTGCTGGGCAAAGTGGGAGAGTCTTCAGGAGAAGTTCATTGTGTGCAAGTGACAAAGAGCTGCCTGCACTACAGACACAGGGTCTGTATGTGTCCCTCTTGCTCCCAGCCCTGCACTGTCCCACTGGCCTCTTCATTCAGCACAGCTATCTGTCATGAAGAATTTAAGTTTCATATTTTCATCTGTCAGTTGTGAAAAGGGCTGTCAGCTGAGGCTTACACTACCATTTGCCCACGCTGACAATACACTCTTATATTTGTGCTTCCAGGCTCCAGATAATCCCCCTCACTTTCCTCCTCAGCAGCCCAGTTATGATGAGGCTTAAATTGCATATTTTGGAGGTTTTAAAATCCAGATTTTGCTGATAAATGCTATCAGCGGGCACCAAATGAAATGCAGCACCAGTTTAGCTCTTATTACCAGCATAAAGCATTTTGTGAGACCTATAGAGACAGTATTCATATTAAAAATGTTAATATCTATAATATCTATAGTCACAGGAACTAAACATAGGAATGCTAATATAATCTTTTATCTATTTTATCTGTTTGCCCTCCCTGAAGAACCCCCCACCCATCCTTCCAACAGGACATTTTCCAGTTTGTCTCTTTAATTTGATTTACAAAGATAACCAGCTCATTCCAAATCCACAGAGGATTGGTTTTATGCTCTCCTGTGCCACAAAATTACTTCCACAGAATGAAGAAAGTGTGTAAATACTCAAAATAAACTTCCAAATCCCAATAAATACTTCAATAAACTTCCAAATCCCAACAAATACTACAATAAACTTCCAAATTCCAGCAAGTACTACAATAAAAGAACTATAGTAAAAAATCTAGTCACTAACCCATCTCAGTCTTCCATGTGTTAAAGAGGAGAAAGAAGGACACAAAGAGTGAATTCTTGTACCTGTAGTTTTAGGATTGCAGAGCTTTAATGTTCCCATCTAAATAACAACACAGTGAAAATTAAAACGGTTTTGAAAACTCAATTTCACCTGAGGATTGTGGGGAGACACAGGACAGCAGCCTAGGTTAAGTGTTTGCCATTTTGTCTCTGAGAAATCAATTTTTCCAACCCTAATGCAGCCACAAAGCAATCACATCTTTAACTTATTAAAGGCTTTTAAATTGTCTAATCGATTATGACTCAATTACATTTTGCTGAAGTCAATATTGGATTATGTCCCTATGAAAGAATTTTACTGTTTTCTACTGTGGCAAAACCAGCATTTTTCCCTGCAGTTCTAAAATATTCTGGTGCCAGAGGGATTTCTATTTCATTGCCTCTTATTGTCATTCCAAAACTAACTTTAGACCAGTGTTTTTCAACCCATGGTCTGGGAGGAGAAGAGAGTGGAACTACTGTACAGAAGTCTGCAAAAACCAACCTTATTGTTAAGAGGTTTCAGCCTGATTCACTTCTCTGCAAAGGTTTTTCAGTGGAAAGTGAGAAAAAGGGGGGGGGGAAAAGTGAAAAAAAGAAAAAAGATTGAGAGTTACTGCCTTAGAATTTTCTTTTTCATAAGAAGCAAGGAGGGGAGTTGCTTACTCTCAGCTAATCCACATTCAGAAAATTAAGACATTTGCAAAAAGTGAAACTTTTTCTGTTTCACATGGTATTCCTGAGGTTGAAACTAGTTTGCATGCAGATCTGAATTGATAATTCAAAAACTAGTGCAGCCATCATGCTACTGACAAAGCTGAAAATAGAGGATTGCCATGAACATCCTTGGCTGTTAGGGTCCAGCTGACTTCTCCTTCAACTAGTTTTCCCAATAGGATCAAGTTCCCCCCATAGAGTATTTTTTATCCTCTGCCATAACCTTTACCAGTAGGTAAAGAACAACCAAGAGGAGGGTGCTACATCACAGGATGTGTTTTTATTTTATTTACATATGTTAATATTTGAACAGGATGATTTAAATAGATAACAATAGCTGAAAAAAAAAACAGGCTGGTGGTATTTTTAACACCAGCAATAATTATCAGACATCAAATAAATCTTTTTATTTTCTGTAATTATAGTGAAATATTGCCAAGACAACTGCAATAGGCCATTGTCTATTCAATCCTTCATTCAAAGCACCAAGTACATCGTGCCCCAGAATATTCTCACATAATGACTTTTAGAAAAGAAGGGTGTGAATTAAGATAAATAGGGATCACTCTGAAAAACAGGGAAAAAAGAAACAGTGAAAGCTTATAAATTGGTTCTTGGCACATGGAGTAGTTGAAGGTGTATGTATGAAGCTAATCTGTGCTAAAGGATAATAATTTGTGTCAGCTTTTTGGGGGAATTTTTTTGTCCAAAAGTTTTAAAGATCTGAGGAAAAGAGGTTTTGTGTTCCTCTATGTTCCTACTTGGAGTGTTTTGGATCCCCCTTGAAGTATTTGTTTTAGAAACAATAATTCTTTCATCATTGCATGTGTGTTGACTAACTTAAAAAAAAAATAGAAGTAAAAAGACTAAAATATATTTTGTTTAAGAAATAAATTACCCCAAGAGCTGTAGCAAGAGATGTGATTTCCTAAGGAATACTCAGTTTTAATGTCTGAGTTGCACTGTCTTTATGTAAAAATTCAGAAAATACTTCCACCTCACTAAAAAGCAGGATTTTGCTCCTGAATTCCTGGGAATTTCCCACCTAAGCTAAATGCCTTCAGTTTTCTCACCTCCCAGTTCTTTTGTCTCTGGAGTTACTCATTAGAAGCAGGCTCACTGCCTCATTTAAACCAAGAAGATCAACATTTCTTTCTGCATTTCATTTTACCCACAATTTCAGAAAGGTTTTGGCTTTGGTAAAACAGGTTTCCCACCCTCACAGACACATACAGCTTGGTCTCAGGGTGTCCAGTATATTTGTAGATGAAAAAAAAAGGAGAAATTGCTCTAATATAACACATTCTCTCTGCAAATTAGAAATACTTGCCTTTCTCACTACGTTAAGTTGGCAGCTCCCTCCTCTAAGTGCTGGCTTTTAGGATTCTCATTCCTAGAAGCTGAGCAGCCAATTTTAATTGCTTTTATTTTTGTGAGAAGCCAAGCTCTTACCATCTGTATGAACCTCCAGCATCTAGCACAGGATAATAAACTCATGCAGGCAGCAGGAGGCGTAATGCCCAGACGTGGCAAATACCTCCCAAGTCCTTTTAAGAGATCCCAGACAAACATTTCTTCCATTTTCTTTTTTTTTTCCTGTTGTAATTCCTTCTTCCTGCCCTCCAATCTCTTTGAAAAAAATTTGTTTGATTATTACCAGGTTTTTCTACTTTAAAAAGAGGGGAGGGTTGACTCAACAAGCAGGTAGATGCCAGGAAAAATCACTTCTGTTGTGTGTAGAGCTTGAGGTAGGGACAGATCTCATCTCCAGGCACAGGAGCTACCAAGATGAAAGATCTCACCCTCTTCTCCTTGAAGATAATGGCCATGTTCCAGTCCTCTTGGTGGGAAGCACTGGGTGCAGCTCTCCAGGACTTCTGTAGGACTTCATGTCTATGTTTAGTTGGTCCTGAGAAAAAACAACTCCATCTCATCCTGCCCTAATGGAGACACAACCTCTATTCACTGGAGTTGGTGGTAGAAGTCTTGACTTCTTCCCTAACTTCTTCTTCTTCTTCAAGCAAGATTAGTTTTTAATTCTTGGAGTATTTTGTTGACATTTCAGAACTTTAGAACCCATTATTTTGATTCTCTTGTTTGCTTTGCTAGGGGGTAAAAGAGCCAGAGGCTCAGCATTTAAATTAGGATCACACTGTTCAGTACTTCTGTGATGTGGCAAAGTTGTGGTGGCCAGCTCTGGGGAGACATCACCCTTCTGACCATCAGGGCTCATGTTGATTTTGATCTGATGAACTTTCTTTGTTTCCTTTATCAGCAGGATGATACATCATGCCTCCACAATCAAAAAGACCCCCAGATAAGAGATGCCACCAGTGTGGGAAGCAGTGGCAAGAACATTTTCCAGACATATTTTATCCCACTGCTCTTGCCCCTGTGCTTTCACCAGTGATTGTATGGCTCAGGGCAGGTGAAGAATAAGAAGAAAACCAGTAACATTTCCTTTTTGAGCTGTGGTACAATAAAATCAACAGCATGGAGCTACTTGTGCTGTTCTGTGAAGCAAACAGGGGGGGCTAAGAACAAATTTGCATCTGTTTTTCACATTTGGTAGATCCTTGATATTAAACAAGATGGAAAAGTAAAGCAGGTATTTCTTCAGTCACGTGCAGCTGACAGACCAGAACATCCATGGAAGTGCTATGGAGCCAGTGGGCTTCTTTGCTGTGTAGGGACATAATAAATAAATATCAGGAGATATTTGTGTCCCTGCCCATGGCTGGGGGAGTTGGATCTAGATGATCTTTAAGGTTCCTTCCAACTCAAACCATTCTATGATTCTATATTGTACATCCACAGCCATCTACTTCAAATTATTCACTTTGCAAGATGTATCAAGGTGGGGAATTCCAAGACTCCAGCTGACAAAAAGTGAAGGAACCTGCTCATTTCTCTCCTCCAGACAGAATGTTCTCCTTGCCTTGTTCTTTCAATCAGCATTGCTCACAGTTTTTAAACTACACATCTTTGTGTAGTCACAGCTTCCCACCATGTTATTAATTTCAGTTTGAGAGGGTTGCAACTAATTACACAGTACGAAATAGTTAGATTTAACAGGAAACTGTAAAGCTCTATTTTTTTTTCCCCAATGTTTCTCAACTCCAGCACGAAGTGAAAGTGTAAAGGCAAAATATGATTAATTTTTTTAAATGTCAGAGTGATTTTAGCCTATCTCTGGCCTTTCCATTTGCCACATAAAAGCTGCCCTGTTATTCTGTAGGCTTACTCTCAGTGGGAATAGAAGAGCATTTGCAAGGGCCAGCTTGAGGGGTAGGCTAAGGAGGTCACTGCCTGCCCTAACTAGGAGCTAGATGCACCCAAAAAATAAAAAAAATTCAGATAAATATAAAACATTATTATTTTCCAGCAGTGTTTCCTGTTCAGATTGTCTGGAAAGAGTAATATAATTCTTCTAGTATTTCACCAAGGGGGAAGGAGGGCAGGGAAAAGTCTTTCAGGTTGACATGAAAGGGGTGAAGGCTGGCACTGGCTCCTGCTGCTTGGCTACTTGAGGTGGCTTTTGGCAACTGAGGACCAAGGAGGTAGATCTGCTCACCCCACAGAGGGCAACACACCTCAACATGCTCCCTGCCACGGGAAGCCTTGTCTCTACAAGCAAGTACTTTTGGAATAACTTTAGAGGAGTTTTTGTTCAAAATAAACTGCCTTGCAGCCATATGCAAAAAGTTCCAGGGTTTTTTTTTTTGTTCTTCTCCCTTTTTACTTTTTAAACAAGCCTGTTGTTTTATTCCACCACCTGCAAAATGGGCTAAAGCAATTATTCTGGGTTTTTTAACCAATTTCTTTTATCTTTGCACTGACTACACTAGAGAAAAGCAGTGGCATTTTAATTTCCCAGTGCCTAAAAACTACAATCTTGCAAGCTGGATTCTTTTAAAATGGAAAGGAAGAAAGAAATGACAGTGGTTCACGGTAAAAGAATGACTTCTGGGACCAGATATTCAAGTTCCTCCATTCTGGCTCAACCATGCAAATTAAGGTAAAACCCAGAGGGACAAAGATACTGCACAGATCAGCTTGGGAAGCATCCTTTTATAGAAACAAACGGGCAAGTAAAACACGGTGCTTTAAAAGCACATTAAGTATACTTTGTTCCTCAGCTCAGAGTTAATTCAAGCAATAAACTCCCAGATTTCACTACAAATTCACAGCCAAGCTCCCTACCAAACCTCAAGGGAAGCTTTAATAACGATAACTCCCTTCCCCCCACCTCCAAAAGCTGACCTGGAAATGCTTAGAGAATTGTGCTCAGCACAACTCTTGTCCTCTAAGACTTTTTACTATTATTGTTATTACCTGTGTTTTTTCTCTCAACCACCTATATAAAAGAGAGGGGGATTTCCCCTCACACCAATTAAAACCCAAATCTCACCTCTCCTTTCTTCCCCCTCGACAAGAAGTTAACCCCTGCTGAGCTCTTTCCCCCAAGGCATCTATAAAGCCTCACAGGTGAGCTCTCCCCAACCTAAAGAGAATGAATCAGCACTGATCTTCCAACAGATAAACACCAATCTTTTATTCTAGCCACCTGGCTCTGGACTTATCGGACAGGAAAATGGCTATGGTTTGAGTTAGGTGGATTTTCTTCTCTTTCAATATTCTTCCTTTTGTGTTTCCCTTCTTTTAGCCAGCCCTCTTGGGAGCAAAGGTGCTTTGGAACATCTTCAAGCTGGTATTTTTCTTTCCTAAAATCACTTTTTGTTGGAGGAAATTGCTTTGAGCATGCTCAGTCTCTTAAAATCTTCCACTTATCTCAGGGCTCCTTTTTTCAACAAGTCCTTGAAATACAGATAAGTTTGTTACAGCTGGACAGAAGTAATAAAGAAATATTTTAATTTCAGTAAAGATTTCATTATAATTAAGCCCAGTTATTATACCTTGAGGAAAATCAAAAGATTTGTGTGGTTATATAGGTAAATTTGTCTTGTCTCCCTGTGGTTTTGACCATAAGGATGTAGAGTCAAGAACTGTAGTAGTTTGCTAAAATATTTTCTGTCCTAGATGTGCATGAATCACATAATTGTTTGCCTAATGAAGCTCTTGAGAATAACTAGAAGAAATGAAATGCATTAAGGAGTCTAACAGGAGAACAGGCCCTAGTGCCAAATTACTTTGAATTTTTCTGATTGTTCTCAAGTAGGCAGTAAAGTGGGAGGATGAGAAGACAATTCTCCAGTTCAATTTCTACTCTCTTCACTCATTTAGTGTTATAAATAAGTGGCTTATAGGACTGCTTTCAGTTTATTCTCTGGTCCTAGCAGATGGGTGCCATTCTGTTGCCTTTAAATTTCACATTTCCTTCTTTACCTCATGCACTTTGGGGAGAACATCACCAAATAACACTGGGCCCCATCTTCTTGAGTACTTTTAAAAAGTATTTCCAAGCAAATATTCTTATTTAAGATTTGTAATGTGAAATTTGGGCTCTGCTGCTACTGACAACTTTTTTCTAAGCCTACAGCAGAATAAGGAGTCCGTGTTCTAAGATTTTTAAGTGTGTGCCTTCCATTTGCTGCATTTTCACTACAGAGAACATTCTTTCAGTAAAAGAAACCTCATTAAAATGTTTATTGTGTGCAGTGAGATGAGTTGCACCAGATAGCAGTGCAGATGTATTAACAGGAGTTCATCTTGGGTTAAATTCTGAGAAAGCCACAGGAGAACAAGAAGTCCTCTATTTAACTGGCATTTTGCATTTACAAGGGTGGTTGTGTTGCTAAAATCCAGGCAGGGTAAATATCCCTTGGGTTTAGAGGATCATGATATGAAGAGATCTGCTGCTGAATTTATAATAGCTATCAATGATTTACTGATTTTTGTTGTGTCCCTCGCCCATTAGGATGTACTTAACTGCATTTCTCTGTGTGTTTGTTGAAATCTTCCTTCTCAAGAGCTTGCATTTGGGGTTCAGTCACTGTGGATTATTCCCTGGAAATGGAATATTAATTGTGGTGGGGACAAGAGAAGCCAATATTTGTTTACATAAATAAATATCACTATTTTATGCATAAAGCATTTACTCCTGGAGCAATTTTCTTCCTTATGGATCAGAAGAAAAACACGCTCATTTTCTCACTCTGTGATTTAGATAAGAAAAAAATAATTCTTTTATGCTGCAGAAAGATGGGCAGAGGGATAGCTGTGTTCTTTTATAATGCATGAGAATGAAAAGTAATTAGTGGAACAGCACAGCTCAGAGGATTGGTAACAGAATCCAAAGTCTTTTCTCTTCCAGGTGTTCAGATGCTGGGTAATGAACATGTCATAAATACCTCTGTGGCGAGGTCACCAGTTTCAATGAGGTTTCTGTAAAGTGTGGCCGGAAGGAATTAATGTGTGTGAGCATCAGTCACTGGGAGGACATACCCTCTTTCTGTCAGAGGAGTGAAGAGCAGGCTGGGCTGTGTGATTTGGGTCCACACTAGTCCTGTCATCAAGAGACCCTCTGCCAGAAGAGCTTGTCACCATATCCTCTGGCACAGGCTGTAGGTTTTTGTGATAGGGTGTTGTTCCTAATAAACCTGTATTACTACAGTACATCTAAACCATTCCCTGCCCTTACCAAGGCAATTAAAACCATGTAGTTTTGTCCTGTTAATGAAGAGGAAGTGAGGCACAGAGGTCCAAATTGACCAGTAGAAAGTCATAGAGTCAATAGAATAGTTTGGGTTGGAAAGGACCTAAAAGATCTTTGAGTTCCAACCCCCCTGTCATAGGGCCATGCACCCAGTTGCTTTTAAAGGATGAAATTGCAAAAATTATAAATGGAATCTCTTTGGAAATTTTTTTTTTTCTTAATTCAGACTCAGTGACTTAGGTGCAAGGAGGATTTTAAGTGATTAACTTCCAGAGCTCAAATTAATAGTAGCAAATTCCAGCCTCCTCCATAGTTTTATCATGTGACATTATTTTGGACAATATTTTAGCTTTTTCAGTTCACTGTTCTTTTCAAGTTGTACTATAAAATAAGGGGAATGTGTTTATTTCAGTTTATTTCAGTTTTTTAAGGACAGGGAATAAATTATGACAACATCTAACAAAAAAAGATGAAGATAGTAGAAGCAGATGAAAACATAGATCGTAAGACAGTGAATTCTCCATCCCTTTTAATAATTGTGGTTGCTGGATTTTCATTCCTTCCTATTGCTATGTCCAAATACAATGGCAAAAGGTCACCAAGAGGTTTACACCCTGGAATCAGCAAATTATGGCTTATTTTATGCAATGACTGTGCTAACTCTGGCCTCATGCTGTATTTCTCAGTCTATTTCCACATAAAATCATTACTTAAAGGGAATGCCACACTTGCTACTCTCAGTCCATGCTGTAGAGAAGTGAAGCTGAGTCCCAGATAAATCTCCTCTCTTTGATAAAAATTGCTTAAAACAAAGACAATCTCTTTATTTAGCTGAAGGTTTGTTAGTACTAACATTCACGATACATTTAGCTGCTGTTTTAAGCTTTTTCTCTTGAAAGCAGAAAACAGTTCGGTCAGAGGGTTATGTCATTCCAGTACTAAAGAGAATTAATTCATTTTTTTAGATATATATATATATAGAAAATACAGTCTGAACTTAGAGCTACTCAGAGCTGTGACAAGAGCCTAACACTTGGAGCTTAGCATATATACCTTTAAGTATTTCTAATTGGAAAGCACAAAGCATTTTTTCTCTCTCTTGGAGAATCAGTTCCCACTTTGGATTTAGGAAAGAATGCAACACTGAGATAATCTCGCTTTTCCCATCATCATCCTTTCATTCTTCTTTGCTTCCCCCCTCCCCAGACACAAGGTGACATATCCAAGTACTTGTCCTTCAACAGATTCTTCAGCAAGCAACAGAGCAGAAAGCCCTAATATCTATTCATTTGTAATCTGTCATTCTTAAAGTATTAAGGACAATTGACTTCACATGTCTCAGGTAATTAGAATAGTCATCCTTTGCTCCAGATTTTTAAAGTAAGTGTCTCAAACTCCTAATCAGTACATTTATTGATGTCTTTCAACATATCTGTTTCTTGTCAAGTGTGTGTGAGATTAGAAAAAAAAAAAATCTTGCATACGGAATGGTGCATAAGAATTATATTAAAAACCTCATTCTCTTGCTTTTGTAATCAAATAAAATATATTGGTGACAAGGTGGTATTTTTCACCTTCAGAGTAATCAATCTCTTTTTTTTTTCAATATGGAAAGGAAATTAATAAATACAAATGTCAAGAGTTACGTTTGCACAAATGTTTTAGTGCTTGTTTTCCCGAGTTTATATTTCCACATCAAGCAATAGGAACTATGATAATAGCTAATACCATTTTACAAGCTCTAAGGGGCTCATAAAATAAAAAAAAAAAAGAAAAAGTTGTTGGATTTCTTCAGCTGTTACTAATCTTAGCAAGAAAAAGCAGCCATTCTTCACCTCAGAAACACGAGTCCTAACTTTGACCACTAACATAGGCTTGTGTGATTTTTGTTAGTCATAAATATGTGAGATCTCCAGGGCTGAGTGTCCTCAGTGACCTCTTGGTTTAGGAGCAGTCTCAACAGGTAGTTCTCTCCTGGTGTCTCAGCTCTATTTTTGTGAGGAAAGGAATATTAAGGGCTTGCAGCTGGTGGATATTGCCATTATTTTATAGCTATGACCATTTTGGCTTATCCACAAGCAGGAGGGTTTTTGGTTTCACATTGCTCATTTCAGCTGTCCTACTCAAGATGCTTCTCACCAGCATCTCTTTAGCAAAGAATAGGAAAATCCCTCAAGAGATGGCACTATTTGTTTGTCCCCTACATAGAATCATAGAATAGTTTGGGTTGGAAGGGACCTTAAAGATCATCGAGTTCCAACCCCCCTGCCATAGGCAGGGACACCTCCCACTAGACCAGGCTGCTCAGTGCCCTGTCCAGCCTGGTCTTGAGCACCTCCAGAGAGGGGGCATCCACAACCTCTCTGGGCAACCTGTTCCAGTGTTTCACCACCCTCACTGTAAAGAATTTCTTTCTTATGTCTAGTCTAAATCTATCCCCCTCCAATTTATATCCATTGTTTCTAGTCCTCCCATCCGATATTATGTTAAAAATTCCTTCCCCTGCCTTTCTGTAGGACCCCCTCAGGTACTGAGAAGTTACTCTGAGGTCCCCTCTGAGCCTTCTCTTCTNCCCGGAGCTCCACTAAAGCCACTCTCCCCCCAGCCTGTGTCTGTGCTTGGGATTGCTTCCACCCAAGTGCAGGACCTTCCACTGGTTACTCACACTGCCCTGCACATGGCTGCCTCCCACTGTTTCTTGTCCCTTTAAGGAATTCCTTTCCCAATGACAGAATAAGTTTAAATGCAATATTTCAACTTTCTTTAGTTGGCATGCATATTAAATAAGCCTGATTTTCAAAATGCAGCAACAGATCTCAATTGAGGCCCCATTCTGGAAAGAATTACTCTTACAAATTCTCTCAGTGGAATAATTAATGTAAAAATAGCTGTGATTTTAATGTATAGATGATTTGATTTAGAATCTTGCCTTCACTCATTTCATTGGAAGGTATTTATCTGCATCCCTGCGACTGCTTTGAAATAATTTTACATTAGTACCTAAACCTGTTGCTGTTTCTCCCTGCTCTAGTTCACTGAGCTGCAGATTCAGAATCTTCCCATAGGAGAGGCTAATTGAATTGTGCTTTCATGATTTATGGTGTCACCAAACCCCTTGACACAATTCTAGTGCTGTATGGGATGGATGCTAATCTATTCTCATTCTAACTGTTGGGTTAATGCTGATAGAACACCTACACTTCTTTTTCCTGTGAAGAAAACTGATAATTCACTTGTGATGGTAAATATCCTATCAACTTGAGACATCATGACTCCACGAAAAGTAACATTTTAGTGAAGTTTATATAAATTTTGGCTTTCTTAAACCTGTAACACATTATCAAGAGGAAAAATATTGATTCTGGCTCCATACTTACTTTCATTTCAAGACTGGGACAAAAGGAACTTGGCTTCATGAAAGTGTCCAGAGGAATTTTACTATTTATTAAAAGCCATAAAATACATCTAGATTTGCTGTTACATTATAAATCACGCAATTTTTCAAAACTAATATTGTGGAGATCTCTCTTTCTTCAGTTACAAAGCCACAAAAATGAGTTATCCCAGGCAGTATGTTTTTGTCAAGAACTCAGAAGGATATTGCTGTGAATCCAAGAACTAGAAATGGGCCAGAGTGGAAGCCAAGGGATAGAGTTGGGGCTTAGCTTTATCCCAGACTGACTCTGTTGACTTAAGAATAACCACTCAAAGCTTTAAGAGTGTGAATTCAGTCTCAGGTGGGAGCTTTTCCACAGGGAATTTAGGCAAAAGATAGGATGGGAGTGGAAGGATGACAGTTCTCTTAGTTGGAAAATTGCGAGAGTTTCAAGTGAAAAAAGAGGCTGTTCTTCAGTTCTAGTTGGGATGGATCAGATTCTCCTGAAAGGAGCTGCCAGAGGTGAGATTTTAGCTCAAGGTGGCCAGGGCTATTCACTCCTCCTTCCCTTTCAACTCCTGAGTACTTCTGAAGCACCGACTGGAAGAACTGAGACTGAACTGAGCTTCCTTTGACCCAGAAGTTGTTTTTTTGGCTAAATTCTAACACTGTCCTTCTGGCCAGCCACAGGTGGAATGGTAAAAATGAGCAGCTTTGTGGTATGTCACTATTAGTGTTGTTACTGGGGCAGATCCAGCTGGGATGTCTACAAAGCATAAACTAAACTGGAGCTGAAGCCACAACAAATAAGGAGTGGGTTTGTGTGAGCATTTTTATCTGCAGGATGTATTAATTGCTTTTTTTACTTCCTGACAGGAGGCGATGAGTGGAGTTGAGAAAAGAGGAATGTTAGGCTATGCCTGGGGAAATGTGGGAATCTGAAAGACAAGGGCCTTGTGCTCTTAATAACTATTATAATAAATTAGCATATGGTACAAATAATGCATCAGAAGAGGAGAAAAAAAAAAAAAAGCTGTCTTGTAAAGCAGGACATAATTCTGCGACATGTCTACTGTCTCTACATAAAGGTTTGAATGGTTTTCCCAAGAAGAAGCTTTATGCAAATGCATACTGTCATGTGAATCAGATTAAGGGAAGAAAGACTATTTATGCATGAAATCCAAACATGCTTCTGGAGAAAGGAGAGGAGAAATAAACCCTTTCTTTCACCTCAGATACAATGTATGTGCAACGACTAGAATTAAATGAATGTGTCACCTCTATTACTGACACTAAGTGATTTCCCACTAACAATTAGCATGAATCACAGTGATAAAAATCTGAGAATTAAAAGACCTATTAGAACACCTAGTTTATCCTCCTGTAAATACAGAACTCTCCCTAACAGGTTGCACAGAGAGGTGGTGGAGGCCCCATCTATCTCTGGAGACATCCAAGGCCAGGCTGGACGTGGGTCTGAGCAACCTGATCTCATGCAGGATGTCCTTCCTCGTGGCAGGGGGGTGGAACTAGATGATCTTTAAGTTCCAACCCAAACAATTCTATGTACAAGCTGTTCCTGTATTCAGCAGCAGCTCAGAAAGCAAGCAAAGGCTAATGTTTAATTACAGTGAAATACAACACAGAAGCATTTTGCATAACACCATGATGGATTCAGCTAAGTACATAGAGGGGTGTTCAAGGCTCCCTTAGAGAAGGCTTGTTCTGTGCCATTTTTACCCCAGAAGTAGGCTAAGGTTGCTCAGACTCATCCCATCCTGGAGTGATTCCCAGAATTATTTATTTCTGTTCCCTTTCCTTTCCTCATATCCCTTCTGCTGGGCTGTGCAGGAGGTGATGGGATGTACCTGGCTGTACCAGCTCTGCTCCCACTGAGGGTGTCTCAAGCCCTCCATCAGACCACTGTCTGGCTCTTTGGAATCAGTAGATTCCAAAGTAAAAGGAAAAGTATGTTCTTTCAACTGCCATTTTGTCATACTAACTGCTTATTTATCTCTAGCTGCTTGTACCACTGTGATGCTGTGGGTATATTCCTTGGCCCTTGCAAACTGCCTGGCCAGATTCTCAGCTGCCACCGACTGATTTTTCTCCACTAATTTCCATAGACAATATTTTCTCCTTCCCAAGCATTTTTCATAAGTCTGAGATGTGAGGCTGGACCTTTTTGCTGCTTGCTTGCCCTCAGGATGCACATTGATGTGGTACAATTCAATCAAAATCAAAAGTCAACCTGGAAACTTTCCACTAAACTGCTGCAAGCTGCCAAGTGGATCCCGTGGAAGTCTGAAAGCCAGTAGGAGGATAGAAAGACTAATGATTTTGTGAGAGTTTTTGAAAAAAAAAAAATGATGTGTGGTGGTTCTGTTTGTGGCCACATCCCTGCTGAGGAGACAGCAATCCTGTGTGGGAGCTGCTGCTGTCCCAGGGAGGGAGGAATGAAACAACCTCCCTCAGCTACATCAAGTTTTGTTTAGATGCCTGTGGATGAACAGTGCTCACGTCTCTGCAGCTGGGGACAAATGCAAAGGCTGATCTGACAATCAGAAAAAAATTTTAAAAGATATTGTCCTTCCTTTGAAATGCATCAATTTACCCCGTGTGAGCTAAAATAATTTGGATAACATTGATCTGCTTGTGGTTTTTCTGATGGCTTATAACAATTTTTCTAAATTATTGCAAGGATCTTTAAATATTTTTCCTAACAGCTGCTGTTGCAAAATTTTCAGGCAGAAATCCAATTTATCCTTTCTTTAAAATAGATAACGGACATGTAAAAATAAAAGTTCCCCAGTCCTGGCACAGACCCAGTCCTGGGTGTTCTGATGTGTAACTCAGCACAGATCATTTTAAAAACATGAAGTTTGCTGAACAAATAGAAGCTTCTCCCAGCCCAGCACGTCTGTCCCTGCAGACCAATGAACTTCCCTGTGACTCGAGATATTTTTAATTCTGCTCTGGACTTTCTCCAGGAAATCAGTAATAATTACTAATTGTATTTTTGTAAGCTAAATGAAAGGATGCATTCTTTCTCGAAATTCTCCCTTAGCTTTTGCAATTAATTATGTTGCTCTTTTGTGTGATTAATCCTTGTCTTTGTGTTACAACTTCACTTAATCAAATAGTGCTGTGTAGCATGCCAAAGGGTTCTTGAGTGTAAGATATTTTCTCCTTTTTTTTATTGTTGCCTTTTTTTTCTTTTCCCTGCTACTCACATCACGTCTAAACTTTGAGCAAAGTGATGTTTTACTAAAGAGTTCTTAAAATCGTCAGGGGAAATTTGCATGAAATTATGGTAACTTGGGCAAAGCCCCCCTGCCATGTGTGGAGCTACAAACTGATTTTTACCAGCTGAGGAAATGTCTTTACATCCACCAACACGTACTAAGGCAGTTCTCTGATAAAACTATTTCAACAGAAGGTCAGTCTAAACCCCCTAAATGACCTCAGGTTTTCTCTCAAAACCTTTGCTGTGTGAAAAATATTAAAACAGACTTACCTTACCACATTAAATTATATATTAAAATTATCCTCTTGCAATATGCCACACTGGAAATGTCAGGCAAAAAGGAGCTGGTTTTTTGAGTGGTTTAGAGAAAGTCTTAAACATTAAGGTTGCTTTGCAATTTTGTGGGAAATCTTTTTTCTTCCTTTGCAGCTAGGGGAAGTTTTTTCCATGGTGGAAGTGGAGCATTTCTGTCATTCCAGTATGGCTTGAATATTGCCAGCATTAAATGTTCAAAAGTCAGGAGACTGGTTCTTACTCTTAAATAAATAAATTTCTTTTCCAATTTCTAACTCTTTAGGGTGTCCTAGCTTCATATTTACAAAATTAATATCAAAGTTAATAGGAAAAACTAACAAAATTGACTTCAAGAAATGTGGTAGCCTCATTGCTCCAGGACCTAACTATTTAGGGTGTCCTAGCTTCATATTTATAAAATTAATATCAAAGTTAATAGGAAAAACTAACAAAATTGACTTCAGGAAATGTGGTAACCTTGTTGCTCCAGGACGTGGGGCTTTAAAAGCAAGGTCTTCATAGTAGAAGAAGCAGAAGTGGTTGGAGTTGCTGGGGAAATGAAAATGTTTTATCTTCATAGAAGTGTCCATGGGTCAAAGATGAGTCTGAACATCTATTATGGAAACCTTCTCTCACTCTCAAGCATTGCAGAGGACAAATATTGCCCATTTGAAGCTCCATCAAGATGAGCTGGGCTGGAATGAAGGACAACATCAGCTGTTAGCTAGGAAAGCACTGAGGAAACTTGCTTACCTTTCACCATGGGATCACTCTCACAACTTCATCATGAAATAGTAACTGAAATGTTCTGTGCCAGTGTAAATGTAAGTGGTTAGTGAATAGATAAGGTACTAAAAGATGCTGCTGAAATACACACTGTAGGATGAGTCAAACTTCTTGCTGGTGAAGTTTTTTACACAGAGTTCCTAATGGCAAGGAGAATGAGCAAAAGAGCAAAAAAGTAGAATTAATACCCTCCATTTAGAGCTTAATAACTGCTAAAAAGTAGCATTGAATATCCAGATGATATTCAGCATAGCATGGAGGGACATGTTCACCCTGAATATAGTTCTAATCTCATGGAAATATAATAAAAGAAATAAAAAGCAAGCCCTGCTTGCATGAGTAATGCTTCTTGAGCAGGGTCCTTTATGCAAATAGCAAGTCACAAATGTGGGAAGGATTTATTTTATGTTCCTTCAAATGAAGATGGGTTGGCTGCATTCAGTGTATTAAATCCTTCCTGCTGCTAAGCTTAAAGCAACTGATTCTCTTGTACCATATTTTGATTTGAGTACTGGAGCTTCCAAGTGCTATAAAGCAGTGGAGGAGTTTGCCTTGGCCTCACACCTAGTTACAGTAGTGCTAACTTTAAAATTACTTGAAGAAAACCCACATCTGGAGTCAATCGAGTGAATTTTAACCAGCTTCGGTGGTAATATGCAAGTCATATTTCACTCTCGTGTGTATTTCACTCATCTTATTAAAAAAAAAGATGCCTCATTCCAAGGCTCCTAGACATATTTCTCTGCTGTCTCATATATCAAGAGTATCAGACTTAAGCAGACCACTATGTCCAAACACTCTCTTATCCTAAACAACCGTGGGTATTTTTGCCAACACGTCCATTTCCTGCAGTGGAAAAAAAAAAAAAAAAAATATATATATATAACCCCAAAGTCTTTTGACTTTCCTTGAAATGTGTGGCAAATTTGTCAACAAAACACTCTCTGGCTGGGTAATGGCGGAGGGAGAGTGAGGGAGGAGGAAGAAGAAGGGATGGGGGAGGAGAAATTTAACAGCTGGAATTAAGCAGCAGGAATAATGGGAAGCAGGATGAAGTTTAGGATTAGGTTTAGAGTAATGCCCCGGCCAAAGTCACAGAAGCAACATCCAAAGCCAGAAGAAGCAGAGAGCGAGGCCCTTCCCCTTCAGCGCCGGGGGTTTGGCTCCAGGCCAGGCCGCAGGGCCGCAGGCGTCAGCCCAGGAATCCAGGCCTCAGACACCCGCAGGCCCCATGTCCAAAAAACGGCTTCAAACCCCTTTTTTCTACCCTCAGGAGTGTGAGGCTGGTGCAAAGAAGGTTCTTCTATTTACAAAAATTAAGAAAAAAAAAAAGAAGTTATGAAATTAATTCCTATTTAGATGGACAGACAGAGGGCCAGGAAGACGATGAAGACAGGCTGAAGGAGTTGGGGTTGTTCAGCCTGGAGAAGAGAAGGCTCAG
>VZTY01015491.1:51336-63210 GCA_013400935.1 Turnix velox
CAAAGACACACACACATGCACTTTTAATTGTGTGTTATTACCAGTTAATTTCAAATTGTTGGAAGGCAGGAAGAAAACAGCCTCCAGTGGGGTGTTGTAAAACATAACATCCAAAAGGCCTTCCTCGACTCTAACCCACAAAGAACACATCCAGCTAGAGAAGATTCAAATTCCAGGTCCATAGAATCATAGAATAGTTTGAGTTGGAAGTGATCTTAAAGATCATCGAGTTCCAACCCCCCTGCCATTGGCCGGGGCACCTCCCACTCCATCAGGCTGCTCCGTGCCNCGATGATCTTTAAGATCACTTCCAACTCAAACTATTCTATGATTCTATGGACCTGGAATTTGAATCTTCTCTAGCTGGATGTGTTCTTTGTGGGTTAGAGTCGAGGAAGGCCTTTTGGATGTTATGTTTTACAACACCCCACTGCAGTCTGTTTTCTTCCTGCCTTCCAACAATTTGAAATTAACTGGTAATAACACACAATTAAAAGTGCATGTGTGTGTGTCTGTGAGGTGTGTGTCTTTGCTCTAATTCCACTCCTCTGTGCATTTAGCAGTGGTTGGAACTCGATGATCATAAAATCATAGTGCTCAGTGCCTTGTCCTTAAACACCTCCAGCGAGGGGACATCCACAACCTCTCTGGGCAACCTCTTCCAGTGTTTCACCACCCTCACTGTAAAGAATTTCTTTCTTATATCCAGCCTGAATCTACCCCCTTCCTATTTACATCCATTATTTCTAGTCCTCCCATCACATATCTTATTAAAAAAAGTCCTACCCCGGCCTCTCTGTACCCTCCTTCAGGTACTGAAAAGTATCAACAATTCTTTTTTGCTGACAGCTGGGACAGGACATTTCTCAGGATAACAGAACTGAATTCCATTAACTTCTTCATTACTGATATAAGGGAGCAGCTTAAAAAAATCTCTGGATATTGTTCTAATTCACTTAAGAAATTTAATGCATCTTGATAATAAAATGTAAAAAAAATTAAGTCCATGCTGCTGTTATGAACTATTTCTGTCAACTGCATATACTGTATATGCTTCCAAATTCATTGTCACCTGCACAGACATTAACATTTCATTTTAGAACTCTTGATTTTCAAGCATTTTAGCTATATGGACATGAAATAGCATTAAACTAAACAAGACACCAAAGTGATGATTTTTTTTTAGGGTTTTTTTTTTAGTTCTTTTTTTTAGTGTTTTTTTGTAGGTTTTTTTTTAGTTTTTAATCGGAAGGGACCACCCATGGCTGGGGAAGCTTGTTTCTTGTGGTACCTCCTAAAGTTATTAAAAGGCAATTGTAATGTTGGACAGACTGTGAGCTGAAATCCAGAGGTACCATCCTATTTGTGCCTCCTCCACCCCTCTCTGCCATGAATTTAATGCAGGTGCAGACACAAACCTCACATACGGGAGCAATTTTCTGATTCATTCATGTAAGACCCTGAGGGAGAGTAGGAACAAGATGTACAAAGGTAATGTGGCATTGTTAAAAAATTAACTTTGCTTCCATTTTATGGAGCCATAGTGCTTGGGTTGCTTAGTTACCTGGATCAGGAATTTAACTGTAAACAAGATGTTTCACTCCTCAATCCCTAGGGTTTTCAGCTCCATTTAGAAAAGCAGTTAAAAATGTGCATTTTTTGCCATATTCTTTAGGTTGCTTCTTGCTGCTGCTGCTCATGTCCTTTGTGTCTGCTGCTGCAGTGCTGGGAGATGGAGGTGGTGGCATCTGTGCTAGCATGATCACAGCCAGGCTAGAGCCACGCTCCCCTCTGAATGCTGCACTTGTTTGGATATGAGACAGATTCCTTAGGACTTTTGTTTTGGTTTTTGTTTGTACTAATCCTGGCTGCATGAGTTCCAAGCTTCAGGAGCTTGCCAGCTGGGCTGTGCAGTTATTCAAGCCATTGGCAGTGGAAAAGGGGTTAATTATCCTGGTATATCATTACATCATGAGTGGATACTCTGTTTTTGCCCTCAGAATCTCCACTGCTGTGTCTGCTCAAAGCTCTTAAATATGTGTTAAATTGTGGGAGGTGTCCCTGCCTATGGCTGGGGGGTTGGAACTCGATGATCTTTAAGTTTCCTTCCAACCCAAACTATTCTGATTCTATGACAAGGGCACTAACTCATGACAGTGAGTGCTAACAAATCTGGGGGTTTGCATGTATTATTGTTCCACAACAGGGTTGTCCCATTAACCACAAGCATTCCTTTACCCAGCAAACTGAACAGCAAGTCAGATGTTAGATTACACTGCATGATGATGGAAATCCATTTGTAAAAGTAACATAACACACAACTTCCTTGCCTATTTACACCCCAAACAAGATTAGGCATCTAAACAGATCCAGAGAAGATGGGGGGGAGAGATAAGTGATGAAGAGAGCTTAAGAAATAGGACTGAAGATAATAATACTTTAATTGATAAGGCAAACTTTCTAAATATTTTCCTCCTCCCTTTTCCTTCTGGCTCAGCAGATGGCTGGGAAGAGTCTGCCTTTTACAACACCGTGTATTGAAGCAACATGTACTTTAGAAGTTTAGTCACCCACTAATTACTAGTCTTTCATTAACAGCACAGAAACACAAATGATGAAGTACTTGCTTATATCCAGTAGGCTCTATTGTTGAGGCTTAAAAAAATAAATCATTAGCTACATGCTCGTTAAGCATGCTGAGACTGTTTATGTAAACTCCTTTGCTCTTATTTTGGCTCACACAGATGGTTAAGATACTTCAGCTAATATTTCTTATATTAAGGAGAGGGCTGATTGCCTAAATGTCAGAGGTGCCAAGTATTGCTTGTTTTGGAGAGGATGAGAATGTAACATGGGCATAGTTCATCCTAAATGTGAGTCACTGTTAGAGTTTTGTTGTTTAGATACTAATTTTTAGGAACAGCATTATCACAGAGGGGGAAAACCCACGTTGTGGCCATGGCCATACAGATTTCTCAGATCTTGTGTTATTTGGGAACACTCTTGCCATTCTACACCAAAGGAAAACCTGGAGTCCGAGGCAAACATTTGTAAGCAATGCACTTGTTTGGTTAAGGCTTCAGCCTTGACCTCCATCTTTAAGCCCTTGTTTGTTATTAATCACGTGTTTCCTGAATCAAAGGGAATATTTTTGGAGAGGGGAAAATTGTTCTGGGACTGGAGCTTTACACGCCACACAGACATGCCCAGATGACAAATAGCCTTTGCATGATAGCCAAGGTTCATCCAGCTGCTCGGCCCCGTACCAAGTGATTGATGGTGTTGATGTTCTAAATAGGCTTAAGATATGCCAAATATCAGGGGTTGTAACAAAGTCCTTCAGATATATACTGTAGATAGGCAAGAAGGCATGTTCCCAGCATATGGCAATTCAGAGAGCAGTGTCAAGATTATAAGTAACCTCCCAGGGTTCATCTGGTTTCTTTCCAAGTTAGACAAAAACAGTTTTCTGTGCTGGAATGGGCAGGGTCACCCGAGGTCTGCACGAAGCTTCCGATTACCACCGATTTTCTCTGTAACCAGACACCCTTCCGAGTTATAACAACATTTGATTTCTTAGCAGAGATCAATAAACTGTTTTTCCACCACAGTTCTGAGGAGGGAAGAAGAATAGGATGTGCTCACAAGTTGCTATCAGGAGGGTTTTTTTATGTCTTAAAGGAAGGGGAAATTCACACCTGAATAGTTTTATCTTGGTAACCAGACAGTGCTGGTTCTTTCTGCTAATCCACAAAGGGCTGTTCATCGATATCCCACAGGATCAAGCAGCTGCACCATGGCTCTATTGATCATTCCTTTCCCCCAGAGAAATGTCCTTTATTTTGTGTTTTTTCCTCTACTTTGCAGCAACTGCAATTCCCTGAACTAAACAAGGCTGAGTGCCTGCTGTGTGGGGAGCAGAACCACAGTCTGGGAAATGCAGGGATACCAGAGGATGAGGTGCCCTTCACTCCAGCAGAAGTTATACTGAGAGGTGATCGAAGTTATATTGAGAGATGATCAAAGTTATATTGAGAGGTGATAAGCCCTTTCTCTGCTTGGACATTTGGAGGTGATGGTTAGTTGCATAAGGTGACCAGCCCCCTGACAGGTAGCAAGGTCTCAGAGCCCTTGCTAAGGGATGTTTTTTGGTGCAACCCTGCTTGGTATTTCACATTTTTATCTGCCTTAATCTCACTTCACTGAGCAACATGTGTTCCTGGCCCTGCAAGCTCTCCACACAATGCCTTAATCTCACTTTCTAATTAACCCATCTTGATCTTGAAGGTGTGTTTGAATGGTTTTCTAGGAATGAGGCCTGGGAAAGCAACTTCTGTGAAAAGGCCTTGATGGTGTAGCCTGTTTCCTGGATGAAACCATTTCCTCAGTAATTAGAAGATGAGTCAGGCTCACACCAGCACAACCAACCACACCACTGAGTCACTTCAGTTTGGGGCCACAGCTCAACTGGATGCTGCCACAAGAAGTGGCCAAGACAGCTCCTGCCATGCACCAGACCTGTAGTGCAAATTGGCCATGAAATAGGATCAAGTGACTGCAGGACAATCAAATTTAGCCAGACCATACCAGCAAACTCAGGATCAGCCATTCTCTGCAACACCAGATGAGCAACAGGGAATGGCATTTCATAATAACCACCTCAGTTTGAGACAGCAGCACAGAGCAATTGGCAACTGTTCTTTTTTCCACTGGTCCTTGCTGTAGCTGGCTTCTTAAAGGATCAGAGGTTTCAAAATTCCTTTTTTCTGTCTGGAATCAGACAAAATCCCAGAATCTGTAACTTTATTTATTGCCGACTCACTTGTTGTTGGCAGTTTGCACCGTTGTGTCGCCTGCCTCCCCAGCCAACAGCCTGTCAGTGGTGATTAGTGATTAAATGGCAAACCCTTCAGGGCTCTGCAGTGCCTCCAGTCATTTTGTTTGCATCCAACAACTTGGGTTTTTGTTTCACATTGTAATTTAAGCGTGAGCCTGCACGTGGATGTTCTTATCTCTGCATGTTCTGTTTCAAACTCGTTCAAAGTCACTCGAGTTAAATCAAAAGTGAGAGCTCAGAGAGTGGATGGAAAATGAACGATCACACAATTACCTTCAATTAACTCAATATATAAATTAAATCAGAACTAGCTTTTCCAGCGGGTTTCTCTTCATAAGTAGCCCACGTTGTGATCTACCAAATGCCATGCAAAGAGTAATAGGTGATCATGGTCACAGTTATATTCTGGACTTTCACATCATCCACATCATGGGTACATGGTCTGTCCTGCACAGCTCAATTCACCAAAAAATATCTAACAATTTGGGCATCAGTCCCTTGACTAATATTTTATAGCCTGCATTTCAGAAAGACCTGCAATCATGGCTTAAATTCTACAAGTCACCAAGGTTCTACCAAATTCCTATTTCCCTCCTTGAAATACATCCTATTTCTGTTCTATAGCCTTTTTTTCCTGCCTTCTGTAATGATAATGGATAGAGATATTCCTTACTTCTGCTGATTTTTCTAGGAAAAAATATAGCATCCCTAACTTTGGCTGGATGGATGCTATTAGCTCATTCCAGTTCATTCCAGTTCATTCATAATTCCAGTAAAATTACATTTGGGAACAGGAAATCTAGATTTTACAGTCAGCCCAAAGAGAGGACCATGATGTTCCCCTTCAAGTCAACAGCCAGGACACTCTTCCAAGGCTGGACTGAACCCAACTTCAATTTCCACATATACCTGCAAGAATTGTGACCTGCCAGCCCCTGGCATGCCTCTGACACAGTTGTGTTGTTTCTAGGCAGGGGGTCCAGCAGTTCTTTCTGCTATTTGGATGGGATGCTGACATATCATTTATCCAGAAGAGGTGGAAGGCAGACACATATCCTAAATCTTGTAAGGGAAAACAGATTCCAAAGAAGAAACATCTCACTTCAAGTGAAAAATTTAAATATAAGTATAAAAAGTATAACACAGCCAAGAAGAAAAATTGACAGCTTCCTTTACCTCAGGATGCTGGAGCCTGACAGAGAACAAGCTCCCAGCTACAGCTTCTAGAAAGAGAAATATTTCATCCTCCTCTCCTAAGCAGTAGGGAGCCATTGACTTTAGACTTAGTCTCTTCTCTTAGAAGTCACCAAAAAGAATGTTTCACATTGAGCAAAGCAAAATATTTTTTCTATCATACAGAAGAGTTAGAACTTTTTAAAATGTCATTCAGAGTGTTCCTTGGGCAGTTGATCTTTTTATCTGATAAGTCAGAGAATCAAAAATTAGCTAATAATCCTGGCTGATGCTGTCTTTCTAGGAACTACTTGTAAATAGGCTGTGTATAAGGAATGTTTTATCAGATTACATACTTTTCTTAGATGCTATTTACTGTAAATAAGTTACAAGGCTATTTTGTTTATTACCTCCTACTTGTTTATTGCCTTCTTTTCATGCAGTTGTAATTATATGGGTGTAAAACTAATGTGACATAAATTCAATCCCACTTTCTACAATGACTTGCAGACCTCAGCATTAACTCATTGATCCTCCTGGAGCCATGTAAAAGCTGAAGACGTGCTGGAAATCTATAGCAAATCTAGGAAATAAATCAAGACCTATGCATTCTGCCCTGACTGAAAACACTTTCTCTTCTTACTCCTTGCAAGAGAATGTGCTTCTCACCATTTTTATTATTGTAACACTTGTGCAATTCAAACCCTGCTGTTATTTGTTCTGCTGGCCTTGTAGATCAATGAGATTAATTGGTCCCTGCCTTCCTTTCTGTGTCTAGAGATATTTTCTTACTCCTCTCAGCAATTCCCCAGGCTGAACTTCCCCAGTCCCTTAGGCTTTTCCCACGTGGCAGATTACACAGACATCTCATTCTTGCTCTCTCCTGGTCCCAGTCCTTCAGGAACCCTGTTGCCCATCTCATCCTCCCCCTGCTATGACAGAGAAGTGTTTGGCCACATTCTCACTTTAAAACAAACTAGAACTAGACATCCAGAAGTTAACAAATAGCTGCTTTGGGCTATTGAAGTGACAAAGCTGGTTCTAGTCCTTGCAAACTTGCAAAGTTTTTAAACACATCTAAGAAAGTTCTGCTTTGGATATCCCCTGCCTCTCAGCATTTTGATGTGCTGCTCAGCTCCCAACCTCCCCGTTATTTACGGCCGGCTATTTGTATACTCAATGGGCTCCATTGTGCAAGGAAACTGTTTAAAAATACACTTTAAGGAGCTGTTTAAAAATACACTTTAAGGAGCTGATTTCACTTCATGTGGGGTTTTTGCCAGCGCTGTGGGGTTTTTTTTCAACATGTTTTTTAAAACCTGTGCAGCAGAGAACTGTGAAGCTCTACCTTAAAAGGTGAAGCAGAGCCCTTCACTTGCTGTGAAAGCTCAAGGGAGCTGCTGTTGGAGCACATTGCCAGCCCTGTGCCCTGCTTGTGGGCTTTACTGGGAGATTTTTTTACTTCCCCGTGTAGGAAAAACAGTGATAAGGCTGTGCAGGAGGAGCAGGAGGGAAAGGTTATTTAAAAATTGCTTCAATATGGCTCTTTTATAACATTATCTGAATTGGCCTGGATATTTAAAAGAGAATTAGCCATAATGATCTTGCTCTGTCATTTTTCCTTTTGTTTCCAGAAAAAAAAAAAAAGAAAGAATTTGGTTTACCAGCAAAGTTCAGTAGGGGATCCTGCCTACATCTCCTGTTTCTGGCCCATCTCTCTGTTGTGTCCATGTGTCTGCCCTGGGAAGGAGCACTAAGGGCACTCAAAGGGATGGAAAGCTGCATTTACAAAATCATTCCCATCTAATCCTGCCGTCTTGATTAATGTCTGCTACCTCAAAAGAGGTGAACTCTGACAGCCAGGTCCAGCTGCAAGGGGAGCTCAGCATGCCAGTCTGCCCTGTTTGTCACTGGTTTCTCTGTTTCAGCCAAGCATCCTGCCTGGAGAGCCCACAGACAGGGAAAAGGGGTGACAATTTCTCAGCTGGCTGGGAGCAATCTCCTAAAGGACATTTGCCCGATGCAGACAAAATAAGCTTTGCAGGGAGGCTGAAAATTATGGGACTTCAGACAACCACAAAGCGCTGTAAATCTGCTCCCTCGTTGCTCAAGTCTCCAAAGCAGCAAATGTATCACGTTCTTAAAACATTGGAAAAATTTCATTTTGCAAAATTTATTTTTGAGGTCTATCCAACTCAATATTATTTTAATAAAACAACTGAACCCTTTTTCTCCTGTCCTGTGAATTAAAAGAAGTTTTCATCTTGAGGCCATAATTTTTTTTCCAAGTTATAAAAGAAAATCAAAGAAAAATGTGGATTTCTTATGGAAATACAGATAGCAGTCACTAGAATTCTTAATAGGAGGTTGATGTTTAAGTTTTATCCACACATTCTTTGAATATGTTGCAGCAGTAATTGGTGGCTGTGCTCCTTGTTTCAAAAGACAAGCTAAAAGCAGCTTTCTGGCCACAAGACAAAAACAGTTTCACTCATTCAACTTCATTTTGCAAGGAGCCTTCCTACCCTGTCATAAACTCTCTTTGCAAAATGCTGTGATGATGAATTCCTTAAAAAGCAAGTACAAGGAAGGTTTCCAAGGTTTCCAGGGAGGATTCATATCTCTTATTTGACCAGCTGGTTTTATCCAAAAGCATTTCTCTTTTTTTTTTTTAACAGTATGATTTTTTGGTTTGCATTTGATTTGTATAAAATCTCAAAACAATTTCACAATAAATATTAAATACCATACTGAAAAAAATTGTCTTCACACCCTTTCATACGACTTGGTAGCAAAAATATTTGGAAGGCAAAGCAGCATTTCAAAATGCTAAATATCATCTGAAAGGGAACAACCAGTCAGGGTATGGAGCTAAATTATTTTTTCCCAAAAAAAATTTTTAAAAATAACACATATTTCTTTGGATAAAAAATAAAAAATAGGGAATCTAGAAGTGGCTGGAAAAGATCTTCTGAGGGGTGATTATTTTTCCCCCCACTAGCAAAATAGGTATGGAAAATGTAAGTATGCACAGCTGTGTTTATTCCAATGATTAGACATTCTATTTCTCTGTGACCTCTCTGCATTGAGCTGGCAAGACACCTGGCTATGCTTAGAAGTGTCTCATTCGTACATTTACATTTATTCTACTTGGACCTTTCTTTCTCCTTTCCATGCCCTTTTTTTTTTCCTCTAAAAAGACCACAGAAAAAACAACAGTTGAATCTGGTGCACTCCTTCCTCTCTCTATGTTTTTTTCACCTTGGTGAGGTGTCAGTTAAGACTCTGCCCTGTGCCTTCACACATTTTAAATGAAAACCTTAGCACTGTTTGAACTGTGAGCATAAAACCATGTTTTCCATGGCTTTTTCCTGCTGAATCAGAGGGAGAGGGGTGGCTGTGGTCTTTCAGCTGCACTAATGCCATAGCAGGAGTGCAACAGATGCTAAGCCCAGTGCTCCTGCTCTGTAGTTTATTTCTGGTCTGCATTTTATTTCCACAAAATGTGCATGCATAATTTGGGCTATCCCTGCACTGCTGCCCCACAGCTCTGTTTGATATTGATGGAGGATTACTTGATATGGAGAGGTTTGATAGCAAAAAATGAATTTATCACAGAAAATTTACAATCCAGACTGTGCTGCTGATGCAGAAGTGAGACAGAGACGAGTTAAAAGGCTTCCTCACCATCACTGAAGAACTCTGGTAGAGAGCTGAAGTTCTTCCTTGGTCTTCTAAGTCTTAATCCAATGTCCTACCTACTCCTTCAGCCTTCATGCATGCAACAGATTTGGAATCAGGGCTTTCTCTTTGCTCAAGCTCCAAAATTTCTATTTGTTTCTTTTCTACTGCCATTGAAACCATCAAATCTTACTTCCTCAAAGTCATTAGAGTTTCTTCCCCTGCTTCTTCAGATATTTAGGTATTTCAGAGCACTGAATATTGACTGCAAATTGTAGACACACTCCTTTTAGTAACTGATCTTACCATACAGTTGGCTTCCTTAGAGTTACTGTAAATTTAAACTGAAGAAATACAACTGAATATACACAGTACTGCAATAAATTAAATTACTACAAGAAGCATCTGTGCATAAGGCACTCATTTTCCTTTCTTTTCAAACTATCTGAATTCATTTGCTGACCTTCATATAGTGTGCTGGGTACAAAACATTGTCTTGTATCTACTCTGGATACTCTTGTCAAACTAGCTTGCTTTTTTTTTCCTTCAAAACTGGAACTCAAAAAATCTGAATTGCCACAGGATATTACTTAAAGGTACATTTCATTTGCTCTTTTGGTCATTTTTTCACATGAAATGTTTAGGAAGGGGTTACACCCTTGCATATATTTACTTTTGCCTTGATGTATTTATATTTGCTTTATTAGTTGTCCTTTTTGGGATGAATCCTTTTCACTGGGGACAGTTAAGTGATAAAGTAAACATGNTTCATATAGTGTGCTGGGGAAAAAAAAATGGCCTGTTTAAAATCCGGATACCCTTGTCAAACTAGCTTGCTTTTTTTTTTCCCCCTTCAAAACTATAACTGAAAAAATCTGAATTGCCACGGGATATTACTTAAAGTTACATTTCATTTGCTCTTTTGATCATTTTTTCACATGAAATGTTTAGGAAGGGGTTACACCCTTGCATATATTTACTTTTGCCTTGATGTATTTATATTTGCTTTATTAGTTGTCCTTTTTGGGATGAATCCTTTTCACTGGGGACAGTTAAGTGATAAAGTAAGCATGGAACAGAAATAGCTGGGGTGGAAGGAGAAAGGAAGCAGTAGTGAAAATGCAGTATGAAATTTTTCTTCTCTCTTGACCTGGAAGACTCTCCATGTGGGACATTTAATATGAAGCCAGACAGAGTACTAGCTTAGGCATTTGTGTTCCTTGCCATGTGTTCTACAGGAATGAACTGGTACCTAATGGGTTAGATGCATGGAGTAGTTTCCTCTGGTGGCAGAGCTGATTGTCATGTTTTCCACCATTTGAGCTAAGAAAAAGAATTTTTTTTTTCAACCACTAGTATTTTTAAAACCTGAATCATCTCCCTTGCTCAGTGTTTAACATTGCTATGAAGAATGGCCTGCTAAACACCCCACAAAGGACAGCAAGCTGGGGATGCTCCTGATGATAGTGATGGGGGACACCAGAGAGAAACATCCCTTTATGCCACCAGAAAAACCATGTGCTTGCAGTAACCAGGGATTTATAGGGCTTTATAGGGATTCCCTCTGCTCAGAGAAGGGAAGAGAGAGAGAGGATGACTCTTAAGGGTTGCTGTCCAGAAGCATCCAAGGGGTTTTAAGCACCAACCCCCAAATGTAATAGACAGAAGATGCCAGAATCCTTCAATCCCTCTAGAGTGCCATCTTAGAGAAGCCTGAGGAGACATGCCCCTGGTATGGAATGATGTGGGGGACCTTGGCTATCTTGCAGAGTCCATGCAGAAGAAGTCCCCTTGAGATGGGGAGGCAGGATGAGCACTGAGGCAGTAGGTTTATGAGGCTCCTTTGAGCTCGAAACAGTTTGTGGGGGCCCTGGCTTGAAAGGAGGGCTGGAGGGAAGGGGTGGGAACAGGCAGCTGTCCATGCCCTGGCCCCAGGGGGAAAGGTGGTGTGTTCTCTGCCTTCACCCCTCCCACCTTTAAGCCACATTAAAGCCTGATTATTCACGCTTGATGTCAGCAAAGCATCACTACCCACTGCTCACAGATCCCTTCCCCGAGGGGCCATATTACCCCAACCTGCACCAACCCATTTGGGCTGGGGTTCACGGGGTACCCGAGGAACGTGGGAGTCCAGGGCTGACACCCTCAGCACTATGCCATGCCTACTTCATAGAATCATAGAA
>VZTY01015493.1:6225-48972 GCA_013400935.1 Turnix velox
TACATGCATCATGAATGAATCTGCCTCTGGTGGAAATGGGCAAGAGTTTGATGTGTTTAGTGCTATGGACTGGAAGGATGGCATAGGTACTTTGCCAGGAAGTGACCTAAAGGTAAGATGTGTAATTTTTTTTTTAATAGAAGAAATAAAAATGTTCAATGCCAGAAGAATGCATTTCACAAGCTCTATGCTTTTATGAATAAAACATATCTGCAGCTCAGAGTTAAGACCGTGGAGCCTGTTACCTTTTAGTTTCTTGATTAATTTTCTGGTGCTGGCATAGACAGTAGTCATTCCTGTAGGAAGACATAAATTAGCACTACCTCACTATGTAGACAGAAGTAATCAAGTGCACAGAATCCAAAGGAAATCTCAAAAGCTACAGGTGAAAATTCAGTCCACTTAAAGATTCTTATTGAGATGATAATATAATACTCTGTCTTGTCACTGACTCACAGTCACATATGCTTAGTTCTTTTTATTTCTAAAAATAGTTCATTTTTGCTTTGCTCTTTTCATGTGAGTGCCTAGAAAAGTGAATAAAGTGAGTGTTTCTGAGCTTGGTGTAATTTATAATTTGGTTGGTATTGGAATAATAGTTTTAGTTACATTTTTCATGCTGGCTGTGGTTACTAAAGTAAATGATAACAATTTTATTTTGTTTTCAAAGTATTTTATTTGATACTTTTTACTCTCTCATCCAAAGATGTTCTCTGCTGCATTACCTAAAAATATAGTTAATATATTAAAGATTTTCTTACACCCATTTCCTTTTGATAATAGTAATTTTTTCATATAATTCCACTTAGACTATGACTAATGAGATTTTCTCAGAATTTGTTTTTTTAATGTAATCTCATGAATTTCTTAGAACTGCATGTTTTTAAAAGGAGCTTTGTATCCTATGGTGCTTGCTACAATTTCTCTTGTTGAAATAGTCAAAAAGAGTTTGAAATTCAAGATACAGATGTTGTATGCTTTTTTGTGGGTTTTTTTTTTGTTTGATTTGGTTTGTTTTTGTTGTTTTGGGTTTTTTTAAGTTGCAAAATCATAGAAAAGACTGAGAGCATAACTTTCTTAAGAGGGGAACTCGGGAGACTTTGGGTGGACATCCACTAGAGTTGCTGTACTGTGTCATTATCTTGTCTTAGAGAGGTTCTCCTCCCCCTCCACTCTGCCCTAGTGAGACCACATCTGGAATATTGTATTCAGTTCTGGGGCCCTCAGTTGAAGAAGGACAGGGAACTGCCCAAGAGAGTACAGTGCAGAGACACAGATGATGAAGATATTGGAGCATCTTCCTTCTGAGGAAGGGCTGAGGGAGTGGATCTCTTTAGCTTGGAGAAGAGGAGACTGCAGGGTGACCTTATTCATGTTTACAAATATGGAAAGGGTAAATGTCAGGAGGATGGAGCCAGACTCTTCTCATTGACATCAAATGACAGGACAATGATGCAAGCTGGAACACAGGAGGTTCCACAGAGATACAAGAAAAAACTTTGTCAGGGTGAGGGTTGCAGAACAGTGGCACAGGGTGCCTAGAGAGGGTGTGGGGTCTACTTCACTGGAGACATTCAGAACTCCCCCGGACATGTTCCTGTCTGACCTGATCTCAGTGTTCCTGCTCCGTCAGGGGGATGGGACTAGATGATCTCTCCAGGTCCCTTCCAATCCCTCACATTTGGTGATTCTTTCTTGTGATGGACACAGCAGTCTGTGGATGGTGTCATTGGTATTGAACAGAGCGAACTAGCCAGTTCCCTCGAGCTGCTGGTTTCCCTCTTGCTAAAGCCACCCTTGATGCCTGTGGCTGCCTTTTGCTGCCAGGCCTGACTTGGGTTCATCAACTCATAACTCTCCTTCTGCAAATCTTTTAGGTAGTCAGTCCCTGCTCTGTTCTGTCCTAGGTGTAGAGTCATCCTTTTTTATAGCTTCATGAGATCCTGTTGGCCTGCTCCTTCAGTGTATTTAGGCCTTTGTGATTAGCAAACTTAACCTTATCAGCCTGTCTATCCAATTTGGTAACTGGCTTTTGCAGTGTGTACACATATTGAAGTCCCAGTATTGCTTTCTGTGTACCTCCTTTTCCATTTGAACTAAGTCAGGAGTCCCTAGTTCATTCATACTTGCCTTCATTCATGTTTGCTCAACTACTTGCCCACTGGCATTCATCGTTCTCTTGTGAGGTCCCTGGAGAGATACCCAGGTCTTCTGGGCCCATTCACCCTTTAAAGCAGTCTTCTTTGTGATCCTGTCAGCCAGATTTCTGAACAACCCAAAATCTGCCTCTCTTGAAGTCCAGTGCTACTGGATAGCATATATTGAAACACTGCATTTTTAATATAGAAGTTTGGAGGATTTACTTCCCTGAAGTCCTTATTTTTTGTCATGTAAATCGTAAGTAATTTTCTTGTCTTTACTGGTTGCATGATGAAGTTTCATGCTTATTTTACAACTGAATTTTTTAAGAAATCTCCTTTCTTGTGTACTATATCCAGTCTGCTCAGATTATCAGGTGAGTATGTCTGAGCAACCGTTGGGTTTTTTTTAGAACCACTCCATTTTAGGGAATCTAAGCTCCTTTATGAATAAAAAGCTGGTAAAAAAAGACTGTTCTGAGTAGTGTAAAAGACCTGAATCATTGACAAATAACTTTCCCTGGTATTTTATTCTCATTGCTTAAATTTAGCTTGTCTTATTATACAGCTAAATCAGAAATACAAAGCTGTATTATTTCTTTTGGCTACTAAGTCCTATGGGCAGTGTCATGACCACAACACTTCACTGACAGAGGCTGCACCAGGGGGCACTCGCTCCCCAGTCAAGTGGGAGTGGGACTCCACTTAAATATCAAATCTCTATTCTCAGCCATGACAAGATCTACATGTGTTTCCATATCACTAAAATGCCTAAAATGTTCTTTTCCTATGATTCTGAGCAGTGTTAATTGTCAGATTTTTGTCACATGACAAAAGGCTGAGGGGATGCATTCTCCAGATTTTGCTAAAACTATTCAGCAGAAACAGCTGATAAAACAGTTAATACTTCTTGAATGTGTCTTTGAACATGCCGTGTGACAGACAAATTGTGAAAATGCTAGAATTTCAAATTATACATGGGGTAGGGAGAACAAAAATTGTACAGTCTAATGTACTGAAGACTGAGAACAAAAATTTTAGCATTGTATATTGGTTCTTTTGTGATGCTAAAACAGAAAACTTGAATTCCACTAGAGTTTAAAATATTTTACAAATTAGACGATGCCTTCATGTGGAAGACTAAGTAATCTGTGCTCATCTGAAAAACATCATTGCTTACCAGTTACTCCGCATGGTGTGAATATAAATGTGAAATACTCATCTCTTTTGCCTCTTTTTTTTTTAAATCTATGTACTGAGTGCAGGCAGTAACACCAACACTTCAAGATTTAAATGTACTCTTGAAATTGAAAAAGCTGTAATAATTTACAGTCACTTCCTACTGCAGTGGCAGAAGTTCATGAAGTACGTTGTAATGAGTTTCTGGTGCTGATGTTTGGAAAGCAAGCTGTTGCATACTGCATGGACAGAATTTTGGTCACTATTCCCAGCTTACGAATTGTGCTGGAATGTAAAAAAAGCCCAAATAAATCTGATGACTGAAAAATTTACTTAAAGCTGGGGAGCTAATAGGGTAGGAAAGTGAATATAATTGTGGTACCTAAATGATAGAATATTGGTCAGTGTTGCTCAGTGTGATGGTGATTCATAGCACTGTGTTCCTAGATGCATGTGTGAAGCAGCTCAGGGCAGTAAAGTGTATCTCTCCACTTGCCTGTTCTGAAATGGCATTCAAGCTTGTTTGATACAATTAACATTTTGAGAACAACCAGAGGAGTTTTTTTTGGGTTTTTTTCCCTAGCATCATTATGTGTCAGAAATACCATGTGGTGTCCCATGCAATAACTAACTAAAGTTATTTTTTCAGTGCAAAGCTGTGTCTTGCTCACACAGTGGGATGTGCTACACTGAATTTGGGGAAACATATTTTTTTCAGGGGAGAGTCCCTGAAAGTGTCAACAGGAAACAGCAATTACCAGGAACCAATTAAATCACTGCCTCTACTGGGATGGGCATTATTCTAGAGAGAAGATAGATTCCCTTCCCTTCAGGGAAGCTGATAAGGGGTAGAGCAAGACTGAAGAGACTTTCTCTGGGCATGTATGAGCCCCTGCAGATACAATTGGTAGCTTTGTCTTTTACACATGGAGGTAACTTTCTTCTGTTGCAATCTAAAGTAAGTAATTCAATTGTGCTGTGCTTCATCACCATTGATTCATGGTTTAAAACTTTACACTGTCTTGATATTATTTTATTTTTTGAAAAAATCACCGTAACTCCAAAGCCAAGAAAAGCTGGAATTGGGTTCACCTTTGGATTTTTAATTAGGCTTCCTCATATGTAGTTGCAGTGATCACGTTGTATTTTAACACAAAATCTATGGTATCATTTGCAGTAGATGCTGTTTGGCTTGTAATTAACTGGGCAGAGGATTTCAGGAAGGGAAAAAATAGTGCTATGATTAATGCAGGTAAATCCTATGCAGGAAAGCTGAGCACTGCACTTGTTTCTACCTCAGCCTTCCTGTGCAGTGACAAACGACTCACAGGAACCAAACTCTGCCAGGTAGCCATTAATTTTTTTTCTTTTTTTAACTTGTCACTTGCTTGAGTATTAGTGATTAGTATTTAGAAATATTCTGTCTGAAATACTTCAGAACCAGGGTTGCTTTTGTAGGTCAACTTCTGGATCAACAAGCATTGTCTTGTCAGGCCTTGACTTCTGGCTCTGTCACTGATTTATGTGTCACTTTAAGAAAGCTGTTTAGCTATGATTTCATAGAATCATATAATGGTTTGAGTTGCAAGGGACTTTAAAGATCATCTAGCTCCTACCCCCTGCCGTGGCAGGGACACCTCTCACTAGACCAGGTCAGTCTATGCCTCATCCAGCCTGGCCTTAAACACCTCCATGGAGGCAGCATCCACAAACTCTCTGGGCAACCTCTTTCTCATCATAAACAATTTCTTTCTTATATCCAGCCTGAATCTCCCCTCTTCCAATTTATATCCATTACTCCTAGTCCTGCCATCACATACCCTGTTAAAAAGTCCTACCTCAGCCTTTCTGTAGACCCTCTTCCAGTACTGATAAGCTACTGTGAGGTCCAATAAGCTACTGTGACATCCACTAAGTCACTAAGTCAGCAAAAAGCTCTAATATACACAAAAAAGGAAGGAAAAATTTCCTACTCAAGTGGACATAAGAAGGCAGTAGAGAAAAATCATTGAGAAGTCATCTTGTACTAAGATGATTCTTAAGCACTTGAGGTGGAGAGGGAATTGGAAGAGCCTGAGGAGTGTGTAAGAATGACACAGATAAGCATTACTGCAGACAAGACTGGGATGTCAGTGTTTTGCTGGGGAAATATCAATCTCTCTTGCTAAGGATACACGTTTTCAGATGGTGCCTCAGCTTTCCATTCAGGAATGATGAGAAAATGTTCTTCTTACTTTTATCCTTTCCTGCTTGTGTCTGCCCATATAGGAAGAACCTTTCCTTTTGTTCCCTCTCCTTCGTTATATCAGGATTACCCTATTGTTGTGTTACAGATACATCTTAAAATCAATTGAAGATTGCTTGAAGTGCCTGACTTCCTTACTGGTAGCATTCTTCCAGTAGTGAGAGAGCATCTTTACCCATCCCTTGATGGTGGTGTGGAATTCAATGTCTGATTTTATGAGTTAGGGAGCCCTAAATACCCTGGGAACCTGCTTAAGTTATTGTCTTTTGTTGTTCTTGGCAGAGCAGGAGCATGCAAACATGATCTCTTGTTGTTAAAAAGGGGAACAGCCAGGTGCAGGGACATGTTCTCTAAACCCTTTACATCCTTGGAAGAGAAAAAATTCCGCCACCAGGCAAGCCTCAGGTATCACATGCTTCCAGAGTGCTTAGAAATAATCTGGAAATAGAGTACTCAGAAGGATGAAGCGCTAGAAAGTGATATTTTTATTTTCTTTTGTAAGTGGACAGCTCAGTTAAGAGAGCCTCCGACCCTGATCTGAGGGTCAGGAGTTCAGGTCCTTGTCTAGGTATGAGACTTGTCAGAGCTGGGCTGATGGTTGGACTTTATGATGATCTGAAAGGTCCCTTCCAGCCTAAAGTGATTATGATTATGGATGAGCACAAAGATTTTACTTCAAGAATTACTTTGCGCTGCATTATAACAGTAACTGCTGGGGTGCCTGCAGCCTTTTTGGATACCAAATCATGTAGAGTAAATAAGACTGTCTTTAGTGCTTGAAGAAAGTATAAAATGCACAATAGCTGCCTCATTTTCTGAAAGCTATCCAGCCACTGCCTGGGGCAGTTGTTCTGTGGAAAAAATAGTTTGTGATCCTGCATGTAAAGCCTGTGTTACACACGGAGAGGAAAATGGTTGAATAGGCAAGTTCTTGTATTTACTAGCTTACTCAATGTAAATAATATGTAAAAAATAGTTTAGAACTTAGAAGGATGTTGTTGGACATTGCAGTGTCAATAGGTGATTCCTTTACTTTAAAGGAAGGAGGACCTGTAAGGTACCAGTAGTGCCTGAAATCACTGTGATTAAACTGTAATCAAAATGAAGAATGATTATAACTTTTTGCTAACCAGAGATCTGAGTGCTTTTTTTCCAGGAAACCCAAGGCATGGGCTCTCTTAGAAGAGTGTTGTGTAACTGTGTGACTTTAGTTATTTCATATGCATGAAGAACATTTGCGTAATTTAGTTTTGTTTTGGATAATATGAATTTTCTAGGTTTATTCTGAGCTAGTCCACAGTATTTTATATTCAAGGTAAGATTTACTCCTGATATTACTGTCAGAAAGCAGCAACAATTGTATTTATTGCTAAGAACTCTTTGTCCTTACCTTGCCCAGTAGATGGTAGTGTTGATTGTTTTTTCTAATTTATTTTGAAGTTGTGCTTCAAGACGTGTAAGGCTTTTTCAGTTTTGTCCTTTGCATTTCAGTTGTTGCTCACTTTTCTTTCTTTTTATTTCTGCCTGCTCTCCTAATTTATTTTACTTTGTAGAAAACAGTAGTAGGTTTTATTCTGATTTAGTCTCTGTGAGTCCTGATGAGACCTTATACATTCTTAAAAGGCCACAAGTAACAGTGGAGAAGACAGTTTTTTGCTGTGTAATAGTTAACATGCTGCAGCAGGGACTTAATCTGGATCTACATGGTACGTATTTTTTCACGCAGCTTTGAGTTTACAAGAATGAATCTGCAATATGATAGACATTTTGTATTGTTTGCAAACCTATTTCTATCCTCTGGCATGAGCACACTCAGTATTTTTTACGAAATGTGGACGGAGAGAACTGAAAGAGCTTTTAATATGTAATTCCCCTGACACATAACTAGAGTGCCTGCTAGCCTGTGGCAAAGAACTTAGATTAGAAACAGAGAGCTCCTAGAACCACTGCAGGAGGAACAGCAGATGTTCACCTATGGTGTAGTGCTTAGTCAGGTTTACTAAGAAAAAGTTAATTTCCATGGTTAAGCCCAGCATGTGGAGGACAAAGAATGATCAAGAATATGGAGCAACATTTTCATAAGAGGAAGAGAAGTGGCTCATGCTTAGCAAAATTAAGTTTACTTAATAAAATTAAAATTAATAAAACTGAGTTTTTGGAGTACACAATTCCTTGCTCCAAGTGCATGCCCAAAGAGTAAGGATGTAGGAGCTGTAGAGTAATATTGGATTAAGAATGGATGGGCATAAACTATCTATGAATACACCAAAATGAAGAGTTGCAGGAAGGGTTTTTTGAGAAACAAATTCAGGAATGGGCTTTCACTACATATAGTGGTAGCAGAAAATCTGTCCATTTCACCACTGTAGCTGAAACATTTATGAAACACTTTGTTTGATGCTATTACCTGTAATTAAAAAAAAAGTCTTAATCTCAGTGACTTACGATGCTGTGTAAATTTGAATGCTGTTTTAATAAAAAAAGAATGTTTGTAGATAGTAATTTTGATCCCTGTTGAAGAGCTTAGCATATGAACCAACAGAAATAGTTCATAAAGTATTTATAATATTTTATCATTTAATGGTTATTTACCTGCTTTTTCTTTTGTGAATGAATATAAAATTTCCTGGGGATGTAAGATGATTTATCATTTCCCAAGTATATGAAAAATTAGCTCTGAGGGGAAGGAGTCTCCAGTGGTGTTTAGATGGAAGCTGCTGTTTATTTTCCCTTTTGATCCTAGTAGAAACTGCTAAACAAGGTGGCTATTTTTTGTTTGTATACTTACTCATTGGTAGTTGGACCCACCCTGCCAACTCAGTTTACAATGTATTTGTGTTAGAAGAACTACAGAAGAACTCAGAATTGTGTGTTGTCTCAGAAATGTGTGTTTGCATTGTTGCTCACCTGTACATGAAACCAAAAAGTTAAATGTTCTAGCTCAATGTTATACTATTTCTGTTTATCTCACAGTGAATTTGCTTATGAAATCTGCTGAGGTTTCTTTCTTCTCATCCTCTTTACCACCTGATCTTTTAGGACTGTTGCTTCCATTTACTAGGATAGTGATAGAGGTTTTTCTTCTTAAGAGGTTTCTTAAAATTTGCAACAAGGTGCTTGTCAAAAGTCAAGTGGATTAAAATTCGCACACAACAAGCTTTATAATTGATTCTCTTTTAAACAATGGAGTGACAAGAATCTAGCATCTTGGTGAGATTTTAAAAGTGCTTGATAATGGATAATGGCTTGGCTTTGTTTCCAGCAGTGTGAATTTTGCTGTTTGCTCTAGTGAAAATAGCTTTAAGGAAAATCCATTAATCCATTGTAAATTTATAGACTTACTGAAGGAGTTGGGTGACTGAGATACAAATTGTATTTCGTAGAATGCTATTTGTCCATCCTCAGGCTCAATGGCACCATTTCCTTTTGTGTATCACCAGACTGTTGGAACACCTAGGAGAATGTATGGGAGGACTGTTCTTACTATAACAAACGCGTGGATCACCCAAAATAGGAGAAATACAACCAAACCATTAGATTTATTTTTTATCTCCTATTTTCTAGGCTGAAGAGCCTTCCAAAAGTCTTGAATTTTTTCCATGGACATATAAGCCAATAGTTTAGATCCTTTTTTTTTTGTCATAGAATCACAGAATTATTTGGGTTGGAAGGGACCTTAAAGATCATCTAGTTCCAACCTCCACTAGACCAGGTTGCTCAGTGCCTCATCCAGCCTAGCCTTGAACAACTCCAGAGAGGAGGCATCCACAACCTCTCCGGGCAAGCTGTAACAGTGTCTCACCATCCTCACAGTAAAAAATTCCTTTCTTATATCTAGCCAGAACCCCCCCTCTTCCAATATACATCCATTACAGTGGACATTAATTGGCATGTTGCTCTGACAGCTTTTATCCTGTGGTGGCTTTGTGCAGCATGCCACTCTGTACATCCATTTTTGCTATTTTTAAGTACTTAACCTCTGTAATAAGGTATTGTTGCTGCTTTTCCTCCATAGCTAAAACCAGAGTACAACTTCCCAGGTCTAAAGTGTTTTCTTGGTAAGCTAGTGAGAGCCCAGCATACACAGCAAGGCAGAAGTACCTGTAGCTAGAGTGGGAGTAAGTGGCCATACTGCTACAGGGTTTCCCCCAAAGAAGAGCTGGAGGCTTCTGATTCTGATAGAGGTGAGGTTGAGGACAAAACCAGGAGATACAGAGGTCACATGGGTCACTGGGCCTGGTAGCATTGTTGCTAAGGCAGTAGCAAATGGTTGCTTCCCATTCCTGATCCTGTTTCAGTATGGTGGCCCCACTGCTGGAGAGCTGCTTTAATGGTTCAGCTCTCCCTGCCTTCCCTGTAGGCATCTGTCCTTTGTTTGATGACTGTCAGTCAGCCCCGTGAAGGCAGAAGGACTGATACTCACTGCCCTAGCAAGGGCAATGTCCATGCTTACCACAGTAGGTCAAGGAGGACCATGTGCCTGGTGTTGGAGCTGAACATTGGTGGGACCATGGAGGGATATTCCAAGTTTTAATTGGGTGGTTCAGAAGTACCTTCAGTGTGTGGATGTTCTGGTTTACATCATATGAGGGTACCGGAGAGTGTTTCCAGAAGCTGATTAGTAGCCTCCCTGTGACTTGCTGAGCCAACACTCTGCAGCGTTGCTGAGCAAGGAGAGTCTTTCCCTCTGCATCTTTCTACTGCAGAGACAGCAAAAATGAGCTTAGCCAAAACAGGAGCCAGGCTGGGTGTGTTAGTCACCTGTAAGACACAAGGATCCTCTTCTGAGTGGGAACTCTGCTGTTTTTCTTTGGGTGGAACAGAGTGAATGTCTCTGCTCAAGCTGGAGTTATGAGCATTTGGTTTTAAGGAATTTGGGTGCCTTTCAAAACTGAACTCCTTGTCTTTCAGTCTAGCTAGATTTATTAATCTGCCCTCACTTAGGTTATCTGTTGTGAGCATAGCTGATGCCAGGTCAAAGTCTTACAACAATGTGAAGTCTTCCCTTTCTTCCTCTCCTCCTCCTGAGCTGCCTGTATCCCTTTAGGACCTGCTGGTGCTTTGCAAGTGCCATACCTGGAAGGACTGTATTAGTGAAAGCACTT
Organism: Turnix velox; assembly: GCA_013400935.1. Taxonomy (NCBI): domain Eukaryota; kingdom Metazoa; phylum Chordata; class Aves; order Charadriiformes; family Turnicidae; genus Turnix; species Turnix velox. The sequence continues at coordinate 16,893 of VZTY01015493.1, forward strand.
TGCAGTGGTATGTGCATTATGGGGCTTACCTTTGACACTTAGTCAGAATGGCTTGTTTTCAATATGCCATAGCAGAGCAGATTCGAAAGTGGGAGGGAGTGATTCATTGTGCAGCCTCTGGGGGCACAGAGGAAATCAGTTGCAGTTTTTCTCCCCATTGCCTGGCGAGAGAAACTGAAATAGGCATCATGCTGCTGTCCCGAGGGGGTGTTCCCATGGATGAATGCTGGGGAGCATTGAAAGACTCTCTCAAGCATAGTTTTTCTTGTTGATCTCCATTGGGGAGAGCACCTTGCTGCTAGAGATCCTGTCCTCTCTGGCAAAATTCAGAGGGTTCTACCCCTTTGCAGTTCAGACATTAAAAACGCTGCCTTCTGTTCAACCTGTGCAACCAGTTGGGCCTGCAGACCAAATAGACTGGGAAGTTGAAGTTTATTTTCATCTTCCAGTGCTGTAATCATTATGGTACTTGGAAGATGGATAAAACTCCTGGTTCTCCCTTGTAAGCACAGCATGTGGGGTATTGTTGAGCCTTACTTCCCACTGACAGTAATACCATATTCAGCCTGTAGTTCATAAACTGCCTTGAGATGTTTGTCTCCGTCCACTTCACAGCACAGAAGTGCTGTATTTTCAGAGAACTTTGAAGTTTCTGTACTCTGGGAAGCATTTGTATTTGATGTTTAGTTCCTTTCTTGTTAACAGAAATACTCAATGGCCGGAGTGCATTATTTGGTGGCAATGAGGAGCATGTAGTTAGGAGATTTGGGTTTTTTTGTATTCTTGTAAGTTAGATATCCATCTGCATGCGGGGGCATCTTGATCAGTGTCTATTGGAAATTAGTATTTTTTTGGTAACAAAATAGATTCTGATTTTGCATGGAAGGAACAAGAGAGACTTTTCCAACAAGAAAGAAATTTCCAATTTCTTGGGCGTAAGAGAAACACATAGAAATTAGATAATATGATGAGGACACCATGTAAAAACTATGTTGGTGAGCAGAAAACAATGTGCTAAGAGAGTGTTAGTAAATACTTACTATATTCTATGCCATTTCCTCTGTCTTACAGTTTAGAGTGAATGAGTTTGGGGCCCTGGAAGTGATTACAGATGAAACTGAGATGGAAAGTGTTAAAAAGGCAACTGCTACCACAACCTGGATGGTTCCAACTGCTCAAGAAGGTGGGTTAATAGACAGTAAACTTTTTTTGTGGTAGACTGTGTTTTACTTAATATATCAGTTTTTCCTTAAGATTGCCCCCAATATAAATAATTTGCTGTAATGGATAAAGTATCTCTAATGATGCTACCTATTTCTTGGAGTATGAATAAGTGTGAAAATAAGTGCATTTTAAATTAAAAAGAAATAATTCCACCAGAAAACAGTTAGCTGCAGGTATTTTTTCTACCTAACCTTTTCTAAGTTGTTGAGAAATGCTTAAGTGATATTTTTGTTAAGATGGTTCTCCAGACTGCCCCCAAATTTACCTCCTTAGAGTTCATGTGTGACAAAAGTACCTGTGAAGTACCTTCATATGATGCTGGCTGCTGCCCAGCTGCTACCACTGATGTCAATGTATGCTGCACCGCTGCCTTGCTCCTGCTAACACTGCTTTTTCACAATATACAAATAAGTGTGCAGTGACCATTTATGTTTTTCTTGAATAATGAAATTCTAATACCAAATAAGGTATTTCCTGAATTTAAAATACTAATGTGTGGTCATAAATTCTGAAAGTTTTGATACACTGACTCCAACAATGACTGAATTATGTGAAAGAGAGTATCATAACTGGCTTTTGGAATTGCTAACCTAATCAATTAATTACCTAGTGTTTTTTTCTCTTGTTGATATTTTATATTTCTTTCAAAATATGCATTCTGTGACTCCTTTGAAAAGCAGTCTTCAGAAGTTTGGTTTCCTACTCACCAGAGCAAGCGTGATAAGCAAAGTCAATGAAATTTTTCTTTTGTACCTTGAAGTTTTAATTGCTATGTGTTGTTTATGAGTAGGAGAAACATTTTCACCAGTGGGAAAGTAGTTTGGGCCACAGCTGCAAGGTCTGAAGCTTCAGACCACAGCCACTCTGTTCTGTAGGTCTGTTAGTTATTTAAGACTGAAATTGTGATAGGAACAATGTGGTAGCATAGTAAAATAGTGTTGCTGCTGAAGTGTGTTTGTGGACACATAAATATATCAAGTAAGCATCCCACTACTACCCTGCACTGTCTTTGATTAATTTATTTCTCTGCAAAGACAAAAATACTGCTGAAATTTTCCGCTGATGATGCTGGAATGTAAATATAGCACATAAATTCTACATTCTTCTAGTGGAGATAGTCTGTGCACTAGAGTTCATTTGACTTCACTTTCAAAGGCAATACAGTACTCAAGCAAAAGAAACAGTTTGTGTCTTGAAATTTGCCTCTTTTGGGAGGGCAAAGTCTATCCCAGAAGTAGACTGTGCAAATTCAACAGCCTGCTCTAGAACTGGAGAACTTGACTGTTTCATACTAGCCAGTGAGTGAAAGAAATGGAATCCTCTGCTAGGCTACATGTACATTGTAGTTTAGGATAGGCATGTAACAGTGTAACTTTACACAGTGTAACAGTGTAACATGTAACTTTGATACTAATTTGGTTTTTTTTTACCTCTGATAGACTTCCTGCAGGTTAAGTAATAGCTACTGCTATGAGAGACTATAGAATGTAGTCAGTCATTTACTTACAGAAATCAGTACACCTTTTGAAAAATAACACCACCCCAAAACCTTCTTTCCAAATGATACTACATAAAAGACAAAAATGAGGCAAGTCAGTGTGAGGTGACATCCATGCATTGATGGCTCTGGGCAGTCAGTGCAGTCCCTGTTGTAAAACTCCTTCCACAAGTAGCCTTGTCAAGCAGTGTCAATGTGGTACCGATGGCAGAAGTGTGAAATTGATGGATTCTTCTCTCTGGTCTTGCCATATGAAAACCCAACTTTCTTGTCAGGAATATAGGCTCCATAGAGACACTAACTTCCAGTTCTTCATTCAAAAAGTAGTGATTTCACTTCCCTTTTTCTGATTGCTTGGCAGAGCCCATTGAGGGTGACAGTGAATGTGTCACCTCTACCTAAGTGTATCTTGTTTCTTTGTTCAGCCTTTTCAGAAAAGACGGAGATCTCCACAAGGTTGAAGGAAGCTGCAGAAATGGATGGACTTATTTTCTGTGAAAATTGCTATCGCTATGGTACGGTAGAAGAATTCGTTCCTGAAGGGAAATTTTGCAGCCAGAAATGTGCCCAGCAAGTAAAAAACATGTAGGTATAAAGCATAGAAACAAAGAATTTGTCATAAATGCAGCATGAGATAAAAGTGGAGGTATTGGTAGGGCAAAGTAATATGTTAAGAAGCCATGTTTTGATCAATCTCCATCCGTTTGTAATGTTCTTTCACAGTTTTTCTTGTGAATGCTCTAGCAACGTAGAATCATAGAATGGTTTGAGTTGGAAGGGACCTTAAAGATCATCTAGTTCCAACCCCCTTCCCATAGGCAGGGACAACTCCCACTAGACCAGGTTGCTCAGTACCTTGTCCAGCCTGGCCTTAAACACCTCCAGAGAAGGGACATCCATAACCTCTCTGAGCAGCCTGTTCCAGTGTTTCACCACCCTCACCATAAAGAATTTCTTACATCCTACCTGAGTCTCCCCTCTTCCAATTTAAATCCTAGTTCTCTCATCACATATCTTATTAAAAAGTCCTACCCCAGCCTTTCTGGTGAGCCCCTTCAGGTATTGAGAATTTACTATGATGTCCCCCCGAGCCTTCTCTTCTCCAGGCTGAACAAGCCCTACTCCTTCAGCCTGTCATCATAAGGGAAGTTTATCTTAACACTGGTGCTGAAGGCAGCCTTTTTTGTTCAGTTCTGCCATCCAATGCAAGTGGTAAAACAGTCTATGTAGTGCACGTATCAGTGTCAGATGCTCACCCTGTTTCATAATCACTGGAATTAAGATAATCAGTAATGAGATGGTTCGTGTGGTAGGCTAATTATAACAAGAGCTGTGTTAGAAATGGCAGTGAGTAAAGACATGGGCATCCTGCAGTGTCTCAGTTCCTTTTCGTTCAGCTTGGACAGTTGATTTCATCATAAGGTTTGTGTTGCTTTCCATTCTGTGTTGCCTAATGCTCCATTACTGTAGTTTTTATCATGTAGGATTTTGTGTGTTTTTCTTCAGTTTTAGCTAAAATTAGTCAGTTCCAATTTTTTGTTTAGTGATTAGAGCAGTCTCATACCAGCTTTCTCCAGTTGCATTTGTCAACCTTAATTACTTTTGCTTTCCTTTCTGTGAGCTGCCCTGCAGTCATGAACGTTTTGCTGCTCTGTGAGACTTAATGATGTATGGGAAAAGATTAACTTTTTAAGACATAGAGAACTCATTCAGAGTAAGCTGATGTCTTTCCTTTTACAATTGCTGTTGTGTGTCTCTCCAGTTAATTCCTTTGACAGGTTTAATTTCAGTACTGATTCTGAGAATGTATTTCATATGAATACTTGACCTTCTAGTTAACTTACTTTTCACTTGTTTTATGAATATGAGAAGTGAAAGAACTATGGCTTTATGTCGTTCTGTTACTCCTGTAATAGAGAACCAAAGGAAGAAAAGCCCAGTGTGGAATACAATGGGGAAGATGAATCCAAAGGCATTCGGAAAAGAAAAGCAAAGTTACCTGTCAAAGAAGAATCCAGGGATAACTGGGAGAAGAGAGACAATACCGTTGAAACTGTTAGTATGCATCATAAACCCTTTCCTGCAAGTATTTCAGTGGCACTTTTGCCTCATATTGCAAAGTCAGCAACTTCATCAGTCTACAAAAAGAAATGATGGCATCATTCTGTCAGAGCCACAATAAGTAGTTGGTTCATTTGCCAATAATATGTAGCTACTGCCAGTGAACTGAGCTGAGTTTTATCTCTTTTTCCTCCCTTTTTAAGAACAGAACAAAAAGGATTTAAAGGAAATATGATATTAACCTAGATTTGCTTTGTTTCCAGCATAGAAAAATAGGAGTATTTCCCAAGTCATAACACTTTATCATTCTGCACATGAATCATGAATGAATTACTATAGACCAGTAATTTTTTTACAGTGAAAGCTACATTACAGTTAAACAGAGATTACATTTGATATTCTCAGTTTAATTTGCCTTAGAAAATCATAGCTAAAGATTTGGTTTAGTTCTCTATGATAGCGTAATGTGCTTTGGGACATCTTTTGGTTTGGTTTGATTTTGTTTTGTTTTTTTCTAATTCTGTTTGGATTTGTTCCTTTAGAATAAACATATCACAGTACCTTTCCTTTGTGCTCATTTTCCCACAATACTTGTTTTACTCTCAGTATCTGTGGCACAGTTTTGGAGCACAGTTTTGAGGTAAAAGGGGAGAGTTCTGCAACTGCTGAGTTGTCAGAAGAGAGTTTGTCACTCTGTGTATAGCAGTATCTTAGGCAGAAGTCAGGGGACACCTTTACCTCCATTCATCTACCCTATCAAATGAGTACTACTTCTGTTTATCTATTTGGGTGCTAGTGAAAAACCATTAGCACATGAGCAGTGAAATAAATTAAAAAGAACCAGTGCTATTTTCTTTTCAGTAAAACAGTTGCACTCTTGAAAAAACACAGACTAAAACTGTGTAAGTTTTTTCTTTCAGTTATTTAGGAAGCATGAATGTGACAAAGAAACTATTTATTTCTGGCTTAGCTAGGCCTGATGAAGGCTTTGTGACCTGCTTTAGAGACTGGCTGGCTGACTGTTGCCTGTTGAGAGTCCTGTCTATCATTTTCACTGTGTGCACTTTGATTTGTCACCAATAGCTTGCTTTGGTTTTATTAGACACCTGCAGGTTTGTTTGAGATAGTGGAGAGTTATGTTGGTAGCCAATTAAATGAAGTCACAGTTAAACCTTGAGTTTCACCTGTTTTTACTCCAGTAATGAGTTTACTGCACTCTTCTGTTAATTTAGGAGGACAAACCTGAAGGAAGGATCTTGAGAGTCTCACAAAGAAGCAGGAAAAAAAGGAAAGGGGAAATAACAGTTTTGAAACAAAGTAAGTTAATTTACGAAAGAAAAATCTCAACTATCATTCCTAAGGTGATACTGATCTCTTATTGTGAATTGCCAGCATTGTTTAACTGAATTTGTATTCCCTATCAAGTATATTTTTGTCAGCAATTAAGTTAAGGCCTGAAATAACTGAGAGAGCCAAGTGAAAACTGTGTTAAAAAACCCTCATCCATGTAGGATGTTACAGTTTATGTGCCTCCAGCAGCATGAAGGAGGATATAGTGAGTTTAAATGTAATTTATGTACATTTTAGCTGGTTTTTTCATCCTTGTAAAAAGTGCCAGTATTAAAGGGAATGAGACCCATTGAGTTCCCAGCTTCTGGAAGACATGTATTAAGCAGAAGTTAAAACTTGCTATTGTTTACTTGGGGATCAATTCTGTATCTACAGGTCTTTGCTGGAAATAGACACATTTATGGAACTGTTCAGGAATGATTGATGTAATCAGTCCAAAGGGACAGATGCTACATCAATCAGCATAGTAAAACTTATTTTAAACAGGTACTGCTTTTCCACACTATTTAAAGATGCTTTTAGAAAGAATGGTAGAATATGAAAGTATTATACTTCAATGTTACACCAGTGTTACACAGAGGTACATCTTGCCCTTAGCAGAAGTTGCCAGACCACTAGCCAGCACAGAGCACATGGAAGAACTTTTTCTTGCTGCTAATTAAGATCTCAATTACTGGAAACCTTTCTATATAAACCAGGAAGGAGGATCCGTCATGTTCCTGGTGCCATTAAGCCTACAGAGCTACTTCTTTTCCTGAAATAAGTCCTGAGGAAGCACTGTGAACACATTTAACAAAATGCAGATTTGAGATGGATATATTGCAAACTTTGAAATGCTTGGGTTTTTATTTATTGAGAAGTTTACAGTTACAGAATTTGTTTGCTATTGTGTGCTTCTTTACAGCTGTACCATCAAAAGGAAGGCAAGCATGGTGCTGGGCATCCTATCTAGAGGAAGAAAAGGCTACTGCGGTACCTACTAAGCTTTTTAAAGAGGTATGACCTTCCGAACTTGAAATCATTAATCCATCTAAGATCATAAGATTTTTAGGAGATCTACTACAACAGAGTAATTTGAAGATGTTACATCTCCCTGGTAGGAAAATCTACCTGATTAAAATAATACTAGCCATCAGCAATTGACTGGTTTGTCAGAATATATGAAATTATGTATCTTTCTCTGCTTTTGCAAAGATACATGTAATTTTAGGTGATGCTGGCCTTAAACACCTCTATAGAGGGGGCATCCACAACCTCTCTGAGCAGCCTGTTATAGTGTCTCACCACACTCACAGTAAAGAACTTGTCTTACATCCAGCCTAAATCTCCCCTCTTCCAATTGACATCTGTTATTTCTAGTCCTTCCCTCACATATCCTATTAAAAAGTCCTACCCCTACCTTTCTGTAGAGCCCCTTCAGGTATTGAGAAGTTACTACGAGATCCCTCCTGAGCCTTCTCTTCTCCAGGCTGAACAACCCCAATTCCTTCAGCCTGTCTTCGTAAGGCAGTTGCTCCAGCCCTTTGATCATCTTCATGGCCCTTCCTCTAGATCTGCTCCAACAGCTCAATGTCCTGTTGAGGGCTTGTCGTTTGCCTGCTGTGGTAGTCTCTGTCATTTAAGTGCTTTCTCCATTTGCTGTCTATCTTGCTTGGAAGAGAGCTCTGTATGCAAACATGCAAGGGTTTTGTGCTCTTCTCTTCTCTTGCAAAACATGTGAGCATGTCTCAGCTGCTCTACTTCTACTGTGTATAGCTAGTATTCTTTTTTGATAATACTCTTCTTACTTGTTACATGTTTCTTGCATCTATTTCTTTCTCTTTGCTCTGTACTTCAACTGTTACATTTCTTGTGCTGGGATTAGCTTTTCAGTTTATGTATGTGGGTGGTACTAACCTTTAATTGATGCTTTTTGACACTTTTAAGGTACAAAAGTGAAGAACTAGGATTGCAACATAGAGAACCCATTAATTTGTAAGTGGAAAAACAAGAGTTACCTGACTTCCTTGGTTAGATTTCCCTGTGTTAGACACTCATTGAAAAATTGACAAGAAATGCCATTCNTGAAGATGTTACATCTCCCTGGTAGGAAAATCTGATTAAAATAATACTAGCCATCAGCAATTGACTGGTTTGTCAGAATATATGAAATTATGTATCTTTCTCTGCTTTTGCAAAGATACATGCAATTTTAGGTGATGCTGGCCTTAAACACCTCTATAGAGGGGGCATCCACAACCTCTCTGAGCAGCCTGTTATAGTGTCTCACCACACTCACAGTAAAGAACTTGTCTTACATCCAGCCTAAATCTCCCCTCTTCCAATTGACATCTGTTATTTCTAGTCCTTCCCTCACATATCCTATTAAAAAGTCCTACCCCTACCTTTCTGTAGAGCCCCTTCAGGTATTGAGAAGTTACTACGAGATCCCTCCTGAGCCTTCTCTTCTCCAGGCTGAACAACCCCAATTCCTTCAGCCTGTCTTCGTAAGGCAGTTGCTCCAGCCCTTTGATCATCTTCATGGCCCTTCCTCTAGATCTGCTCCAACAGCTCAATGTCCTGTTGAGGGCTTGTCGTTTGCCTGCTGTGGTAGTCTCTGTCATTTAAGTGCTTTCTCCATTTGCTGTCTATCTTGCTTGGAAGAGAGCTCTGTATGCAAACATGCAAGGGTTTTGTGCTCTTCTCTTCTCTTGCAAAACATGTGAGCATGTCTCAGCTGCTCTACTTCTACTGTGTATAGCTAGTATTCTTTTTTGATAATACTCTTCTTACTTGTTACATGTTTCTTGCATCTATTTCTCTTTGCTCTGTACTTCAACTGTTACATTTCTTGTGCTGGGATTAGCTTTTCAGTTTATGTATGTGGGTGGTACTAACCTTTAATTGATGCTTTTTGACACTTTTAAGGTACAAAAGTGAAGAACTAGGATTGCAACATAGAGAACCCATTAATTTGTAAGTGGAAAAACAAGAGTTACCTGACTTCCTTGGTTAGATTTCCCTGTGCTAGACACTCATTGAAAAATTGACAAGAAATGCCATTCTTACAATTACTTCTATTTGTAAGGAACATTTACAGATTATTGTTCCATTAAATACTCAAGATGCACACAGGCATAAACCACCCTTTCTGGGCACCGCACGTGATGGCAGCATGGAGTTATGTTATAACCTACTGTTTCCTTTATTTCTCACTACAGTTTACATTTTTCATTTACTACATACTATTTAATAATTTCTCATAAAGCCTTGAACTCCTGGGTACCTGCATGTTCTATATGTTGTGCAATATTTAAAGCCTGTAGTGGAGACCAAATTCTTAATAGCACTCCGAAGTGGCTGGGTAATAGTTCTTCATTTTACAGATGGGCAAACTAGCCACAGGAACAGTAAGTGTAAAAAAAACCCATTGAACCCGTGATTTCCATTAGGATTGTGAGAATTACCCTTTTTTCCTTATTTTTTCCATTTCAGAATCAGTTCTTTTTTTATACCTTTAGTTAGGATAATGGAGAGTCCTTGGCACTTGCTGGTACCTAAATCTTAGAATCATCTCTAGATTGTGACAGTCAAGTGTCCTGTGGTAGGTCTGCCACCTGCTCATTTGCTGACTCCTTTTATTTTTCCTCTTACTTTTTTCTTGCAAAAAAGTGTCAGTAAAGTGTGTGTTTGCTTTAAAAATAAGGTGTACCTTGGTTTAATTGCAAGTCTGTGCACTGAGTGGAATTTTTTAAATGGCAGTTTATTGATTTTTTTTAAAGAAAAATGCTCTGCTTTTTGCTTTCTGAGAGGGAGTATCCAGAATTAGACATAGTATTAAAAATGTCAAACGTGGTGGTGTTAGGGTTAGGTAGCTTGGCAAATGCATGGACTACAAAATTATCTAACTTTTAGAAAGGGACCCTGGAGCTGTGGTTTGGCATTCAGTAGCTGGCTACTTTGCACTGATTCAAACTAATCTTGCTCTCCATTTCTCTCATCCTTGACTACATATTGCTGCTCTTCTACCAGGCACCCTGTTTTTTTTTTCTCTTCTGGGTTTATTATTCAGTTATATCAGTTGCAGGCAAAGCCACCAAAGAGAGGTTTTTGTTTCTTGCAAGCAGATGAGACCTCTCTGAGTACCTCCTTTAATATCTTTCTCTTTCCACTGATTCCAGAGGTGCTGCAGATGGCTAGGGAGCATGAGTAGCTTTTAGATCAAAACAGATGCTTCTCTTACGTTTTATGTGTAAGCATTTGATACGTAAATATCTCAAGCTGTTAATTTGGTAGCTTGTGGAAACCCTCTTTTTGTTCTGATATTCCCTCCAATTTAACCTCAGACTCTACTCTAGTTCCTTCTTTAACAAAAGGCAGGAAGCATGAACATGTGGTGTTGATGTCTTGTGAATGAAACTATTCTTTCTGTTTAGCCTTGTTTTCACCTTTTTTTTCTTTTGAATGTTACTGTTCTGGGTTCATTATAATATGATAGAATGGTAGTCATGTTCCTGGGATGCAAAAATATTCACAGAAAATAACCTATAAGATGGCACCTATAAGAGACCATCCCTATATATCTTTGATAGCCTGAGATGTGGAAATGAATAGGCAAAACAGGGCATCATTGTTCTGTTTGTTATAGGAATGATGACCACCAAGGTGAAGTATCACTGTAGAGGCTGAAAAACAAGTAATTACAGTGTTAAGATGTTTTATTGATAATTAGTGAAAAAAGTTGAGGGGAAATCATACCATCTACTTTCCTTTGGATAAGTTTTTTGCTAACTATTTTAAAATGCTCTAAGTACTCTCAAGCTTTAAGTCATTGAAATATCCAGTGTTTTCTGAGAAGTCTCTTTTTCCACAGAATGTTTGTAAAAATGCACAACTTAAAGTGATTTTTGAGGTTGTTTCAGAGATAGGAATAGTAAATTATCATTGTCCTCTTCCCTTCCCATGGTACACTTCCAGAAAAGTCAAAACTAATCTTTTTCTCGTTGCAGTATCAGTCTTTCCCATACAACAAAAATGGATTCAAAGTAGGGATGAAACTGGAGGGCGTGGATCCTGAGCACCAGTCCATTTACTGTGTTCTAACAGTGGCTGAGGTGAGCAGCAGGTGTGCAGGGTTACAGGAGAGACTGACCTAGAACAACAGTGTGAAACTCAGCTGGGAGAGCAGCAGACTCCTAATCTGAGGGTCAAGTGTTCAAGTCCCTGTCCAGGCATGAGTCTTGTCAGAGTTGGCTGATGGTTGGACTTGATGATCTGAAAGGTCCCTTCCAACCTAGTTGATTATGAATTATGAAAATGCTTGCCTTTCCCTAGCCAGCAGACAGAAACTCTACCTGGAAAAGATAGCACTGAAGTTAATCTGTTAAATCTATCTGACAGATGTTATGTGTCCAGTACCATGGTATGTAAACAGTTACATACAAATAGTATATGCAGAGAGAGAAGACACATCCTGATAATTTTTTCTGTAATCCTGTAAATTTTATTTGAAAGAAAGAAATATGTAGAAAAAAGACCACCTTAGTATGACAATTAATTAATTAATTTTATAAATGTTTTGTAGTTAGTATAACATATAGATTCAGTTTGTCTCTTTGCTGCAGTTCATAAAGCAATTTTTTTGATGAGTAGTTTCTGTGCTTTAAATAATATGGACGAGAACCCATTTTTGGGATCCTTTTTTGGGGAAACAGGAATAGGGTATGTACTCTCTGCTGTTTCCCTGTTATTCTAAACAGCTGCAACTTTGCAGTTTATACTTTTATAGCCTAGACTTTTTTTTTTTTTTTTCTCCTGTGGCTGAATCTCCTCATAGCTCATAGTCATATGCCATTTCTGTGGATATTGTAATTTTCTTTTAGATGGTGTGTCTCTGGTTGAGTATTTTCTTATGTACCTTGTGCTCATCACAAAATGATGGGTCAAGTTTTTTGGAATGACTTGAATTCCATATCATTCTGAAATGGTAAACCAAAAGTTTTGTCAGAATAAATTAAATAGGTTGACATTGATGGCAAGACACTTTTATTGATGACTGCAGGAAAGCTGTGGCATTTGGCATTCAGCAAGATGTGGAGAACTTATACAAAGAGAGAGAATGTATATCTTGTTTTGATCTTCTTCTCAATGGTTTACTTAATACTTTATGGAATAATGAAGATCTAGAGGATACCTCCACTGACTTCAACAGCTGATCTTTAACAACAGTTCTCTGTGTTCCTTAGGAGAGCCTGTTGAATGTAGTTATTGTTGAGTGCTCTCTTGCATATTGATTAATGAAAATTGCATATAAAAGCATTGTTATCTGCCCTGTCTCAGTGATTGTATCAGACTTTTCTGTAGAACTTCTACTTTATTCTGACCTTGGGTTGAACAGTTTTCCAGTTTTTTAACACTAATGGCAATATCCAGCTTTTAGTTAATGCTTTTCACTAGAAGAGGAGGCACTCACATTGATAATAGCTTTGCTCTTTCATTCTTTTTATCAGATGTTTTTATCCATTCGGTGCAGGCTTCAGCAGAAGTAAAAGACTGACTGAAAGCCCCACAGTTAGTATATCTAATGCTAAAGAGAAGCTATTGTGTGTAGGGCAAACATCTTAAAACATAGTCTTGTATGTTATACATTCTTGCTTTTAGGTTTGTGGCTACAGAATACGACTTCATTTTGATGGATACCCAGATTGTTATGATTTCTGGGTCAATGCTGATTCTTCAGACATTCATCCGGTGGGATGGTGTGAGAAAACAGGTCACAAGCTTCATCCACCTAAAGGTATAGCTTAATTTGAAATGTCTGTGTTTTCCATAGCTATGAAATCAAGACTACCTGTGTAATACTGCAATTAGGGGGGGTTTTGGCAGAAATGTTCCTTTAATTAATTTAGTCATGCCATGCTTGAACATGGCAAATTAAAGTCTTGCTACATTTTGAGGTTGAAGTTCTGTTTTTTTATTTATTAAAATTCTAGAGAAAACAAAATATTAAAATTAACCATAACAGTTATTCAAAGCATTAGGAAAGAAAATTAAGCAACAATCTTAGGCCCTAAATGAAGGCTTATTTCAAGTAAAATGTCAGCTTACTACTGGTATGGATGCTTAAACTGAAGTCACATAAGCAACTGAGAATCCTTTAGTGGAAGTTCTTATAACATTTTCATTACTAGATACTGATGACTATTATTGTACATGTTGGTACAGACTAAGAGAAATGAACAGATAAAGTAGGAGATAAAATGGTAAGAAACCTGAAAGCATTATTTGTACATAGCTTATATAATCAGTATATAGGTATTGAAATATATGTAATTTTCTTGCTTAATTATGCTATGTCAGATTATGTAACTTGTTCATTTTGTCAGGAGTGCATCTGCATTGAACTTTACCATGAAGAAAGGGATAAATGAGCTCATTTTCTGAGGCATGTGTGGGCATAAGGGGCACAAGTCCTGGAGACAAAGGAGTGAGAAATAAATTAACATGGTGCTTTGAAATACACAGTCAGGATTATGTGGTGTTTTTTTGGGTTTTGTTTCTTTGTTTATTTGTTTTTCACCAAACTGCAGCAAAAGGATAGATTTTTTTAATTTTAAAATCATGGAACTTACCAATCTGAGGTGTTGAGGGAGACAAAGGTAATTTCATACCATGAACACTGAATATAAACTGGAAAGTTTGCTGCAAAGTTCTCTCTCCCATGAGAGAACTCCTTGCCATCCTGAGAACTCCTTGCCCCAGTGCTTGGGTATCCCTGGGCCCTTCCTTTCCTCCCCAAGCCATAGCTCTTGCAGTGCCCAACATTTGCTGTCCTCTGGTGGGATTGTCCAAGTAGAATCCTTGTATAATATATATTGGTGCTGGGATTAATACTGTTCTTTAGTATAATTAGTGTTAATTATTTAGTCTTACTCTATTTGATTTGTTTTAACCCTTGGATTTCCTTGTTTTTTACCAGTTCCTCTTCCTGAGTGGGGAGTGATCATCAAATTATAGTTAGTTGTCTAAGCAACAATAAATTGTTGTGAGTTTATTAAATCATAATATGTCATTTAAATAATATTTCATTCAAAATGAAAAATGAGGAAGCTGTTTGGTGAGAGGATGAAGTTAAAGGATTCTCCATTTTTTCCTTGTAAAAGATGAGGTTATAGAGAGGTGTTGTCTGTGATATATTTGAGGTAACACTTCAAATACTCAAGAGGTAACACAACTCTGTAAAGACGTTCACTCACTGAAATTTGAGATAGTTTTGATCTTGTTTCACTGGATTGTAATGTGAACTGAAATAGATGTTTCTATAATTGCTGTTTAAGAGGAGAATGAAGGAAGGAGACTATTTGTTTTAAACTTTTAGGATTATTTTATAGATTCATGTGAATTATTTTATGCAATTTAATATTATAATCTTTTTTTCTGAAGAGGCTAGAAGAAGAGAGTGATCATCACAGATTTAGATTTCTTTCCAAATATTTTGCACATAGAATTAAAAATGTTGAAAGTTCCTTCAGGGGATGGTTTGCACTGTAAGTGCATAAGGGACCCTGGGGCATCGATGGTGTTAATAACTGTTTTCATACAGCCTAGGGAGTTTGTTTTGAAACTAGTAGGGATCGTGCTGTATTGGTGATTGCCTGAGGACATAGGAGGGCAGATTCTGGAGGAGGAGGAAGTTTTTTAATTAAACTGATGGGCATAGTGGGAAGAACTTTAGGGCCTGTAGGCCCTTTGCTGTTTCTGAAGTAGAAACAATGGTCTGCAAAGCAGCTAGAGAGCAATTGCCTGCAGTTTGTTGGTTGTGTGTTAGTCGATAAGATGGATAAAGGGAATTTAGTTGCTATATGCAAGGCAGGTGCTTTTCCTGGGGAGAGACAGCCTGTGCCACTTCGAGATGTTTGTTCAAAGGGAGGGAGATGGTAGTGTAAAACTCGTATTTCATGGAGAGTTATGTTTTTTGATATCTGGTGGAACTGCAGATTTTATTTTCTGGGCTGCCCCTAGATATTCTCCTTGAGGTCACTCAGGATTCCTGATGGCCAAGACAGCGATAGAAGAGTGATTTTGTAAGAAATATTCCCCAGCTTGTTTTGAAGATGAAGCTGAAACTGAGCTGAAATCTCTGGAGTTCTTGCCCATTTTTATGACTGTTCTTTCTTACAGGTGAAGATTAGGAATCATTCAAATGTCAGTCAACTACAGGAAACTAATAATGTACATTTCAAGAAAGTGAAGTATTTTTTTCAGTTAGTGTAAAGAAAGTTTGACATTTGGGTAAAGAACCTCAAACAGACGTAAATAAAGAGCATGATTCCTCTTTGTACTACCAGATGCCCAGATTAAAAT
The DNA here is from genome assembly GCA_013400935.1 of Turnix velox. Classification (NCBI taxonomy): domain Eukaryota; kingdom Metazoa; phylum Chordata; class Aves; order Charadriiformes; family Turnicidae; genus Turnix; species Turnix velox. The sequence continues at coordinate 32,368 of VZTY01015493.1, forward strand.
AGATAAGGTTGATCAACTTTAGAATTCCTTTAAGGTCTTGCTAAAATTTCTAATAAACCAAACCAATGCATCCTCAGAGAGTACTGAAAACATAGAGGTGAAGAATTAATAAATAGTCTTAAGGTAAATTTTCCCAATGTAGTTTTATATTAAATTGGAATAAGTAGTTAACAGTACATAAACGTTTTGGTTTTGAAATTTAAAGAAATGGTTCAGAACTGGATGGAAAAATAATCAATTATGATCAAATTGTGTGAATATCTGTCATGTCTCATGCCTGTCATTTCTTTCTCTTCTTTCATGGCCCTTATTTAGGATATAAGGAAGAAGAATTCAGCTGGCCCTCATACCTGAAAGCATGCAAAGCTCAAGCTGCTCCTAAATCACTGTTTGAAAACCAGAATGCAGTAAGTACGCACTTGTTGCTAATGGCAAGTTGCTAGATTGTTCACATGCATATTTCAGTGATTGTAGACTTGAGACCTGAAATTTAAGAGGACAATTTTTACAACGAATTCAGTAAAATTTCCAGTTCACCTCTGCAATTCTGATTCATTAATATTTTACTAAGCTGTTTAAACATCTGATCTGACACATTAAGAAACAATGCACTACATGAAATTTTTATTAGTTCTGTGTCTTGCACCGTTGAGTTGCAGAACTGCATTTCAGAGAGAATATCTAAACCAACACATTTAATTTTAGCAGCGTGTTCAGAGGCTTTTTATTTCATAAACCACAAGACACTCTCATGTCAACTAATTAGGCTGCTGCCACACTGTTGGGGCAGCTAATTGGGTACCACAGAAATTACATTATTATATTGGTTGTGGACACTAGGGATTTCTGGATTTGTAGCATTTCTCTTTAATTAAATGTCTTTGTCTTTCTAGACAGTGATTCCATCAGGATTTCGAGTAGGGATGAAACTGGAAGCTGTAGACAAGAAGAACCCGACTTTCATTTGTGTTGCTACGGTAACAGACATGGTGGACAATCGTTTTCTAGTTCATTTTGACAACTGGGATGAGAGCTATGACTACTGGTATGATGTTTTTGGCTTGTATCCTAGTAAGATGTATCAGATTTGTGTTCACTTTGTGTTCTCTTTAAATACTGTTTTTAAATGTTACTTTGCAGACTGTCGATACAGTAGCTATACTAACTTTTGCTAAGCTTGTGGCCACAGCCACCAAAGTATGTCTCAGTACTGTACTGGAGGAATCTGGTCTCCTAGGTTAAAAGTTTCCAGAGTTTGTGCTAGGTGACTGTTCAAGTGTGCTGCTTCATCTGGAGGTTGATGTCTCATTTCAATTACATGGTATCTGTGAAGCTATTATATTTAGTTAACAATACACATCATGATTATGTGCCTGATTATACTTTCAATTACATTTCCATATATCTGTGAAAGAAAAGAGGTTTCTTTTTTTCTTAACACATTTTTTCTGCTTAACGTTGTTCAGACTGAACTTTAGCCATCTTCTGCAAGAACCAGGATAGTAGTGAGACCTCATTTTAGATTTCTGTGTTCTACATTCCCCTGAAAATTTGGATCTTGCTCTCCTAACCTGTGTTAGAGATGAACTTTCTGCATATTGTTTGGTGGTGAGGCTTGGTGTATCTTGTGTATAGAAGTGGATGGAGTGGATGGAGCAGAATTAACTGTGAGCATAAAGATAACAAAGCATAAAGATAATTTAGGCTGTGGCTGTCACAGTGCAGGTTTGTACTACATCTTCTTTTAGCAGGTAATTTAGAACAAAGTAATATACTTTACATTCTTTGAGGACTGAGTTAATTGCAGAACAGCTAAGGCATTGTAAGCATACTTCTCAGCCTCAGCAGTGGCAACTTGATTATATAGTTGAAGCTGTAAAATTAGGAAGTTTTCTTCATCTGCATTTGATGAACTGCTCAGGCACTGTATTGGTGAGAATGATGTGAAGCAATTATATAATTTTGAAGTTTTGTGAGTCCATTTCTTGAAATAACAATTGTATGCCCTACATGATAAATAGCTGTAGGAGAACTAAATTATTGAAGCAGTGTTCAACCAGCATTTCAGTGACACAAGATCTGAATAAGAAGCTGTACCATTCAAAGACCCGAGAGATTAGTGATTATTTCCATTAAGAAGAAGCACAGAACATTCATTGCTCCTTAAAGCCAGAAGGAAAGCGGGGACTGGGAAAAAGTGTTCTGAATTTGAGAATTCTTGAGTATGTCTGAACTATGAATCGACATGTCTGTGCTGGTTTTCACAACTCTATTCTCTTGCAGCTATTCTGTTTACACCCAGATTTGTTTAGCCTCAGCTACCTAAATTTTTGTAACAAAATTCAAACAGAGGCAGAACTTGCACAGGGGGTGAAGCTGAGATGGTTGTTGCCTCTTGCCCACAGGGGCGACAGATCATTGTCAGCAACTGGACATGCTGCAGCCCAAACAAAGAGCAAATAAGAGGCAATCCTAAATGTAGGGTGGAAATACAAAATGTCACAGAATGTGAAGGATTGGAAGGGACCTGGAGAGATCATCTAGTCCAATCCCCCTGCTGGGGCAGGAACACCCAGATCAGGTCACACAGGAAGGCATCCAGGCGGGGTTTGAATGTCTGCAGAGGAGGAGACCCCACATCCTCTCTGGATAGCCTGTGCCACTGTTCTGTTACCCTTACCCTGACAAAGCTTTTTCTCATATTTCTGTGGAAACTCCTGTGTTCTGGCTTGCACCTGTTGGCCCTTGTCCTACCACTGGATGTCACTGAGAAGAGTCTGGCTCCATTCTACTGACACTCGCCCTTTACATATGCATAAACATCAGGGAGATCACCTCTCAGTTTCCTCTTCTCCAAGCTAAAGAGACCCAGCTCCCTCAACCTTTCCTCAGAAGGGAGATGCTCCAGTCCCTTCATCATCTCTGTGGCTCTGTGCTGGACTCTCTCGAGCAGTTCCCTGTCCTTCTTCAATTGAGGGCCCTGGAACTGGACACAATATTCCAGATGTGGTCTCACCAGGGAAGAGTATGGGGGAGGAGAATCTCTCTCCTCCTACTGACAACACCCCTTCTAATACACCCCAAGTCCTGAAATACATGTATGTTATACAGTCAACCAGTTGGCTTTCTTTTTCTATGCTTATTTTCATGGAGTCATAGAGTTGGAAGGGGCCTTCAAAGGCCATCTACTCCAGCACCTCTGCAGCAGGCAGGGACATCCTGCACTACAGTGATCAGGCCTTATCCAGACTGATGGTGAATGCCTCCAGGGATGGGGCCTCCATCACCTCTCTGGGCAACCTGTTACAGTTATCAGATTTTAAATAGAAAATATGATAATGTGACTTGCTGTACCATCTCTGGACACATACTGTGGCCTCATGGACCTTGTTTTAGGAAGTCCTGACCTAAAATAATACCAGCCAGTCAGGGATGAAGTATGCTCACTTAGGCACTAGATGGGGCTGCAGGATGGTTTACATGTTTTTTGTTTTGTGAGTCATTACGTGATTGATGTCTCACAATCAAGAAGTTGTTTAAGTAGCACTCTTGAGGAAACATTATTATTTATAACACGTGTATGTATGAGTGATTTTTTTATAAATAATTTTTTATTAGAGATTGTATCTACATTTAAGAAATTGAAAATCAAGGTGCCAAAAGTTGTGTTTTCCCATGAGAGAAAAGCAGAAATTATGAAATTACTTCAAAAGAGAAAATGAATGTAACACAGTTTATTTTAAAGAAAATACTGATGACTAAATAAAACCTCTGTCTGGTTTTTCAGGTGAAGTCCCAATGGGAAAATTATTTTTCTAAAAGGACTGAATATTACATTTTTTTAGCAGTGAGCATTATCATCCATCTTTCTTCATCTGAATATAAGGAACTGTATGTATGAAATCAATTTGGAGGGAAAATTAACAGGACAGCTGTAAGTGACCAATAGAAAATTACTAAGTCTTCTTCCATTTCTGAGTCTCCTGTTGGGACAGTGGGGGTGGTGAGACACTGGAACAGGTTGCCCAGAGAGGCTGTGGGTGCCTCCTCTCTGGAGGTGTTTAAGGCCAGGCTGGACAAGGCACTGAGAACCTGGTCTAGTGGGAGGTGTCCCTGCTTATGGCAGGGGAGATGGAACTGGATGACATTTAAGGTCTCTTCCAACCCAAATCATTCTATGATTCTATGCTTTCCTGCCCTGAGCTGTGAGTTGTTGAACTACACTCATGTTCCTTTCACACAGAATGATGGATACTCTGGGGGCTCATATTTTCGGCTGCCTTCCTGCAGAACCTCTTCCTTATATATCACATGACACTTCACTGCTTTGGTGCTTTTACTAAGGTGTAGTTAAGTTGTCCATAACTCAGTGGAGCTTTACTAGTCCTGTTCCCTGGTGTAGCTCTCATGTGAGTGGACACTGTGGCTCTTGTCTCTGCTTCAGCTTCTAGCATTTCCTTCTGTTTCCAGTATAGATGATAGGTGCTGTTTCCACTTGGCTTGTTCACACACGACAGAATAGTTCACAAGTGTCATGAATGGTGTGGGCATTATAATTTTGCATCATTAGTTGAGTATGCACATCACCACTCCACTTCTTGGTGGAAATGTGATGCTGTTTTGCTACATTCCAGGAGCAGCTAGGTTTGGAGTTGCAATATTCTTCATCTCCTGCTAGAGGTAGTAACTTTTTTCTTGCAGTTTCTTACAGGCTCATTTGGGTTTTTCTTAAAAAATATTGTGGATTGTTTATGGTGTTGTTTTGCCCGGGCACTTGTTGTTGCATGTTGCACATTGACTCCCATTGCTGTAATGTCAGAGCGTCTTCCAGGAGTGCATCTTTCATTATGACATACCTCAGTCATTTAGGGCTTCATGAATCTTCAAGGCAAAAAGCGTGTGCAGTGGCATTTTTCAGAATTTTATAAAAATATTTGTTCAAACTATGCTTGAAAAAACAGAACTGATTTTAAAAGTTTGTCCTGACAAGTGTTTTTTTACAATCTACTTCATTATTTTAAGTGTAATATTGATAAAACCACAGCGATTCATGATCCTGGGTCTTCTTCCCAAATTAAATTCCAGGGACTTTCGGAATAATTTGTGGACTTTATTCCAAGAACATCTAATGAAGTGAGAGGCTATATCCTTCCAATGTGGCAGACAGTCATCCATGTAAAATTCTTCCATGTAAACCTCTCATTTGAGAGGGGTAGAAGAGAGATATGCTGCCCTTATTGCTCATTAGCTTCTCCTTATGATTACTGTGAGGAGAAAAGAAGAGGACAGAATGAGCGTTTAGCATTCAACTTTTCTCCAGTTTCTTTAGAGCAGAGTGTTTTTAGGAGCTGGGTATTCTAAAAATGGAAAAGTACCACAGAAGTCCTTTTGTTTCCTTTAGATTTAGAGAGTATGTGGTGTGATATTGTAAATACTAAAAGCATACAGTATAGCATTATGTACTGTAGTAGAACAAAAGGTTGGTATTCTGTGATTGAGTTGAATCCTTGACTATTGTCAGATAGTCTATCAAAGGTAGGTTTTGTCTTCTGCCAGAAATTGATTTGTTGGGTATCATAACAAAGAATACTAGCAGAGCTTTTTCATACACATAGACACAGGATAATTGAAGCAGATTCACCACTATTTTTCATCATTAGTGTTTTATTCTCTTCAGGCAGACAGCTACAGGAGTGCTTTTTTGAGACAGTTCTTCTGAGACACCCGACATGCTTTTCTATAGCAGAAGTACATCCATACTGAATTTAGTCGTCATGATAAATTACTTTTCAGATTTGGGTTTTTTTTAAAAGGTAGTATTCTGTGTATTCTAAATATGATGTGCTTCTTTTCTTCTACACAGCACAGGTTCAGGACTGCACTGTGATAGTAGCTCAGGGTTCAGTCTACTGTTTTTTCTGTGATGTGTTTCCTTTTGCAGTCCTTAAAATGGTGTTCATGGTCTACAGACCTTGCATTTAGATCTGAGCCTTAAGACATTAGAGTGCCTACTAAGTTATTTTAACTTCTTTTCTGTCAGACACAGTTCATGACATTATGACACCTTTTTAAATATTATCAATGTGATATTTTTGAAAAATATAAATATAATACCACTAATGAAGGGAACTTAATTAACATGAACGCATAACATGTATCTGGGTAGATACAGTTAATGTCTATTTTATAACAATTAGGGAGAGCAAACCCACTTTTGAGGTGTTTTCCATTAGTAACTCTTGGGCAGAGGCAACAGAGAAGATTCTCTCCACCTAATGTTGAGACATTGACTTCAGAGTGGGATTAAATAAAAACTGGATCACAGTGAGTGTTTTAGTATGCAATGATTTTTTATATATGAAGTACGTGTCTTCTTGCATGGATGCTCTCTGCTTGCCTTTTCATCAAATATTTGAGGAGAGTTTGGAAAGCAGCAGGGAGAGAGGATGTTTCTTGATCCCTTGCTTTTTTTAGTTACTAATATGGAAATATGGAAAGGGTGAGTGCCAGGACGATGTAGCTGGGCTCATCTCGGTGGCATCCAGTAATAGGACAAAGGGCAATGGGCGCGAGCTGGAACACAGGAGGATCCACAGAAATATGAGAAGACACTTTGTCAGGGTGAGGGTGACCGAACAGTGGCACAGGCTGCTCAGAGAGGGTGTGGGGTCTCCTTCTTTGGAGACATTAAAACCCCGCCTGGATGCCTTCCTGTGTGACCTGATCTGGGTGTTCCTGCTCCAGCAGGGGGACTGGACTAGGTGGTCTCTCCAGGGCCCTTCCAATCCTTCACATTTTGTGATTCTGTGATGGTTGTCTAATCTTCCTCCAGGTGCAACTTGAAAATTAATCAAGATCTTAATACTTTTGGTTTAAAGTTTGCAAAACCCTATCTGTCTCTAATTGGATTATCAATCCATTTCTACCAAGAGTCTCTACATGCAAATTTTTCAATTCTAGCATTTTAGCTTCTCACTGCAGGTTTACCACTGACTTCATGGATTTCATTTTTTTGATCTTCTGGTGCAATTGTAAATAAAGCATTATGCTTTTTTAGGTGATAACAATTCTGTTATATGTGTTCTTTGGATTATGTTTGCAGTGTTAAGTGGAAGTCGAAGGTGTAAAGGGATATTTGGAATTTGTTAAATCTTTTTTTTGCATGTCTTATTTTCTAAGTACAATGGAATATCTGAAAAACTCCATCATCAAACATATCTTTTTCTCCCCCTTCTCCAGGTGTGAGGCTGCTAGCCCACATATTCATCCAGTAGGATGGTGTAAAGAACATAAAAGAACTCTCGTCACTCCACCAGGTTTGTACCTTATTACATATCTGAAATAATTTCAAAAGGTTATAGTTAGTTAGCAGGATTAAAGCTCACAATAGGCTTATTGTTACCTCTTCTGAATTTTTCCTTCTGTACTTAAGAAACGGAGATTTCTACATTTTTTTTACAAGAAAGAATATATTGAAGGTAGAGTTACAGCATACATTAGGTACCTCCACATATGTGCTGCTTTAGTAAAGAGACTTCTGAACAAGACTATTTTTGGCTGACTGGGAGACTTGTGTAGTGAAAATGCTGATAAAACAAGTTACAGGTGTGTGAGACTGATGCAGGAGAAAAACATAATAATATGAACTACATTTGCAAGAAAATGGGTTGATAAAAAAGTTGCCTTATGTGATCAATGAATCAAACTTTTAAGGAAGGGCAAAAAGCATAGTAAGAGAGGCAACAGAAGAATGAAAGTGCATTCATTGGTATGAATTGTAAGACCACCACTGTTTTTCAGGACTCTAGTGTATAGCTGAGTGGTCTAAATGTCCTGTTGCAGAAAATGCCATCAGTGATCTGACAACATGGAAAATTTTAATTGGTTAAAGCCAACTTTGACAATAATATTAATAGCCAGCAATATTGAAAAGTTGTAAGCAATCTGTCTCTTAGGAGGTTTAATGAAGCCGTTATTCAGTGCAATCCCTTTTAAAACAAATCAGAATCAGAGTGGTTTTCTTCTGTTCCAGAATATGAATCATGATGTTTAAACTTCAAAATTTAAAGGAGAGGCGGAACAAAGGAAGGGCACTGCCTTTTCTTCAAGAGCAAAGCTGGCTTTGCATGAAGTGTTTGTAAACAGGACACTTCCTAAGAAAGGTGGCAGCATCTTTGATGATGCCTGTAAGTTATAGTAGATTTCCCAGTTATTTTTTAGAAATTTAGTTCAAACAGATCCACTAAAAGAATAGCAATTCATCACATATGCTCAATGGTGATATAAGGCTATCACTGAATACATTATGTTAGCCAGTAAATTACTATTTATAAAATACATTTGTTTTATAGTAAGTGAATTAATTTCTTGAATTAAGAGGACAGATTTTTTCAGTCCACATTATTGATGTTCTCATACTGAAACCAATTGCAACTACTTCTGCTAGATCTTGGTACTGTGTATGGGAACGTAGTTGGGTTTAATCCACATGGAATGTGTTGAAGACAACTTAGAACGGCCTTTGTTGTAATTATTTTGTAAATCTGAAGTATAAATCAGAACAGGGTTGCTTAGGTGTTAGTCATTCTATAAATTGGATATCAGGTTTATTTTTTGTACTGCAATGTTTAATTTTGCTCATGTTTATTCTGTGACAGATTATCCACATGCTAAGCATTTTTCTTGGGAGAAGTATTTGGAAGAAACCAGTTCGTTGCCTGCACCTGCAAGGGCTTTTAAAATGGTGAGAAAACAAGGTTGTTTTTTTCATGCTTTAAAGAGCATGTAATTAGTTTAAGAGAATACATATGTGATGTTCCTATGTTTCTAAATATAGCCAGTCAATTACTTGCAGTACAGGATGTATATATTTATGCAGGCTTGGAATTTGCTGTTAGAAATTGGATAGTTGTTATTATAAATTAGTATTACTTTATTATTTTAATTGTAACATGGGATGAAATGTTGCAGAATAGTTCTAATGAATGCAATTTGCTGTGAGAAATGACTATTAGAAAAAATGAGATAGCTGTTGAGTCATCATAACTTACTTTGAGTATATATACTTTTATCCGTACATTTTAAATTTCAGTTTACAGTGAGAATGAAACAATTATTGTAGGAGGTCAGCCTGATTGTTCATTGAGGCCATTGTCTCTTGCAGTAGCCAAGAGAGAATTTGTATTTAGTAGACTAAATATAGTACTCAGTAGACTTTTTCCTTCTGTGAACTTGTGACCAGGGTGCAATGGCAGCATTTTCATTGCTTAATAACATGCCTCTATTTTATGTCTTCACCAAAAATGCATGGAGCAAGTAATTGGTTATATCTGAGAGACAGAGCCCTTGGCAAAATATTGGGTGGCTTTGACCTTGACTACATCAAGCTAAAGATGAGGGTAGATTTAGGCTGGAGATAAGAGAGAAGTTCTTTACTGTGAGGATGTTGAGACTCTGGAACAGGTTTCCAGAGAGTTTGTGGATGTCCACTCCCTGGAGGTGTTTAAGGCCAGGCTGGATGAGGCATTGAGCAGCTTGGTGTAGTGGAAGGTGTCCCTGGCCATGGCAAGGGAGTTGGAACTAGAGTACCTTTAAGGTCCCTTCCAACCCAAGCCATTCTATGATTCTAAAAGCAAACATTTTTCCCAGAGCATTCATGATTTAATTTCTACTGCTGGGAGTCAGAGAAGAGACACCCTACTGGTTTTATCAGTGAGGGAGGAATACAGGGAGAGATGTGTTACTTTGCGAGAAATCTAAAATAAGAAACCAAAACGTGACTAAGGTCCTTTAAAATGGAAATACAATTTTTGCATTAGATTTCATAGCTTCAGATGGCAAAAATAAAGTCTGATGCTCTTAACAAAGACACTTTTTTTTTGCTAAAAGAGAATTACAAAGTATGTATTTGGTTGCTCTGGATTAGTATTTACTGTGGATTAGCTATATTTTCTGCAGGAGACTGAAAGAGAGCATTTGGTCCAGAAAGTGAAAACACCTACTAACAAAGAATAATGTTTTCTGTAGACAATTTCATAAACATTTTAGGCTGCTGGTATGTAATACTTCATTCAGTACCACATTAAAACTATTGGACCTTATCTCTGGAAAAACTTGGTTAGAGAATTTAGGAAAAAACTCAACTGTTTTTAAATAGTGATCCGCACTTGGATGAAGAACCTGTAATTTCACAGTAGTAGTTTGTTTTCCTCCAGTTTAATAACAGGGATTTGAATGATTTTTTTAATGCTTGGATTTGTCAGATGAGAGGTCAGATTTGAGAAAATGAAGGCAGAAAGTTTTCTGTGGATTTTATATACTTTACAGTTGTGTGGGATTTTTGAGCTTTTCTTCTTTTTCAGATAATTATTGTTCTTCCTTTCTAGAAACCATCTCATGGCTTTCAAAAAAACATGAAACTTGAAGTAGTTGACAAGAGAAATCCAGTATTTATCAGAGTAGCAACTATTGTAGATACTGATGACTACAGAATAAAAGTAAGTTTCTTTGTCTTACTTTCCTATGCTCCTTGAGCAAGTGAGGAGTATTTTGTAAAAACAAAACCACGTAGTTGTGAAATGAAGCACTGGAAGAAATTACTTGCATTGTTGAGACTTACTAAGCTTTTGCTCATCTTTTTCACTGATTCACATGTGAATAATTCCTTGGGAACAGGTTGTTCTGTTATCCTCTTAGTTACATTTGCTGATGTAGTTAATTAGGGAGCAGAATTAATATGTTCAAAACTAGCTTTGGGAATAGCTGATGTGAAACAGCCATCAAGAAATCCTATGTTTGAGTATCAGGTGTTGAAAGCTTGCTGTAGTATTTGTATTAGGGCCCATAAAATATTTGGCCTAGGTTAATTAAATGTGTCTCTTTAAACTTCCAAGGAGAAGAGAGAGTTATTGGACATGATAAGAAAGGACCCTGATCTCTTCAGCCTTGACAGTGACTTCTCCAATTCTGAAATTTATCTGGGTTCTGGACTTTAGTTAATCTCTGCTAATGTATTTTTAAGAAATTGATGTTTTCCAGAAGTTGTATACTTGAATTATTTTTCTTTTAATTATGCAAAACCAGCTTAGTCTCTGAAGCCACTGACTGTTAAAAGAGCAGACACATTCTAGATGTCCGATGAAATGGATATGAAGGGTATTTGTGTTTGCAGTTTGTATAGATTTATTAGGCATAGATGGTGTTTCAAGCAGGAAATGCAGCTGCTATTTCATTTTGAATCTGAATTAACTGATGGTAGGGAGTCATCAAAAATAATATCTCCAACCCATACATTTTCTGTCTAAACTTTAAGTTGATTGTGCAAAACACCAAACAAAACCAAACCAGTCTAATTTATTCAAATGACAGGAGTCACCTTCTAGGCCAGTGGTTTGACTCTGTAGCATGTGTTGAAAGAGATCTCTGTGTGTGTATCTGTGTGTATGTTCTTGCACATGTGTGCAGGAGAGATCTGAGTTATGTATTAATACCAAGCTCGAGTAAGATTTGAAGATATCTGGCTTTACACTGTAAAAAGCATGCAGGTATCACTCATAGCAGTGGTTTCCTGTGAACTCCCATACTTAATTTTCTCTGCAGTTTCAAGTCCTTATTCTGTGTAGTCTGTGTTTACTAGAATTTTCACTTATGTTTTGAGGAGGTTTGTTTTGGGTTGGTTGTTTTGTTTTTTTTTAATGGATTGGCACCATTTTTACCCCTTTGCTTACTGCTCTGCCATTATTAAGTTCTGTTCAAACAAGAGATTAAAAAACATTTGGATTTGGGAGTTTCTTTACAGAGAGAAAATTTGATTAATTTAAGTATAAATGTAAAAGACAAAATTGCCTGCTTTATTCCTGGGATTTGAGACCCATGATGCTGGTAAAAAATGAAACGTTACCTCTCTACTACATGTATTTTTTTGTGTAACATCAGTAGTTGGTTTAAAGTGATTTCTTCAAGGAACGTGCCAGTTTTAGAAATCACTTAGGGAAACTGATCTTGCAGAGAATTTTTCTGATCTAAAATGTCTTGTTCTCTGTCTTATTTTTAGGTCCATTTTGATGGCTGGGATAGTATTTATGATTATTGGACTGATGTAGATAGCCCTGATATCCATCCTGCAGGCTGGTGTACAAAAACTGGACATCCTCTTCAGCTCCCGCTTAGTAAGAGAAATCCCATTACGTTGTAATGATTTAAAAGACACATGTACTGTGCTATCTTTTCTTCCTGCTAATTCTGCATCCAAGGAAAAGGGAAAAGATAGGCAAAATGATGTGTAAATATGATATTTAGTGCAAAATCAACAGCCAGTAATTAATCACCTTTTAGTAGATAGTTTTATTGACCCCTAAGGTGATGGAAACATCATGTTTCTCTATGCTTAAGAACCACGATCAAAATATGAGGCAATTATCAAGATCTGTTGCATAAAATCCTGTCCTCCTTGAAGCCAGAGATGAAACTGCTGTGGCACTCAGTAGGGTTACTGCTTTGCTCCTAAAATCTTCTGTCCAGGTCCTCTTGAAGATTAGTGTGCTTTTTAGCTCAAAGATGTCCTGGCAGCACTGAGGAGATAACCTTTCAAATGCTGTGGCAATTCTGCAAAACCAGCTCATTTCCTTCTTTTCTTCATCTGAGCAAAGAGGAATTAATAGTGCCTACACTGAAGATAGATCTATCAGGGGCATGTTACTACTAATAACACTGTATTTAACAGCATGACCTCTCTTGAGGATTTTGTTTTACTCATTGAAGAAGTGAGAGGTTTGTTACAAGTGACTCTGAAGTTAAGAGGCCTATGTAATTTGGTTTCGGGGTGGTGGTATTGAAATCACTTCAGCTTAACTTTGAAGGGGTTATTTTTGTTTGAGTGCTCTTCTCTGGGATAGTTTTCTATGGTGACTCTGATACATGGTTTGCACAATTGTGTTTCCAGTGCTCATAGTGTAACTGTGATCAGAAAGAAATGCTGACCAAGCCCATGTACAGTGAAAAAATTAAATGCAAAATAATTGGCATAAGGAATACATAGATTGTGTGAACATGTTACCTGTCTCTGCATGTAGTTCAGAGTTTTCATGTCAAGAGCATGATCAATGTGCATTGATTAGTTTTCAGAGCCTTCTAGTGGTACAGTGGTGACTGCTTCTTAGGAATTTTATCATTCTGCCTTCAAAATGGGCCCAAGCATCAAGTGAATAAAGGGAGAAAATAGGGTGCTGCATATCTGCTTCTTCCCAGAGAGGCTGTGGATACCCCCTCCCTGAAGGTGTTTAATGCCAGGCTGGAGGAGGCACTGAGCAACCTGGTGTCCTTGCCCATGGCAGGGAGGGTGGAACTAGATGATCTTTAAGGTGCCTTCCAACCCAAACCATTCTGTGATTCTTAAACTGAGATATGCATCCTGTGTGCTGAGTGAGGTAACAGTCCAGTGGGAAGAAGCAGCCTGTGGCCACAACAGTAAATACTGTATCATATGCCAAAAGAGTTGAATAGGACTGTTAGATCTCTATTACTTAAGATTGAGAAAAATTCCATATACATTCTCACCTAGATTAAGATTTTGTTTGGAGATGTGAAAAGAAACAAAATGCAGATGCCCACCAATTACACACAACACTTGGCACAGGAGTAACTCATTGTTCATGTATTTTAGCTCTGATTGGTGAAAAGTGACCAGTTAAGCTACAGAGTTATGCTGCAAAAATCAAGGTGAACAATGTGACAGGAGATCAAGTGGCCATCCAATGAATAGAAAATCTCACAAGTACTACTAAATTGGGAAGATTACTGAATGATGTACTCTTCCAACAACACAACTTTGTCTTTAACAGCTTGCCTTTAATACCAGAAGCTGGTGTAAATGCTGTGTGATGTTAGCAGTATTAGTCTAGAGCAATTGTCATAATGTTTGTACTCTCACAGAATTTGTGCTTGTAGTATTTGAAGATGTAGTGAAGTCATCATGATACATTATGGCCATTTAGATGGTGGCTAGGGAATTAAGAGCCATAGATTAATGTTGATTTTAACATCATTTCACAGTGATGCAAGCAGCAGATTCTTGCATAATCACAACTAACCAGTTGCAGCTCTCCTCAATTACAATTTCAGAGAGTTTAAAATTTTTAAGTGAAGAGAACATTTGTAGAGAGCTAGTTTTTGCATAACCAGAGCAACAGTGAGGAAGGACTTCCCTGTACAAAAGCGTCCCTATTAGATTAACTCACCAGAGAGCACTAACTTGTTACATTATAGGCATCAATTTGCGTAAAGTAGACAAAATAAACATCTGTTCTCTCAGCCATTGAAATGACTGTAGAAGTATTTGGACTTCAGTGTAGTAACATAAGCATAGGTGGAAAATTTTATAAGAAATGCTTTTAGCTCTGTCTTGCATCTGTGAGCAATAATCAATCTTGCATCTAGGAAGATTTATTTTAATAGACCTTTCTATGTCAGTATCATTATCTGTAGGGGATGACACAAATTCATGCACTTTTCAAGTCAAAGCAGTAGTAGAGAAACATAATGTGCTTGCAATTGTGCAGGAGGTATTCTCAGTTTCATACTGACATAGCTTTATCTCTCAATTGCTGGCAGACTGTGGGTTATATACTTAGATTATTTGAGTGTCAGAACTAGTTTTGACAGCTACATGTTTAATGTCTACAGTTGTTATTATTACAGGTTTCTGAAAAACAGATAGACACTGTAGCACAACAGGCACTAGAGCAAATTCAAATAAGTAAAAATGTCAGAAATCTCCTTTCTAGAAGTATTTTCAGATTCTATTTTCAAGACTTATTCACTGGTAAACTTGAGCTAAAAATTAAGGAGGTCAGTATCAGATCCCTGTCTTCAGGAAAGCAGAGTAACTTTGTCTGTGCTTAACAACCACATTCCAACTACAAGCAGTTAATAGGAGAGAAATTTGAAGTCATTCAAGTCCTCTAAGATTTGCCTTCTTTATATAGATGTATCTCTCTTGTAGAGATTTACTCAAACAGAATAAAATAAATTCTCCAGTGAACTAGGCTACTTGAATCTCCATCAAGTACTTCAAAATTAGGTTTTGTTTGATTATTTCTTGTTCATGTTTACTATGGCAGTCTGTTATTCTTGCGTATTTATATAACTTATAAAAATTACCAAGCTTTTTATAATCTCAAATGTAATTTCCCCTGATATGCAGGTCCCTTGGAATTGGTGGAAGCTTTAGAGAATGGAGGATGTCCCACAGCAGGATGTAAGGGTGTGGGGCACATTAAAAGAGCAAGACATGTTGACCATCATAGGTATGTGCTTTGAAATTTATTTTTTTCTTTCAATCACACATGGAGCTTTCTAATTGCTGTTCACAACAAAAGAGATCCAAAATGTAAAATGAAATAAAATCTTGTAAGCCTAAATATGGATTGATTTGGTGTGCCACGCTGAGCCTGCTGAAATAAACATCTGCAATTTGTACCTTCATTTTTCCAGAGTGTTTTGAGATAAGAAATGTCGGCTGTAATTTTTTGTCACAATTGAGAGATTAAACTACTCTCTATTTTGTTCCTATGAGGATTTCTCAGCTTGCTTTTCAGACAGATATGGATAAAGGAATAACTTTGGAATCTTTTTAAATAAGAAGTTGCTAATTTTATTATGGTTTACAGGTTTTTTTGTTTGTTTGTTTTGCTTGGGTGGTAGGGGTCATGATTTACTTGTTGGTTTGGAAGTAGGCTAAATAGGAAATTTCAATTAACATATTCCCAAATGACAACCTGAACAACTTGCTGTTAGTTTTTACCTGGTATCCCTAAGGATGCTTTTGTTGAGTATCTTGGAGGAAAGGGGGAACGGAATGAGGGTGTGGAGACATAATGACAGAATAGATGGGAAGCACTAAGTCTAAATTTTATTCTTTTTAAATATTTACAGTATGAGGTGAATTCTGATTTTTTTAGTAAGGATGACATAGTTAATATAACATCTTAAATTGAAAATTAATATAATAAATACAGGGTTTTTGCATATTAGAACTTTCAGAAGTTTTCTTGACATTCTTCTGTTCTGGAATGTCTTACTGCTTTGTGTTTCTGTTCTCATATGGTGAGAGTTTTGCTTTTGAGTATTTGTCTATTCATGTTTTTTAAGGTTATTATTAAACAGCCACAGTCCAAGAGGTAGTTCTGCAATCTTTTCATGGTTGTGGTAAGAGAATAATGTCCTGTTGACTAGAATTGCACTGCAAAGTTTTAATGGCACATTGATGCTGGCTGAAGCCCTGACTCACTGCTATTAAAGATACCTGCCAGCAAAGCTCACAGCTCACTGTGTTGTTCCATGTTTAGTGTACAAAGGTCATCCTTTGCTTCAAGAAGTTCTTTACTAACTACAGCAGAGGCACTGTGTTTGTGTGTTAGGAAATAGAAGAACTCCTGGTGCTAGTATAAGCTTTATCTCCAGGAAGGGATGTGGCTAGATTAGCTCCAGTGACAAGACCTTTTGCAGTATGGACTGTGGTGGTGTTGTCATGACACATTATGCCACACTGCTGCTTTTCAGATTATTCTCATCCTATCCCTTTTGTCTTTTCCCATCCATTTTCTTTTT
>VZTY01015494.1:271-63836 GCA_013400935.1 Turnix velox
GGGGATGTGAATTAAGTAAAAGCCTTTGCGACTTTGTGATCTCTTTCCGGGACAGTTCTTATGGAGGGGGGGAGTGGGTTACAGAGGGGGTTCCTGGCCTTCCCCTATGGAAATGTATCTCCCTCTATGTAAATCTGGTGAGATTTCTGCCTCTCTGATCTCCCCAGACTCACTTACTTACTCCACATGGGCCGCAGCGAGGGTTTGTCCCGGTTGGGGGGGGACAGGATTAGTCAGAAAACTTTGTATTTTCTTTCCCTGTCGTTTATTTTTTTGAGGGTGAGAGACCTTGAGATGCCATGTCCACTTGAGGAGCAGAGGGAAGGACGCACTATGATGGCATTCCCCGGGCTGTAGCAATTAATAGACATTTGTTGATGAGAATTAACCACCGCAGGTCACGGTGCCTTCAGTCCAACTGATGCCATTGCTCTGAGCTACCAATTCGGCCACTGCCGAGCCCTGAGACATCAGGTCCTTTGGGGATGCTTTTATTTTCACTTCTCGACTTTAACCAAAATGTTTTAATGCAAAGAAGGCCCGTGTGCGGGGGGGTGTGGATTAGGAAAAAGCCCTTCTGCTATTCTGACCCGGCTTATCCTTAAAAATAGCCCAGTGGTAAGGCAGGGATAGAGCTCCCAAGGCAGTGGGGATGATACAGATATGCTGGAGGGGCGGCTTTCCTCTAGTTAAAAAGTGATATGGAATTCCCAAAGAATGTGAGCAGCTCAAGCTTTGGGACTCCAGCCCCAGCCCTGGGCAGGCAAGAGGCCAGAGGAGGAGTGGACCCGATAATATAAACCCTACTCCGATATCTTGATATATTATTTTTTTTTTCTTTTAAGCAATGAAATTAAAAGGAATGGAGTTATTGTCGGGGTTGAGGGGGGGCACACAGAGCTTTTCTGTTTGTCATTTCTCTGCAGCCTGTGTCACTTTCGCTTCAGCCAGAGCATGTCCCCGGTGAAGCCCAGCACTGGCGGGACCATGGGGAACAGCTAGAGCACTGCTGCACGGGCTTGGCTTTTGGAAGTGTGGGGTTTTTTGGTGGAGATCCGGCATTGAGTGCGGCTTCTGTTCGAGTAGCACTTTTTGGGGGGGAGATTTCTCACTGGCCATTGCCAAGCTGCTTCAGAGTTTCCATTCTAATCCCTTCCCTCCCCCTCCCCAGTTACAGGGACTCAGAGAGCCCCAACCAGCATCGTCTTCGGTTGGGAACTGGGCAGCCTGGATGCCTTTGCAGGGGTTTAAACTTTCTCCTTCAGTTTTGTGCCTTCTCTTCTTCCCTCTCTGTCACCTTAGGGCCTTGCTACAGTTCCTTTGGGGCTCCTGCTGCCTACCTCCACCTCTCTCTATTTTCTTCTGCCCCCCAAAAGCAGCAATGTTTCCCCAGTGCCTCACAGAGGCTCCAGGGTGCCAGGATGGGGTTGCTTCCCTGGGACCCCTCAGTCCTGTCAGCCAGAGGGATGAGTGCTGAGCGAGGCCTTGTCACCCTCTTCCCTTCCCCATCCCATATGAGTCCCAGCTTCAGGGCCCATCCTGGCAGCTGGTGGACATGGTGGTGGCTGCCAGGCAGGCAGGACAGCAATGCCTGAGTGGGTTGTCCTCCCTCACCTCTGCCAGCAAGCTGCTTTGCTGTGTTGGAGGATGAAGGTGACCTCATAGCAGGGAGGGTTGCTGGGGGAGGTGGGAAGCCACCAGCAGCCCCCATGTTGTTTGCGGGGCACTCCCTACCAGCCTCAGCTCTATGCGGTGACTGTATTGCATTTGGAGGGCCAGCAGCTGGTCCTCACTAGTGGAGAGTTGCAGTGACCCCACTGTGGGCAGCCAGCCCCATGCACCTCCTCTTCAGAATCTCTTCCCCGGCCATCAAACCCTTCTGCATCACTCTGCACCACCCTGCAAAGCAATGGCAATGCCAGGACAGGGGCAATACTGCTGGAAAACGATCCCCTTGGTGTTAGCAGGGGAATTTCTGGGAACATCAGAGTGACTCTGAGGAGTGGGGTTGGAGGCAGGAGCAGGGGTGGGCATTGCCACAGGTGCCTTGCAGCCTCCTGAGGGGCATCCAGTCCTTGCCTCTCCATTTTGCCCCACTTTGGCAAGAGCTCCCCAGATGAATAGCAGGTCCTCTTGCCTGTCTGTTGGTGTCCAGGGCAAAATTATTTAGCTCTCCCTTGAGAGCTGCAGCGTGATGCTGAAGTCCCTCCAAGCTGGAGGTGCTGCTCAGTCTCCGTGGGAGCCCCTAGGATTTGGCTTGTCCCCCCTCCAGGGACATAGAGCGCGTTTTTAAGCGGCATTGAGGCCAGTGTGCATTTTTACCAGGTGAACTGTACCTCTGGAAAGAAGTGCCTCATCTTTTACAAAATACTCCTTAAATAAACAGTGCCCCACTGTAATTTTTTTGCTTTTGAAATTAACTCCTTGAGGACATGTGGGGACTTAACCCGTCCCCACAGAAAGCAGCTGCCAGGGCTTTTAAAGGGAAAATAATAACAAAAAAAAGTGTCTGTGAAAGAAAAGTTTAACTGGGCAGAAGAGAGTCCACAGATCTCTTCCCATTCCCAGTGGATAGGCTGAGGGACCCTGCCTGTTTAGGAGCCGGGTGCTGCTGCACCAATGTTACTTAAAAGGAGTTTTGTGCATATTAATGTCTGTGCACCGAGGCCAGGCTGCATGCTGCGCGGGGACAGCCTATTCCCTGCCTGAATTCAACTATCTTGTTTTCTCATCTAACCTACTTTTTTTCTTTTTTTTTTTTCTTTTTCTTTTTTTTTTTTTTTTTGTTGTTTTGTCGGAGGTTGGTGCTTTGCAGGAACCTGTTCTCGGGTGCAATCTCAGAGCTTTTTGTGGGTGTCTGATTTCTGTAACACGTTTTGGTTTCCAGTATGAATGTAACGTGCAGAGAATATCATGACACTGCTCTAGGTGTATGTGATCTTATCTACCTGACATTTAAGGTTTTTTTAACCGTCCGATTCACCTGATTTGCATAAAAATCACATGATTGTCTTTTTTTTTTTCCTCTTTTTTTTCCCTGTATCATCATAACAAATGACTTAGGTTTACTAGGCTGCTTTCTGCCTGTCAGCGTGAAGTCAGAGCCCATCTCTCTTTCTCTCATTCTTCCCTGATGGAGGTCAGGGATGTTAAGGGCAGCACTTGGAGGTGACCGGTGATCCCAGACAGCCACTGAGATCCTTAATAAGCAAATGTATATGGTTTAACTTCCCAGAAACTAAGGAGCTGAGCATGCATCCCATCCGGTTCTTATTAATTTAAGTAGACGAGACCTCTTTTTATTGATAAGGAAACTCCCCCGGAACAGCCCCCTGGATCCCAGAAGGCTCCCCCTGCCGCGGCAGGCCTCATTACAAAACAAGGCCACAATTAAAATAAACTCCAAGAGCTAAACAAACTGCTGCCTCTCGCTGGTCATGTGTTAGCTTTAGCCTTTAACGCAGAACAAAATGTTTTCCTGGGTATCGGAAGAGGCACGGGCTCCGGCTGGGAGGAGGAGAGGGAGCAGCTGGGCATATGGAAGTGGCAGGGAGTGGAGTGCTGTGATGCTCATTGGGGCTCCTTGTTTTCTTTTTTGTTTTAATTTTAATTTTCTTTTTTATTTATTTAATTTTTTTTTGTTTTAATTGGAGTGTTTGCTATCTGACTCAGTCCCTGCTGTGAGAGGAGAAAGAACTGCAAGTGGAAATACTTGAATATTGTGGTAGAGCCCGGCAGTTCCAACATGCTCTGGGCACACCTTACCATTCTTCAGCTCTCCCCAGCCTGGCTCCGAGTCAGCCCACCCCTGGCTTGCCCACCAGCAAGTGGACCCTGGCCCATCACTCCTCGTTCAGAGGCTTTAGGTGACCATAGGTACCACTCAGCATCTGGAGCAGGCAGGACTGGTATGGTCTGGGGGGGGCACGGGGCACTCCAGAGGAGAGGAGCAGAGGGATGGAGAGATGGAGGGAGGGACAGACAAAGGCTGCAGAGGGGTACGGGACCAGATGACTTGCATTGCCTCTGTGTAGTGACATGGCTCCCCACATCGAAGGTATGCTGTCACCTCCATGCCACAGGCAGATATCCCATTTGGGATGATGAATTGAGATTAGACCCTAAACTGCTCCAGTGATGGAGGGTGGTATCTGTGCTGTGCTCGAATAAAACCCCAGCATAATGCAAAATCGCCCAAATAATTGGCATATCTGCTGGGCTCTCCCTGCCAGGAGACAGTGCAGACTTGCCTGTCAAAACTGACTTTCCTCCCACATAGGCAAAAAAGGGAGATATCTGCTTCTCTGCCTGCCTCGTCTTCCAAGCACTGACTGGGAGTAAACACCAGTTACGGAGAGGTGTGTAAGAACCGTCCTTGTCCCACGGAGCACCAACAGCCCTGTGCCATCTCTGCCCTATCTTTGACTTTACAGGGTAACTCCAGCCAGAGGTTTTTCCAGCAATATATAAATTGCCTCTCACCCCTGCTCAGTGCAATCAATTTTTAACCAGTTATGGACCAAATCCTGGTAGTGCCTCGGTGTGGATGTGCCGTCTGAAAAGCTTCTTGACTGGGCTTCTGAGGGATCTTTCCCCTGGTCAGAATCCCCTTGCTTGTCCCCAAACCTTGTCATCCTGGCACCCAAAAAAATGTGAAGCTTGTGACCCTTGGAAGCTGAAAATCCCCAGCTCATGGATGAGCAGCACCACTGACCCCTTCCCTTTTTGTCAGATCTGTCAGCTTTCGTCAGCCAAGATTAAAAAAACTCTTCCCGACCCCTACAGATACTTTCCTGATAAGGAGTTATGCTGAGGTAGTTAAAACCTAATATGAAAGCGTTGGTTTGTTGGGAAAAATAAAAAAGAATAAAAATGAGTAAATGCAGTGCTTGCTTTGGATGGTCAATAGTTTTATTTATTGCTCATGCCTCTGAGATTCTTGCAGATCACTGATATTAAAAAGCAGAAGAAAGCCTAAGAAGAAGGATGATGCCTCAAAGTTTTATGGGCACAAGCACATTGAAATTAAAAGAGGGATTTGCATCGATCCTGGTCATTTTGGTCTCTGAAGTTCAGGCTGAACCACCGTGTTGGCTTTTTGTTTTTATTTTTTTTCCTTTAATAACTCTTGGGATGTTTCAGCCAGCAGAGAGCTGCGTGAATTTCAGTTTCTCTCTTCAAATAAAATGTAATTTTTATATTCTTTGAAATTATACATACAATTCTGTTCACTGAAACCTTTGATTTAAAGTATTTTGTGACTGGATGGGAGGGTATCTGGAAGCAATGGTGAAAATGGCAATTATTTGTTTTACTGCCTCCTGAAATTCTTTTATTTCTCTGTACTATCTCTAAAAGCTTGCCTGGCAATAACAAGCTGTCTCTGAAAAGAATTCAATTAAATGTATTGCCAACAGAATATTTTATAATTTTTTATACCAGTAGTTAGAGTGTTAAATAATATATTAGTAGATTTATCGACTACATTTAGGTATGACTATGAATAGCTACAGTAAAAAAATAGAATATTCATGTGAAAGCTGTGGGGGGAAGTTTGGTTCTGGGTTTTAAGAGTTTTTCTCCTCATCATTCTTATTTAAGTTTCAGTTTTAGGACTTAAAAAGAATTTGAATTTCTCATCTTTTTCTCTTTGTCTCAAATGGTGAAAATTAGTCAGCTATTTTTCGAGACAAAAATTCCCTGTGGGATTTCTCCTTGTTTTAAATAATTAAATATTAAAGGAATAAGAAAGAAGCAGATTCTATGACACGGACATGAATCAAATGGGATATTTATTTGCTTAGGTACATGGCTAATAGGGAAGGATCTTGAAGCTGTATGAAATGGCCAATTACTCCATTACAGTGTTACAAAGAGACTATTGCCCTAAGAATGTAACTCTGAATGCCCTAAAGATAATTTAACTCTAGGATTATTTTTATTTAATCTGGTAAATGACAAACTTTTTTTTAATTCCTGCAAAGCATAAATAAAACGTCTTCCAGGAGCTGGAAAGTAAACCCAACTGTTCCCCCCCTGCTCCTCTTATTTTTCAAGGAGATTTCTTTTATTTTTTGTTTTTCCTTTTTTTTCTCTTTCAAAATCTCATCTGCTATTCTGAATCTCTCAATTTATTTCTCCATATTTTTCCCCTCAGGAAGAACACTTTTCATCAGAAAGCATGATTTTTTTTTTCTTCTTTCTTTCTACCAAGACTCCCTGCAAATTGCCTGGCTTTCTCCAGACAAGTTTCTAGGATCAACAAGTTAACCTTCAGATAGATTACAAAGGTACAAGTGGGCTGCTTAAGAGGTGAATCATTAAACATCAGGTGAAGTATAGAGACTGCAGGAGGTTTCAATTAAAGCGACAGTTCAGGCAGCCTTTGCCTGCCCAGGACAGGTATGTTTTTATTGTCAGCCTCAAGTTGAGAGCTGCATCCACCCCGGGCAGGGAAAGGAGAGCTGGTTGACCCCGTCTGCCTTCTGCATTACCAAAGCTGCTGCTGCTGCCGTCCTCACTCCTGCAAACACTGACACCAGTTTCAGCACGATAAATTCGATGGTGACAGCATTAAACATGGGAAGGATGCCAGTTCTACTGTCTGTCTGTCCCACCCAGGCTGGAATGAAGGAGCCTGCCTCAGACCTGCCTTCCCACAGGCTTTACCCAACTCTTCTCACTACCCCAGCCTGGAGAGGAGCAGGATCAGGCCCACAGCCTTCCCCATTGTTGCCCCGAATCCTGCTTGCTTTTACTTATTAATTTTTTTTTTAGTGTAGTTTTGTTTTAATATGAGAGCACATTTAATAACAGCTCCGGGGTGGAGGGAGGAATGCAAGATGCTAGCCGTGTTGTGGAAACCCTGTGCGGGTGCTGCCTCAACCCCACATCCCTGCAGCTACTTGCAGCAGGGCTGGCACCTCAGGCCAGCTTGCTAAATGTCCCATGAGTGCCCAAGGACTGTCTGTTCTAGTGCAGAGCCCATATCTATGCACAGAGGGCACTGCATAGTTGACAAGTCCACCCGTGCACAGAGGTTCTGCTCGCTTGGAAAAGGATATGTGCAACCTCAGACTTGTTCATCCTGGATTTGGGGGATACGGGCAGCATGGTGGTAAGGCAGGAGGTCAGCTGTTCCCCTAACCTGGAGCAATCTTATGACATTTTTCTGGCACTTCCCTCATTTGAATTTGAAGTGTTCTGGGGTTTTATATTTCACTCCAGCACATTCCCACACGGCAACCCTGAGCATGGAGGAGCTCCTCTCCACTGGGATACTCCAGCTATTGGGTTAATTCTCTCCTACTAATTTCTTACATAATCATATGGGCTCAGATCCTCAAAAGTATTTGTGTGCCTGCCTCCCTTGGAAATTAGGGACTTTAATTGTCTGCTAAAATTATTGTGTTTTGTTTTGAAAGCAGAGCAGGAAATAACAAACTTGGGTTTTACGAGATTTGTTTGCTTCTCTGTGGTTACAGAGCATTTTATCTACCTTAATGAATAAATTCATGGTTAAATAGCATAGTG
Organism: Turnix velox; assembly: GCA_013400935.1. Classification (NCBI taxonomy): domain Eukaryota; kingdom Metazoa; phylum Chordata; class Aves; order Charadriiformes; family Turnicidae; genus Turnix; species Turnix velox. The sequence goes on from VZTY01015494.1 coordinate 7,805, forward strand.
CCCAGATTAAAGATGTATTCTTCAGGCTGCAACTGGTAGGAACTGGGTGCCTACATAGATTAAGGGGAGCTGGCTCTTGGCCTGTTGGTGCTTCTGGTTCCAGTTGGTAGATGCCTATAGGACAATGACACAGTCTCACAAAGATGCTGGAGGGAAGAATCCATTAAAAACTGTAGGATGCTGAGATAGAAGTATAATAGAGATCACATCAGTGTGAGATGCTATCTATTACAGATCACCATTGCACAGCTGACTGCATCTCCCTCTCTGGAAATGGCTCCTTTCTTAGTTTCATTTTTGGCTATATGACCCCAAAGAATTCCCCTCACTCCTTGGCATTTGTCCCGTTCAGATATTTTATGCAATGCTGAAGAAGGAGGAATCAAAATATCATGACATTGAAGGTTATTGACGATTCTGCTCATGTTGGTTGAAATCAGTCACTAAAACCTCAGCCTGCAGGACCCCATGCTCCGTATTTTTCTTGTCTAGTTAATCGTGATGGCAGCAGGGGGAGGTAAGTAGAAGGGAAAAGAACTGATTTTATTAGGTGTTAGAAGAGCTTATTAGAAAATCGGGTGTTTGTGGGGGGGAGAGAAAGCAATAAAATTAGAAAGACAGGAATTAAAACTAGTGATGAAATCCATTCCCCGCTGCCTGCAAGGGGACACTTCTCCCCGCGTGCACCCTTTCACAGCTTGGAAGATGCCCAGGCTTTGATAAACATTTTTTACAAGAGCCCGACTCGGCAGCAGCGAGCGGCGGTGAATACCAGGAGAAAAAATACTTGGGTGCCAGGATCAAGCCCAGCAGCTTCAGAGGCAGCGTTTAACCTGCTGCCTTGCAGCCCGTGGGCCCTGTTTGGGTTTGTTGTCAGCAAGCAATTTGGATCTGCAGTGTACCAGGGTTGTATTTAGGCCAATTAAATTAATTGCTGGAACAGACAACCTTTTTTAGACCCAAGGCGCTTTTTGCCCCCCTTCTCGATACTGTAGGGCTGATGTAGTGATTTTGGGGCTTTGGTTTGGCAGTCAGAGTGTGTGTGTGTTTTACGTAAGAGACAGCAGCAGGGATGGAGGCTGCTAGACAAATATTTGGTTAATTTTTGTAATTATTAGTAATAACAATACACTGCTCTCTCCAGTACCTTTCATCTCCCAAGCGTTTTTGAAACACAAGTAAAGCCTAGCCACGCTGCTCTGCTCTAGGGGTTGTAATTAGCTTCAGCTCCACGTTGTAGCTGTGGAAAGTTTAGCAGAGGGAGGTGGGAGAATCGGAGACCAAGCAAAGCTGGCCTGTTGTGCCCTGAGCAGCAGCCAGCAAAGCCTGCCTGAAGCAAAACCCTGGCCACCACGAGGGTTTGGTGGATCTGCCCCGGGAGGCAGGCTCATGACACCATGCTATACTGATATTAGATTCAGCTTGTAAGCCAGGAGCCTAAATGTTTCCTCCTGGGAGGTTCAAATGCACCCGGACCAGGAAGGAATGCCTTGGCCACCAGCTGATGTCATCTCTTCTCAGTGTCAGAAGTGATGGGACAAGATTGTTTCATGTGATTGCCCTTCTTAGCTCTCCTCTTGCCTGGCTTCACACTCCAGAATCCCTCAAGATGAGGGCAATCCTTCATTGGGCAACAGCAGGAAGAACCTGGTGGGCTTTGGAGCACAGTCCCTACATCTCTGCACCATTACATCCTCTCTGTCAGCTACAAACTTACTAGGTTGGCTTTTTACCTCTGCCTGCTTGTTGTAGGACTTTTTTCTCCACATGGTTAGGCTGTTTCCAATTTTCACTGTGTGTTTGTTCAGAACAAATGGGTCCACAGCCGTGCTCAGGGCAACTCTGTACCAGATGTGCCCTAGTGCTCCTCTATGCTTGGATTCTTGGATGTTTGAGTCCAGGCTGTTTATGTCTTGCTTTGAAATGGGGAGAAACTCAGGAATTTGTGATTATGGCATAGGAAACTCAGCCTCTGAATCTGAAATGGTTTAGTAGATCTCCACCCATTTCTGACTGAGTAATACCTGCTGGTCTTTTTGACCCTGGAACAGAGAGAGCTGAACATACCATGTGTCCCACAGCTTGGCCATGAACCTGACAACCTGCACCATGCCTTTATCACCACCTCCTTCTGCAATTACTACCAGGAACTTTTGTTCATAGTCCTTGCTGGATACAGCAGTGGTGGCTGAAGAAGTTGCTATTCCATGCTAGTAGTCGTGGATGCATGAGGGACAAGAGGACACAGACTTCTCAAGAGTGGACCTTCTGAGATTTCAGGACACAGAAGTGATTTGCACAAGCTCTTACAGTGTGCACCTTCCTTTAGCAGGGTGATGTCACGTTAACCTAAAAATAACATGAGATCAGTAAGTTCTACATCTGATTTTGAAATAAAATTAATAATGATTATTTCTCTCCTCTCCTCTCCTCTCCTCTCCACTCTTTCCCAGTAAATTTTCCAGTTTAGGCCCCAAGTGCCAGCACAGAGATCCTGGCTGCAATCCTAAAATTAGTTGAGTCCAGGAGGTCATCAGAGCTTCGACCTGACACAAGGATTCAATCACCTAAGTATATTACAGATCCCAACTGACCCTGTACTTCTCTCTTTTATTATCCACATGCAATCTCTTGTGCTGTGCCAAGATTTCTGTGTTCTTCATTTCTCTTCTGTCTCTGATGCCACAAAGTCAAGTGAATGTCTTCAAGGAAATCTCAGTAATAAAACCTATTTCCTCCTCCCTGCTGCAAAGAGAAAGCAGAGTAATAGTTTCTTTATCCATCAGGGACCGGTTAATGCCTCGTTCCTCATCATCACCAAATGCAACTAATAAAGGAGTAAAGGAGATTTGGCAGTTTAATGCAGCAGCTAATTTTGTGCCTGCTGCTCTGCCAGAAAGTATTTTCACTTTTGGGTGATGCCAGAATAGCAGAGCTGATTAATTAGCCTTGTTTTGAGCTGGAAGAGCTCAGCTAAGATGCCTACAGCCCCCAGACATCACAGGCATTGGCCAACCTTGTTAGTAGCCAGTGTTCCCAGTATCTCAAAGATTCATCAGTCTGTCTGGATAAGGCAAAAAGAGGATGGTGCAGGGCTTTCCTTTGAGAGGGAGCAGGTCTATTTAACAGAGCAGGTCTATCTCTGCTGAGAGAACTGGACAGAGAAAACTTCTAGCAAGCAGATGCTGGACAGTCTCCACAAAGGTGGTAGCTCACAGTAGGCCAGTGCCCCCCATGCTGGCTCGGTAGTGCTCTCCATGAGTCATTAACTCCTCCCAAACTCTCCCTGCCCTGCCTTTGTCTTCCACGAGGTGTTTCAGAGCAATTTAAGCCCATGGACAGATTAATTAAAGCCAGCAACAGGAACAGACAGCTTCCATTGGGCCTGGTCACCTTCCTTTCCATGTAATTTCTCAAAGGTTTTATGGTAATGCTGGTAAGAATTTGTGAGACCAGGAAATTAGAATGTTCAGAGACAGAGAAACTCCCTCCAAGCATATGGTGTGTAGAATCCAGCAAAACAAGTCCCTTGGTCTTGGTTGAGTCCCTCTGCTGTGGCAGTAATGATAATATGGAGAATTTCAGTCTGGAGACTCAAACAGTGTCTTCTGAGAGCTGGTAGGATATGAGTTGCTCCAAAAAGGGGAGCAGGTAGATGGTATAGTTTGTTTCTCCTCTGGACTCCTTACTGGGCTGCAGTGTGAACCTGGGCAGGTGCCCCAGCATGAGCATCTTCACTGAGGCTGGATAACTGTGCTGCTTTTATGATGGATGCAGAAAACCAAAGAAGCTCTTCATCTCATCCTTGTGGAGCAAGCTATGGTAAGTGGGTTGTGCCCTACAAATATCTTCAAAGGCCATCCGGATGGTGACTTCTGATGGGAGCACCAGCCTTACAAATGTTCAGACTCCTGTTTATGGTTCCCTGCTTGTATCTGGTCCTGCTGGGTCAGAGCTGGTCTGAGATGGTCAGAGCACTGCCTGTGCCACACCTCAGAGACAGTGCCCATGCTGCTCCTTTATCACCAGGGTTAAACTCGGATGGAAACCAGAGGAGCCTTTGGGAAATATGGATCTTCATATTTTCATTTCATCTGTGCTGACCCTGCAGCAGAAGGAGGATAACTGCTTTTTATGATCTAGGGAGGACAGATGGGTTAATAATGTCACTGTGTCCAGATGGAAGCCACTACAAATGCAGTGTCTCACCATAGTGAATGCTGCTTTACAATCCTTAGTAATACCACGAGAGTATTACAGATGTTGATGTGGGGAGCAGCATCCACACCATACCACTTGGGAGCAGAGGGGAAGGTCCCTTTGTTATGCCCAGGCATGGCTGTGCTTTGCCAGGCTCTCTCTGCCAGATGTAATTGCAGTTTATTGGTGGTTACAGCACATCCCGCTCACATAGAGTGGAATGCCAGATCTTGCTGTCCATCCCGATCTGCCTTCACCTCTCAGACATCTCTTTGCTAAGGCTGGGGACCCAGCTTCACCTCTGTGCCCCTCCACTTCCGGATCAAAAGGATTTCTGACCCAACCAGTACTGATCACCTCCACCCTGAAGGCAGTGTCAGCCCCCAGGCTACTTCTGCCTCCTTGGGCTTTCAGAGCATCACTTCTGCCAGACTCATGTGTCAAGATAAATTTCCTCACTTGGTCACTTACTCAGGGAGACACAGACTCAATGTCATCCTTATCCATCAGAAAACTTGAACACAACCTTAGCAGAAAGCAAAGGCTTGTACCCTGTTGAAGGAAGATGAGGTTTAAGCTATTCTGTAAAGTGACCGGGTCAGAGAGAAACGTGCCATTTCAAGGTGCCAGACTGCTAAACTGCAACTTAGACAAGGAAGGCCTTCATCCAGAAAAAGAGGGGTAAGATATTTCAATTGTCACAAAGCAGCCAGTATGAAGCTGGACTGAAAAACAAGAGAAGGCTGGCACCTATGAAGAGGTGCAGCACGGTGCAGGGGCTGCAGCCATCAGGCACAATGTGAAGCAGAGACAAGGGAGAACAAGCACACAGCCAGAAGACAGAAGCAGGATCAGTTTCACGTTTTTCTAGAGTAGAACAGTTTTCCATGTAGAACAGAAAGATTCTGTTGCACTGTATCCAAACTTGAGTGGGAGGAGAAAATAAGTTCCTTTTCTTGCACAATCAAAACCCTTGGGATTGCTTAGAGGATGCAAAAGCAAAGCATTCGGGAAGGGTGGCCTTGGCCCTTCATTGTATCCATCATGTGTGGATATGATGAGAATTAGATGAGGTTATAGCATCCCCCTGACCTTACAGAGCATCGCCTCTGTTCCTGGGGAGCATCACGCCCACCTCCACGGGTGGCTATTTTGCCCAGCGTGCTGTGGAAGGTGCTGCCAGCACACGGAGTAGACAGAGCTGCAAGGCCAATGCAGCATCAGAGATTAACAAAATCAGTTCACCCCAAAAAGTCTCAATCCTATCGTTCCAGCCTGACAGATAACAGACAGTGTGTGGCCAGGATGGGGCTTGAGCAGTGAGGGAGTCCAGCTGGCAGGAAGCACATGGCCTGGCTGTGAGGGGACAGATCTCTACTCTGACAGTCACAAGACCAAGAAATGCTTTTTTTTTCAGAAGACTTTGTTGATTTATGCTTTCTGGAATGCCTGGGACTGGGAAAGTAGAAAGTAATTTTTCTGTTCCTAGTGCAATTTGCGCTGTATAACCTAAACAGTGTTTGTCCTTCTGGACCTCTCCAGTTCCACACTTCTGTGGCATTTGTCAACACAGAGTTTTGGTGATTGACCTTCTTCCGGATCACTAGCATGGCTGAAGTGACACAGTGACAGTGCCAAATTCCTAGTATCTCACAGCTTCTCTCTTCCTGCCCAGAGCAGCCAAGTGGATCTACAAAGTGCTCTCTGCTCCTGGAGCAAACAGCCTGATCTGTATAAAGCCAAGGCCCAAACCTGTAAAAACTTGTGCACCTGCACAGATCTGAGAGCATGAGTAATCACAGGGACTGAACATATTATTTCTATCATTTGTTTGTTCACGCTACTTCTGTGTCTCTCTTCCCTTGTTATCTCAGTGCCTTGTAAATATTAATGAGTGGTTCTCAGGTCCCAGCACACTGCTTCATTGTTTGGGTTGCAGGTCACAAGGAATGATTAAAGTGATGGGGAAAAATGTGGGGTTGGACATAAAAGTGTCTATTAAATTTTCTTAGAATCAAAGAATTGTCTGGGTTGGAAGGGATCTTTCAGATCATCTGATCCAACCACCTTGGCCTAACTTCTGGAGCATCAGAAATTCAGGGGTTTTGAGCCATTCCAGAAAACATGAAGGGGAGTGACCCACATAAACTCAGCCAGAAACTGGCTTGCACCACTTTATTACTCCCTGTGTATCAACATGTCTTGGAGAGAAACCTTGCCAAAAAGTCAAAGGGACAGAGCAGCCCAAATACATCATGCAAAGCTTGATTTGGAGATGCATCTTCAGCAGTGCGGTGTTTGGTGCAGGCTTTCAGTTAAGTCATGCAGTGGTAAAAGGCTGGGAGATGTCCTCAATTCCCAGTCTCAGAGCTGGGAATGAGTGAAATTCTTTCACCTGAAACTTCCCTGGTGTGAAAAATGCAAATTTGCTGACAAATAGTTCTTGAGCATTAGGGCTGGTTGTACTAAATTTTTTGTCCTGAGAAAAAAAATTCCAAGAAAGTACATTTGCAATGTTTATTGCAGTTTGAAATTCCCCTCCATTTTACTTGTAAATTACTCCAAATCAAAGTGCAGCATTTTCTCCTCACCTTTCACATTTGCTGTAATTTAAATAAATAGACCTAGCTACAATCTGAACTGATTCCCTCCTTCCTGACTTTTCAGAACTAGTCATGAAACAAAACAACTCCAAATTCATTTCTTTTTCAGACTGCTCTCCTCATAAGCATTAGTCGTATTAACATCCACCACATGAATGAAACCACAGGCTATCAATGTTTTGAGACTGCTGCATTTCCCACCAGAAATTTGCATAGCATCACCTTTGGAGTGCTCTGAACTACTCTCCAATATGTTTTCGGGGTGAAAAATACAGCCTACAACTACTAGATCCCGAATTAGGAAACTGAAAGTCCCCAGGCAGGCCCCCAGCCATGCTCTTATCCACTGGTCTCAGGTTATCCTCCTGCCTATGTGCTAGCACAAGGAGATATTAATTTCTTGTCCCATCTCCCCTCACTGCATCTGTTCCCAAGTGAGTGGCATCCTGTTCTCCGAAATAATTTTGTTCTCTGGCAAAGCCATTCTGCTGAAAAATCTGGTACGAAGAAAGATTAAAAATGCCTTTTCAGCAACAAAGTGTGACCTTTCTGGAGGTTCCAGCAGTTATCTCTGTAAACTTTTTGTTTTTACCACCACTTAAAGTTTTCATCAAACTTCCATCCAACAAAGTGTAGTTCTCAGCAATGGGGAACTCAAGCAATTAAGCCCTCTCGGCAGTGATATTAATCTGCATCAAGAAAATTCTTTCAATTAGACAGAAAATGGCTATTTTTTTTACCCTGTAACATATACTTTTAGTGAAATCCCCCAGCTCAATTCCCCTCCCTTCCTCCAAGAAAATCATAAGAGCAGAAAGAGAAAATGAAACAAAAAATGCTTTTCTGCAGAAAAGCCATTTCCTGGCACGCCCTGCTACTGGCATGTTTCTGCTCTGTCTCTCTGGAGACGCAAGCTGAGAAGGTGCAGGAAGGTAGCAGCTTGCCCCAGAAGCTTTGTGCAGCTCCTGCCCAATTTCTGCCTCCTCCACCCCCAGGAAACATAAGGCAATCCCGTGGAAACATAAAGTTTTGTTTTTCCTACAGATGAACCTTTTTGGAAGGGGTTGGTGTTGCAAACTTGAGTAGAACTGAGGACTGTGGTGAGGCTGACACTTTTCTTTACTCTCTGATGAGGTGTGTCCTTTCATCAGGGCTGCTGATGGAAGTGGCCTAGCTCACTCCACTCAGTATCATGTTGCAATGTGCCCCTGAGGATGGTATTCAAGAATGGAAGGGATCAGTGCGGACCCTGCAGGGTCCATACCTCCAGCAGGATGGAGGAGGCTGGCTCTGTATGGCCCCCAGGGCACAAAGCACTCAGTACAGCAAGCTCACTTCACCATCTGCACCCACGTGGTGATTAGGCAATATTTACAGGAAAAAAGATGGGGGAGGAAAAAGGGAAATGAGAAAGAAAAAGAAATATGAAGGAGATAATGATGAAATGTTTGCCCTGCCTGGAAAACTGCCTTAGCAGGGCAGAGGCAATGCGATCGGCACTAGCAAAACACGCTGACGCTGCCCCAGAAATAGTCTTTGTAAAGATGTGGGTCAGTTAAGATGGGTGTACTCTGGAGGCCCATGCCCAGAAACACCAGGTGTAGGAGTCCTACTAGGTAAATGCCAGGGTGCTGTCTTTAGATGGCCACTGCAGAGGGGTGCTACCAGGGCTGAGGAGGAGGAAGAAGGAAGGAAGATTTATGGAGTTTCTCTCATGTCAATGCCATGGGGCCTGGAAGACCATCTCAGCTCACCTTGCATGTGAAGTTAGAGTCTTGTTTTGCCAAGTCTTGCTGAGACACCTTGATGGAGTGAGAAAAGTCCTGAGCAAGAAAGTCCAGTCTGGGATCATCATCCCCAGCTTCATCCCTTCCTCTTGTGTGTCAATCTGAGGGCTAGAGCTGCAGTGTAACAGTCAACTTCTGACCTGTCTCCCCGGTCAGGGAGTCTGGCTGCCTGCAGGGAGCCGGGGCCCTTTTCAGTCCATACACTCTGAAGCATTGCCCAGGAGAGCTTGGTCCTCACAGGGCTCATTTACAAACCCTCATGACAGGTTACTTTGAAGAGTAATTCTCTGCAGAGCTCTTTCTTCTGGGAACAAAACTCTTCCTGAGGACAGGTCTCCTGAGAGGGCCCTTGAGCTGGTATCAGATTCTCATAATCAAGCAGGGACAATATTTTGCATGGGAAATCTTCTAAGAGGACTCAGACTTTGTCTGGCAGCATCTCCCAATGTTGTGTGGGCTCTAGCTTAGCCAATCTTCTATAGAAGATGCTGCCAGGATAGGAGCCTCCATCCAGTCCCACGTGTAGCACCATAGCAAATCCAGCACAAATGTTTGAGGGGTGTCTGGAAATGTGTCTGTCTCTTTTACAGAAGCAGAGCAGGGAGCTGGCAATGGCTGATCAGCTAGCCCTGCCAGGAACTACACACTCTCTCCACAGCTGGCAAATGCTTTGACACCTGGAGCTGCTCCCCCAAAGATGTCTAGGAATGGAAGAGCCATCACCTGCTTAAAAAACCTGGCATGGCAGATTTGTGAAACAAATAAGGATGAAAGTGCTGCACACAAGCCACTGGGTTTTAGAGATGCACCTAAAGGAACCATGTACACACCACTGGGTACTACCTGCTGTAACTTCCCCCAGGCCATTTGTTTGGGCTCCACAGAGATGTGCTGAATACTTAGAAACTCTCAGATTCTGAAACTTTTTCACTCCTGTCAGGGGAATAATGAAAATCCAGCTCTACTCATCAGGTTCTCAAATTTAATCACTCTAAAAAATGTCAGCATTAATCCCAGCCGCTATGAATACTTTATGACATCAACTACATGTTGACATTCCAAAGTCAGTTATTTTTTAAGGGATTGTTCAGATCTTTTGTAATTAAAAGGATTTTAAAATATAAAAATGTATTAGGTTTTCCCCCTCCCCTCTTGATTCTGCCTCCTCCTCTTCTGAAGAAGCCAACAAATTCATAAAAAGCAGGTGTAATGGAAAACAAACCCAGAAATCTCCCTGCTGAGAAATGTTGTCTAGCAATGGATTTTTTTTATTTCAGCAGTAGGAAATGGTAACATCAAAATGATATTGTAACACAGTTGGCACTAAACAAGTATAAAGTGCCCTAGATGACAGCCCATCATCTCACTTGCCTTCTGTGCTCTGGGTGTTGAAAACAAACTACTTGTCACATAAACTTTAGATGTTCAGAGGCTGAGTGAGATCCAGGAACACCAGATATTGCAGCTATCCTGAATGACTAGTTGCATCAAACTTCCCTCTCACTGTGAGGCATTTCAGAAGCATCCTGGTGGTCCCAATGGTCAAGAACCACATCCCAGTCATGTGCATTGCTCAGACCAGGATGGGTCATCAAGCCTGTGTGGAAAAATGTCATCTGCAGTAGGGTTCTGCCTTGGCAATCTCACTACGGCTAGTCCCCTGGCTATTCTCACCAGCAGGCAAAGGATGAGCCTACGGGCTTGGTGGGAAAGTGTCTTGCTTGTCTGATATCCAAGTCATCAAGGCATCTCCACCTGCCTCTGAGCTACAGTTATGAGCCAGCATTTCACTTCTGATCTGTATCTTAAGCTCTGTCCCTTGTTTTCCAGAGCCAGTCTCTGGGCAGAACAGTGTACAGGGCCCATGACCTTGGAAGAGGTTTTGTGAGGCTGTACTAATCCCATGGACCATGGGGAACAATAGAGAAAAGAAAAACAGGACTTGGAGTCTGTCTTTTAGAAAATATATGATCCAATATCTCTACATTTCCCAGAGCTTTCATGAAGTGGTACCAGCAACCTGGCACCCCGGACACAAAACTGTTGCCTCTGTCCACTGCCATGTGCCAGCAGCTGATAGAGGCCACAACAGCATCAATATTTTGTCTGGTATGTGCACTTTACTCACCCATTCTCTGAGACGTGCTGTAGGTGCAAACTCTCCCTACCAGGAAAACTATTCAGCACAACCAGACTTTTCAGCCTGGTCCCTGCAGGGCCCCCAGTGAGATCAACAAAAGCCATTGCAGCCAGAGGTGGGCATGCAGTGATGATAAGGTATGGCAGAGCATAGGAAGAAGATTCTGTGGTGGGAGAGGCCAGATGAGGACTTCACCTTGCATCATGACTGGCAGCTGCTTGAAATACCTAGGTGGTTTGTGGTTAGTCCTCTTCATCCCCCTGACCCTGACCCTCACCTCATTCCTTCCCATGTCACAGCTCCCGCAGTCCTCAATAATCTCATGTTCATCTGTTCACCACTGGGACCCCTCTCCTACTTGCATGTTTTCCTTGCTGGTTCACCTCTCTGTTCCTCCTGCTTTGCATGGCAATGACAGGAACTAGCCACACTCTCCTTTCCTCCTCTCCTCCTGCTCTTAATGGCTTGGAGGGTACCAGTTGAGAAGGAACTGGGTGGCTCCTTCTACACCCAGCAGAGCCAGCCAACCCCCTGCAAAATCTCACTTTTTAGAAGGGACAAAGGAGTCATCCTTGTTATGTTTTGATAAATCCTAGGATAATGTACAGCATGACAAAGAAGAAAGAAACCCAACCACTTATTTGAAAACTCCAGGACCTTCAGGGTTGACTCAATTTGGTCTTCGTGTTCAAGCAGGGAATGATTGAGCAAGAGCTTGATTTTATCAGAAGGAGGTTGTCCATTCTCTATTCCAGCAGGGATTTCTTTGGTTGTTATCTATTCACGCATTTAATTTCTTTAGAAACAGCATCTGCCCAAAAGCTCTGGGCAGCCTGCCATTCCTCTGATGTACAAAGTGTACTTGCTATTGAACCCAGGACTGCATTAGCTACTGATCAGGTCTTGGTCCTGAAAAGTCTTTTCCATATGCTTAATGCTATACATATAGGAGATATTCAGAAGAACAAAGCTAAGTTTGATGTTTCTCTTTGTGTTGCTGGAATTAAAGTGAGTCACATTCCATCCACTTTTAGGTGCTGCATCATTTCTCCCCTTCCCTGAAAGACACAAGATCCCATCCTACTTGGGCATGTGGAATGATCCTTTCCTACTTGTGAAGTTTTGTGAAGTAGCAAGTGTTTTCAGCAGACAATATTCACTCTATGTGTCTCTAGAAAGATCTCGAGTAGGGCAGTTTTGCTTAGTTGCAGTCATATGGCTTTGTTGTTGCTCTGAAGAGGACTGGATGAGTTCACCAAGTGTCCCAAGCTTGGATCTGGAAACTGATTTAAAACAAGGGCCAGTCTTAGTGCACAGACCACAAGTCATTAGAGCAACTCAAGCACTTAGGCAGTTTCAATGAAATGACACGCAACCTCCTTCTAATGTTTCCTGCACAAAAGCAAGAATTCTGCTTTGCACAGATGTTTCTGACAGCAAAAATATCCAGAACAAAGAGGATCCCTGAAGACCCTAAATCTAAAAAAGCATAAGTTCCTTGTAAAATAAATACATATACCTCTGGAAAAATTTCCAGTTCTAGTAACTACCAATAACCCCTATTTTATACCTTTGCAACCAACTGAACTTACACAATCACTTTGCTCCTTACATAACGCTGGCAAAATGCCACCCCCTCCCTGTTCTGGAAGAACCAAACTGACGTGTTAGAGGAACATGATTGGAAAGGTTGGCCTGGGCCACTACTTTGCTGGAGTACTTAAAGGACATGTGGAATATACTCAAGGAGCCATGAAATAATAGCCCATGTCAAACAAGTTCTAGGTCTCCTAATGTGCCTTGATCTGGCCACTGAACACACCTGTTTCCAAATTGGGGTGGCATGTCACTCCTTTTTTGAGAGCACATGAGTGGACCCAGACATGGTTGCCTCTGCCTCACCCAGCTCAGGGGGGTGGGTGAATTCAAGAAGGCACCATGGAAGGAATTAATCAGGTGAGGAAAGCCATTATTCTCTGCTACCTTTTCCAGTAGCTTGTTTGCAGTAAGTCCCTGTTAAGGAGATGAGCATAGGCCAGTTCCTTGGGCAGTGGAATGGAAGCTCCCCTTCTGTGATAGAAAGGAGCTTCCCACTGCCTATTAATAATGGAAAAGAACTGGGTCCTTCATCCCACTGCTGCAAGGGCCCTCTTTGAAGTCATGGAAGCTGAAGATGTTCTCACTCAGCTCACGTGGTTGAGTGGAAATGTGACGGGAAGGGACAGCAAGGTTACTGGGAATGCTTTAGTTTGATGGGCAAGGGGAATTGCATTCCTGTGGACATTGTTTCTTCTAGCCCTGCTTTGGATGTGTAAAGGAGGAGTGGAAGTTGAGAAAAAAAACAGGAAAATGCACAAGTTGCTGAGAACCTTGGACGTGTTTTGTGGACAATAAAAATAAGGAACTCTAAACCAGCTTCTGTGGGCTGCAGAAATGAAGAGGAGGCATGAGCATGGCAGCCAGGAACTTCCATCCTCTTCCTCCTCACTGTGATGCTTTGCCTTGTAGTCACTTGGGTCCAGTGCAGGTGGGGAAAGAGCCGTGCAAGGTCCATGGAGGGGTGGGCATCACCAAGGGATGCCAGGCACCACCGCTGCCCACTGGGGAGTGGAGTGGGATGGGACCCCACTGGGTGTAGGAGCCAGGGGTGCAGATTCAGCCTGAGCTGGAGCAAGTGCTTCGGTGTAAACACCAGGGTGGGGAAGGCGTCTGGGCAAGGACAGGCTCAGACCTGTGTGGTGCTGGCACTCTGACTCTATGGGGTTTCTGATTTCAGGAGCAAAGGCGTTACAAGAAAGTGCCCATGCTGGGCACACCATGTAATCACCAGACACCTTTTAGACTGCTGTCTTCTTCAGCTCCTCTCTTTGCAGCAGCTCTTCTGTTGTGCAGATGGAGTTATGGGACCAGGCTTTTAACAGAATAAATAGTTTGTGTAAAAAAAAGATTATTATGCGGTTATTGCCCTCTTAAATCTGCTCATAAAAGGCTACAACAGGCAAGGGAGGAAATTACTGCTGACCTGCAGCTGGTCAGCTTCTGTTAGGGCTCTCTCCAAACTCAGTGCTTCACATGTAGCTTTTCAAGATGTCATCTCATGAAATTTTATGAGCTCAGTGGGAGCAGGTGAGGTCAACACCTTAATGGGAGAGGAGAGAGCTGATGCTTGGAATGGGTGCACTGGTTCAGCAGGCGGTGCTCTTGCCTGTGCCCACTGTCCTGAGCCATGCCATGTCAGGGGAGCCATGCTCCAGAGCACAGCCCTGGTCACTTCAGCAGCTGCACATCTTGTGGCATTGGTTTTCAGGAGCACACTCAGCTGGCAGCCCCAGCAGCCAGGGCAAACTGCTACTGGTTTGGAGACAGGAGGCCACCAAACAGGTTTGAAGGGATGAGGAAACATTTAGGTCATTTTTATCCAGAGCTCGTCTGCTATCTCTAAATCTTGCCAAGTGGGCACGACACCAGGAACAGGAGGTGAAGTGCAATAAAAACAATATCAGGGGGTTTTGCCCTTTTTTTTATTTTTTATTTTTCCCCTCACACATCCTTCTTCTTTGCCACAGTTTCAGTGAGATTACAACAAGTGCAACACATCTGAATACATGTGGCACTAAGGAGATGCGGCATTATGGGAAGGGAGCCAAAGTGGTAACCTGACTAGTATGGTGGGAGCTAAATTCCACTGTTTGGACATCAGGTTGTCAACATAGAGCGAATGGGTCATCTCCACCAGCTCCCCACTCAGGGTCTCCCCAGCTACACTGACAGGGAAGACTGCATGAATGTGGGAAAGGTCTGAGCTGGTCTTCACAGGGCTGCACCAAGGGTGTGAAGGGAAAGAGATCAAATCATACTCCTAGACTCTAGAACATCATGTTTTTTGAGGACAGAGTAGGGATATTTATTTTTACCCCTTTTTCTTTCTTCTGGCTCAGGAGCAATGTGGGCTGTACACACGGTGTAGGATGTGAGCACATACTGTACATCTGAGGTGAGATGAAACACAAATATGCCTTTTCATAATACCATTTACACCTGGAAGAGAAGACCGGTTTATTACCTTGGTAAACAAAAGTTAGAATTCAAGCAAAGTACAAACTTTGCCCCGAGCTATTCTGACAGCGCACCTTGTGTTTGTGAAGTGAACTCAGCTGCTAATGTGCAGTGTGAGGCAACGGGGCCATCTCCATCCCTCCCTCATCCCCTCATTGAGTGCCCAAAGTTTAGAAGTTTGTTAATTTTTTTTGGAGGGGGTGTTGTTAGGCCTTGAGGTATACCCAAGCCACACCAGCCGAGGTGGGCACTGTTGGTGGGAAGAGCTGTACGTGGCATATCTCTGCTGTACATCAGGCTTTTCTCTCCTCCGGAGAGGGTGAAGATTACAAGGTGTGTAGGTTTAGCAATACAAGCTGTGCCGAACAGAGACTTGAGTTTCAGGGATATGCTGATGGGGAAATACCTACAGAGCACATATCAGCACCACTGAGTCCCAGCCTAGCACCCAGGAGGACCTGAGGACTGTGAACATGACTAGATCCTGTAGGGTGGCTTTCAGATATCCAACATCTCAGTGTTACGTGACTTGGACAAAGTTATGAATCACTTAGAAACTGTCCTCTTCTGTAGGACAGGCATATGGACCTAAACTCCAAAGCCTTCTGGGAACCAAATTTCACTCCGCTCCAGTATCACATGAAGGAGCAATCTCTTTCTGCCCTCTGCCCCAGCTCACTTAGTTGCAGTTCACACAACCTGCCAGCTGGGCAGGGAGGAAGGGGATCCAGATAGAACCAAGAGGAACTGGAGCAGCAGGATGTTTCTGGCACCACGCTCCCAACCCATCAATCCTTACCCATTTTTCTCCATTCCAGGAGGCAGTTCCTGGGCCAAGCATAAGGCTGGATCTGGGCTGGCCCATTCTGTGTCCTCATTAGGCAGTCCCATGTGCTAAGGACAGAAAACTGCCAGCTTTGCCTGAATAAAAGGATGAGCTTGTTTGTGTGGAATTTACAAACATCTTCAATTTTCTAGCTCAAATACTAAACTGAGCAAAATCCTAAACTTTTTTTTCCGAGTTTGAGAAGTCTGAAAAATCTCATTCTGTTTTCACTGATGTCTTTATTTAATTCTAGTGACAAAAGAGTGAGCAATTGCAAGCAAACAATGCTGGAGAGACGTTTTTGGGTTTATGATCTGCAATTCATACGAAACACTGGATTTGTGGTGAGGCTCTCAAAAGGAAAATTTTCTGAAAAATTCCCATTTCTGAGTCTTCTTTCTAAAAAATCAAATTGCCCTAGCTGGGCCTTCGTGGAGCTGGTTTGCCCAGGGCTGCAGTGAGGGTGAAGTCTGACCATGGCAGTGGAGCTTTGCCTAGCACACAATGGTGACCCCCTGTAGTGATATCTGCTGACTCAGCAGTGGAGATCATTAGCAAGATGCTAGTATGTATCTCACCAGGCCTTGTGTCTTACTGCAGGTCACTGCCTGCTTTTTCTGATAACTTAAGCACTTTCATCACTCTGTACAGCAGCTATAGCACCTACGGGAGCTGAGCCCTTGGAAAATCTTTCCCTTTCCTAGACCACAGCATTTTTGCTGATTGTTTTATTTATCTGTATTGGCCCCAGAAGCCTCCTGGGTTACTTAAAGGAAACAAAACATATAGGATGTTGAAATGAAACTGGGCTTGGAAGTACACTACATATTTATTGTCAGAGCACTGTGTCTAGCAGTAAGACCTTATTCCTTGCACCTTGTGTGAGCCCAGCCACTGGAGCATGGCATGTACATTGCAGTTTATCTGTGCTATGATCTCTTTGGGCTTCTGGGAGGGGACCTTCTGGAGTTATGCTTTCAAGGGAAGAAAATCAGGACTCTGGATGGTAAAAAAATAGCTTCTATAACCACATTTTTTTCTTAGTCATTGGCTTCTCATTGTTTACATGAAGTGAAACATCACCTTCCTGAAAGAAGTTACTGCCTCAAAGGGGCAGGTGCATAAATAGACCTTAGAAAACAGCACTGAATTTATTCAACATATGAAATTCAGCATACACTCTCAACAGAGGCAGAACATGTTAGCAAAGGCCCCTCTAGTGAGGAATCCCTAGAAGAAGCATCTTAACTCAAGGAAGTGGTGGAGGAAACATCAGAGAAGAAATGCTCACCATCTCTGATCCTAACTTCTGCTGACCCACTCATTTTGCTGGATTACAAGATGAAGTCACAGTTAAATTTAATCTGAATAAAACAACTCCACTAATAAAAGTGTGATTTCAATTTGTTGAATGATGGCTATAGCTATATTTATTGCAGGATCTTAAAAATTCTTGGAAGATGAGTACTTACAGAAATAAAATGCATTTCTGGATAGGATTTGTTTAACCACAACAAACATTCCTAAGTGTTTATTGTACAACTGTGGGGCTCCATTCTGATTAGAGATACAAGATTCCCTGGTGCTCTTTCTGCAGAACTATGACATATCTTCTTCTGACTGCTCTGGTCCCTTTGCTTGAGTGATTAAAAATAAGACCAGACAAAGCAATGAATACAGCCCAGGGGAAGATTCTGCTTAGTTTGTGAGAGATTGCAAATAGATCTAGTAGATCACTTCCATCTCTGACTTTTTTAGGTTCTGTCATGATCCTCCCAGGAATTTTGAAAAATAAGCATGACTGCATATATGCATTCATGAGAGTCCAGAGATAAAAAGAGCTGTGTCTCAGCCTGAGAATGGCTGTATGAACTGTTGGTTCTGATCAGTGTTATACGTGGGGGGCTTGCTTTATCTCCAATTTATATGTTTTTAAGTCAGATCAGAGCAAATCTGGTCAGTTACAAATGTCTGCTCTGATTCTTTGCATGTGATATCCACCATGGCCAGGGGACTTAAACTGCTTCCAGTGGTGCAGGGTCTGGGTTTGTTCTGGGAAAGCCCCTTTCCTCAATGCTGGTGTTTGACTTAAGTTTGTTTCTACAGCATTATCTCTAGAGAATCCCCAACTGGAGACAATGTAGTGACACGCACACAAGCTTGTCGTTGTGCACTGTGGGACATCTTTGGAGTGGCACAGCTACATCTGAGCTCCAGGCAAGATGGGACATATTTTACTGATTGCATTGGTGATTGCAGTTTTTGTACCAGCACTTTGCTTGGACTCTAGCTGCAGCAATGAGACTAACTTCATTTACATGACCACACCTATGCAATAAACTGAATGCTGCCTTCTGCATGGTGAAAGCGTTACGCTGATCACGGCTCCAAACAGTTTCATCCGGCATTCACAAAAATAAATCTTGCTTACATTGCTCCTCTATGGTAATGATAAAAAAAAAAAGTTATGCAGGCAGTTTCGGGATTTAATGGAGAGAACCATGGGGGACTTAAAATTTATATGAGCAAAAATGTGCCTGGGAACAGCTGTTTGTGCACCATGTGGTCCTCCATGTAGCTGACATGAACTTAGCTCCATCTCAGAATTGCAGCTGAGCCACATGATAGGCATATTCTGCTTAGGAAGGGTTGGGCATGAGTTGTCCACCTGTGATAAGAGCTGTAGTGTGTTACCTTATGCCTGTCCCTTCATGAACAACAGCTTGGGTACAATTATAGCCCCCAGTAGGTTCTCTGCAGAGCTCTCAGACCTGAGCAGAGCCAACGCTCTGCTTGGGTGTGAGGATTTATGATGCAAACAGTCCAGGGAACAGAGTCTGAGATTGCTCAAGGGACAAGGCAAGAACAGCTCTGGAGGTCTTCAAGGGCATTGCTCAGCAAGGGACAGGGATCTTGGATTTGCAGCTGCAATTGTACCTGCAAACCCTCCAACACAGAGGTCTGTGCTTGTAGAGCTGGACTATGGTCATGGACTTAAATAGGCTTTATTTCCCCATACTTGGATGCCACTTTCGGGTGTGTCTGCATCTGTGTGCTCCTGTGGATGACTCAAGCAACTCCATGTGAACCAATCTCCTGAGTGCTCTGGAGAATGGGACAACTCTTAGCTTTGGGAAGTGAGAAGAAAAAAAATTAAATTCAGAACCACAAAATGCTCAGCTCTAGGATATTTTAACACTTCATAATTAGTTTCTTCATGTTGCACTTAGTCTGCCCCTTAGCTTTAGTACAATTGTCACATTGTATTCATTGTAAACTTAGTGTAGAGAGTGTATCTTTCTATTTGTTACTTACTAAATATATCCATAATCAACTGTGTCCTAAAGCATGACATTCCCAACTAATGCTTGCCTACTTAAGCCAATATAAATGCTGAATAACTCTGGTTTGCAGTTCACTACCTGTTTCTTAAATACTGAGACAACAACAATAACAGACTTTGTGCTTTCAATTTTTCTCTTACTGAAGATCTTAAACTGTGCTACAAAAGCGATCAGTGAGGTTTCACAGCAAGAGCGAGTTGGGCATTGCTTTGATGAAAGTATTATTTGTTAGGAAAATGCCAAAAAGTCTCATGTTTGGAAAAGCTTTGAAATTTTCACCAGCTTTATTGGTAGGATCTGCTTCTTCATGGAGGTTGTGTCATCCCAAAACACCTCTGTCCCATTCCCACAGAGCCCCACTAGGATGTCCAGAGGTCCTGCCAACACAGCAGACCTCACTGTGACTGCTCCTGTGGCACATTGAGCAGCATGCACCTCTCCACACTAGTGTCTGGCTCAGCTCATCAGCCCTGAACAATGTCTCCCTTTGCTTGTACTCAGTGTTGGGATCTACACCAGGAGCAAAAGCTGATAGCCTTCAGGCAGACAGAAAGATGCTGGAAGGGGAAAGAGGGAAGACTTGTTCTTCATGCTTGCTAAAGATTAGATGCAAGATATGGGCTTATACTGTAGAAAGGTGTGTGTGTGGAGGGTAAATTCAGAGATGAAGGAGCAGCCAGGTGAGAGATGCTCTGCAAGTGATTGCCTGGTAGCAGTAAAAGATCTGCATTAGGAGATTTCCAAAGAAAGGCGAGAGCTCTTCTACAAAGAGCTCAGGTCATGAGCCTGCAGAGCATCCCCAAGCTGGCCATGGGATGCTCTGATTTGGTGACCTGGGCCTTTTGCTGCCTAGCTGCGCATGCAGCAGCCTGGCTCATCCAGTGTTATTTATGGTGAGCAGCTCAGTGCCCAACCATCTGGAGCCCAACCCCACTAATCCTGTCCTCTGCCAAAATAAATTGAACCTAATTGGTTGGAAAAGGAGGAGGGGGAGAAGCAACAACAACAAAATCAACAACAACAACAACAAATACCCCAGCTCACCCCAACCCAATACTCAAAACAAATCATTAAGTATCATCTAAAGTCAAATTGCACCAACTGTCTGTCTGAGGCTTGTCCAAGTTTGGCCTTATCAGTATTCATCACCACTGCCCTGGGATGGACCAGGAAACACAAAACAACACTAAAGGGGAAGCCATTGAGAGAAGGCCTCCTATTCTTGTTCACTCCAAGGCCCTTTATGCTCTTCTGGAAGACAGAAAAAAGCACCCAGCTGAGAAACAGTTCCACTGATTGTCTTTGCTTAATCTGACTCAAAGGTCTCTCTCTCATTTCTGCTCTTAGCAGGCAGCTCAGGAGCTCACATCAGCTGTCATTGGGATTGGCACAGTGCTTGATGTCTACACGTTCATGGGCTGGCTCCAGGCTTTACTGCACCTCTCAGTGAAAAAGCCACTCTGCAGCCCTCTTGATGACCCACTTCCATGGAGGACCTCTGGAACATCCCTTAGAGTCCACCTGGATGGTAGATACTCACAGGCTCTTTGCCAAAAGGGAGGACAGCAGCCAGTGTGCCTGCACTTAGGTGACCTCTCAGCCTGACTGGTCTTATTCTACCTCAGATGTCTCCTGTTGCTTCCTGCTCTGGTGGGTTCCTCACATTGCCTCATGAGTGTAGTATCTGATCTTCCTTCAGTAGTAGACATGGTGGAATGGCTAACATCTGCTGCTTGCTTGTTCACTCACCCTGGGGTGAGACCATGTGCAGTGGACTGTTTTATTTTGTTTTCTAACTGTGCGTATTTTTATGTATGCATATACAGAAACACAGATACAGGCATGGATTTCCCAGATCTAGCCTTCCCTTCCACTCTTAAATTGATACCTCTGAGCATGCTGCTCTCTCCCCACAAGTAAGGACCAGGCTGTTTGGCTGCACACTCCACAATCTCCAGTGCATCCTGGTCCTGGATCTGTGTTTTAGAGAATGCAAGCATGGAAAAATCATAGAATCATAGAATGGTTTGGGTTGGAAGGGAGCCCCATCAAGCCTGGGCCTGGATATCTCCAGGGAGGGGGCTTCCACCACCTCCCTGGGTAACCCTGTTCTCACCATCAGTTCTCACTCAGTTCCAGTGTCTCACCACCCTCATGGTGAACACTTAAGTCCTTCCATTCTCCGCCTTCCCCCAGTTTGCCTCTAGGCAGGTTCCACATACCCCTCTTCTCCCTCATCTTCTGCCTCTGCCCCATACCAACCCTTTTCTAGCCCATTTTCCCCCAAATCCCACACATCTGGGCTCCACTGGAGACTCCTCCCTTCTTCCCCCCCCGCCTTGCTGTTTCAAATCAACCCCCTCCACTCACTCTCCTAACACCAGCTGGGGAGGGAAGCAGCCACCATTTGCTCCCCTGTGGGATGCTTCTCCTGGTGTCTCTGCTGCAGGACAGGTCACTGGTGAGTTGCATTTTCCAAGAAGACACAGTGGGAGGAGAAAGGCTAGGTTAGGCAGGGGGAGGGAGGGTGATGGCCTTGTGTTTCTATTTCTTGCCTTAATGCTCTGAGGTCAGACAAAAGTTTAGTGGGAAAGCAGGAGGGTTGTCCTTTAGCTTTGTACTTCAACTCAAGGTGCTGTGACTGCAGTTTGTATGAGTTCAGCCCCTGAGGATGCAATTTAGCCCAGGGATGGGACAGCAGCAGCTCAGTATCAATTTAGGGGCTTCCTCAGTTGAAAGTTAAAAAGAAAAATCTTCACCTTATTTAGCTTGTCCTCATCCCAGGACCCACATGCTTCTAGCACTTTTCTTCTTTCTGCTTCATTACTAGGTTTCTCCCACCTTGGTAGCCTTCCTGCTTGCATCTATGCTTCTATTAGCTTCCCCCCCCAAGAAATATCTCCATGATGCTCAGGTCTTCAGGGCAGAAGTACCCCTAGCTTTGTGCTTGGGAGGCATTCATGGACCAGATGCCCATATAGTAAATGA
Source organism: Turnix velox (assembly GCA_013400935.1). Lineage (NCBI taxonomy): Eukaryota > Metazoa > Chordata > Aves > Charadriiformes > Turnicidae > Turnix > Turnix velox. The sequence continues at coordinate 29,749 of VZTY01015494.1, forward strand.
GCAGCAAGACCTGCAGAAGGCAGCATTAATTCTGAGGCACCACAAAGTTATTGAAGCAATGTGTCTTGCACCTACCAGGTGGGGTAATTTGGTCTTGGATAGTGTTTTGAAACTGTTTTTTCTTCCTAGACAGGTTGCAATTACTGAAACACAGTCGCTTCTCTACAAAATCTTTTCTATCAGAGGACTTTCTCTTAGCCATGGAGGGGATGGTGCTGTAGGCTGTGGAAGAGATGTTGCCATCTGGAACCCCTCTCCTGGACACAGTGTCTCTCCTGAGGCTGAAGTCTTTATTTCCCATCCCAAGGCTGTGGCTCAGGTGCAATGAAGTGGCTGGGTACAGAGGAGTGTGTGCCCTCATCTCTGTCACCCCCTGGAAAGGCCTCCTGCTCCTACATGTGTAGGACTCTTCCTGACCCATGAGTTTCTCCTCTGCAGAGGTTTTTATGCATGTAACCAGATGGGTGAAGAGAGAGAAATCCCAGTTAAAAGCTGTCATAAATTATTTTGCAGACTGCAGTTTCCCCTAATATTCCTGCTTTGTCTCAGAGGTGATGGAAGTTCCCTAGACTCTTCTAGGAAGAACACCTCCTGGGACATCTCCTAGATGCTTCAAACAGTGTTAATGGAAAGACAGAAATAATTTGGACGCAGTGAATTTTTTTTTCCTTCCTACAAGCCAGCATTGCCTTCCAGGCAGGTGCTGGATGGATAAAGATAGGCCACCTCATCAGAGGGAGAGAAGTCCAAACATTATTGACAAGGTGAGAGATGTTTCACCTATCCTTTGAAAAGCTCTTGGCCTCTTTTTCTCTTTCCAGTGTGCCTTATCTATTCCCTGTCTGGAAAAACTTTCTCTTCTGCTCTCTGTGAACCTCCTCCACAGAGTTCCGTTCCAGTTCTCACTTTCCCATTTTCCCTGGCATTTGCTCGGTCTTTATTCCAGTCATAAAGAGCTTCTCAGTCCCTCTGAAAATGACTCAAGCTTCTTCCTCAAACCAATGATTTCCCTTGGAGCTCCTGTTCCTTGAAGGAGGGTGTTGCTTTGCTGAACTCTGTCTGTTAGAAACCTCCTCCTACTGTTTTTTTTAATCCCAAATGTTCTCCTACAGTAACTGATCTCCCATTTGTTCTCATGCCAACATCATATTTTAGCTTGGATAGCACTTCTCCCACCCTGGTGTTCGTGCCCCTGGTGTATTTACAGACAACAGAACTATGCCCTCTCCTCCTTGGTTTTGCTAGACTAAACAAGCCAAACTCTCTTGAATGTGGGTGAAAAACACATTCCAGAGACCTGCCAAACCTGGGACACTGATGGGAATGGCTGCTGGGGGGAAGGAGGTCCTTTGGGGCCCTGCAGTGCTTTTTATTTAAGTTGCTGGAAGCAGGGGACCTCTCTAACTGCCAGAACTCTTTCTCTTTCTCCATCTGCATCCTTGGGCCATTATTCCACTGATTCTGCTGGACAGTTCCCTGCTTCTCTTCCAGCCCCAAGCTTGCTCTGAGATCTCCACCCACCCAGAACTGCTGTGTCTGCCTAACCTCCCAGATTGGATATTTTGATGTCAAAGCTGTTTCTGTGGCTAAAATCCCAATTTGCCATCCTGTTCAGTAGCATGTGGGTGGTCAGGTTGCAGAGTTGCTTCTTTTTCCTCTCCCCAACTTCCAGTTGTTGTGGCCACCATAAAGTCTTGTGCAGACCCTGCATCTCATGTCTCCAGAGGAAAAGAGGTAGTAGTCATTCCCCTGCACACAGGAATTTATTCAGTCAGCACCCACCAAATATCTGTTGTCTGGGGGATGTTTGTGCTGCTGTTTGATAAGGGCATAACCAAACAAGTCTGTCCCATGTAATGCATCTGTGAGCTCTGTCTAATCTTGTCTCTGTGTCATCCCTTCTAGAGAGAAGAGGGTTTTTATTTTCGTGTTTTGGAGAAAAAGTTAAGGGATGGGGGAGAAAACAGAGGCACTCTACAAGTACCTTTCCCTGGGCTCAGAGCAGCAGTGCAGAAAAGAAAATTTTTCTCAGTCTGATCAAGGCCTTTGGCTTGGTGAGTTTTGCTTTTTGAAAGGCACTTTCCAGCTCCCACAGAGGAGAGAGTATCTGTCTGGGTTTGCAGCAGGGAGGGAGTGCAATGGGGTAGGGCTCAGTTTCATTGTGTAGGGGTTTTTTAACCAGTGAAAGGATGGCTGTGAGACTTTGAGCTGAAATACTCCTCACTTTGGGGGACCAGTGGCCTCCTGGTACAAAGTTTTAGTAAGCTGCAGTGCTGTGGGCTGGGGTCTTTGCACCCCAACCCAGGTTATGGTTGTCAGAAGTGGGGAGAAGCAGCTGTGGTCAGCTTTCTCTTTTTTGTGATTTCACCATTTTTGGTTATGACTGCTTGGCCAGGCTGTGTCCCCGACTTGCAAGGCTCCTGCAGCAGCAACACACTCATATCATGAAACCATACAGAGTGCTGCAATGAAACAGCCTCTCGGAGGGCTCTGCCTCTGTGTATCTGTGAATATACATATATCAGTGTTTCAGACTGTGATTTAAGAGCACAACAACTGGGGAAAGTTTGGGGAATAAAGGGCATAAAATACAATGAGTTTCAAATCTAGGACTACCTTGCTTCATTTTAAGAAAGCCTTAGGAACAGTGTATTCCAGCTGCAGCTTGATATATATTTGCTAAAGCGTTATACTTAATTTCACACACCACATTGTTCCTGCAAAGCACCAAAAGCACTTTACAGAAAGACAGCAAGCTATTGAATCAGGCTTGAAGCCTGGAGCTGTATCCTTGAGACAATCTTTCTTGAGACAACCTTGGCCCAGTCTATTTTAAATCAGCATGAAGCTTGCATTGGTAATTTCTCTTCTCTAGCACAGAAGAGCTCTCTACAGTAAATGTTTGAGCTCTACTTTGAGATAGACAGAGCCCTGCCAGGTTGATCTATGGCTGTGGAATCCCTCAGTACATTATCCTTACCCCTGAATCAAGAACTGGACAGAGTTTAAGTCTAGAGCACATCACTGTATTTTTCTTGCCCACAGCTCAGGAGTAAGGAAGACATTTGCTGCCCAAGATTAAAGCACAGAAATAACATGACAAGTAGGCTGATGAGAGATTCAAGGAGAGAGTGAGACACCCAACACAGTTGTACATATGGTCATCCAGCAGCTGGGATCCAGGTTTCCTGATCATCATTTGTGATACATAGGTAGCTTTCATCAGTTTATGGAGAAGCCTGTTCTGCTCACAAGAACTTTATAGCTGGAAGCCAGAGTCCTGCAGAATGCTGTTTCAGGGTGATGCAATGCAAGCTCAATGGGTTTCTGACACCTGCACAGTGCAAAACACAACAGTTTCATTTCATAGTGGCTTGGGCAATCACTTTCCATTGCCATACCTATGTGCTGGCTTGAGTTTTGCTTTCAGTTTAGGGTTCAGGAGGCTCACCCAAAGACTTTGAGGTGAAATGAGCTCAATAGAAAGCAGCATGAAAAGGGGCGCTATCCAGATTTCCTCCAGCCTGGGCCCGTGTTCTCAAGACATGCACATGAAATGTTGGCTGATTCATGTTTTTAACAATACTGTAAACAAAAATATGAAGCAAAGCATTTGCTACTCTCCAAGCCATGTTACAGGACTTTATTTGAATTCTCTCCTGCTAGCCATTAAAGCATCTTGGCTTTTTTACTCCAAAGTTCCCACTGAATCCTCTGTGTGGGCAGTTTCACAGCTGTGTTGGAGCTGTGAGTTGGAGCTGGTTGCAACACTTCTTGTGTTTTCCTTGTACCAGCAAATCATCTCTTCCTGCTGGAACTAGACATCACCCTGATAGTCTGAAGGATAAAGTCAGTTCTGAAGTCATAATATACCTGCCATCCGATTTCCTTTTCTTTAGTATTTGCCTCAAGTGGATCTGCAAACCCCAGATTTTCTTACCGGCTCCCTACCTCTGATGAAATGCAGGAAATTTTAGGAAATTAGATTGTTGACTTTATATTCTTCCCATTTTCCCCCAGTTTCCCAGCTGCCTCTGACCTGTCATCTGTTTTATGGTTCCTTGTGGAGTCCAAGCTGGAGTTCCAGGCTGGAACTCATGTGATCCAACAATGTTGTGTACCCAGCCTTTAGAAACACCACTTCTTGACATGTTCTGCTTCCTAGAAGCAGGTTCATGCCCTGTGATTGTTATATATATCCCTATATCACAGAAATAGGCCCACAGAGTGATGCCATAGATAGATGATCTGCTGTAGTAGCTCTACAGTTTTAATTTGACTTCAGTAACTTTCAAGATAATTAAAATCCCTTCTGTGCAACCTTTCCATCTTCTGGGTCAGAGAGAATAGAACTCAAGCCCACATGCACCCAGTGCAGACTCCTTGTTCTAATACCTCTGAGCCAAGTGAGACAGTCCTCCTGTACTGACTCAGAAGGAAAAGCACACTCTATTGAATCAGCAGCACCACTTCCTTCCTTTGCAGCTCTACCATTCACGCACTTACCCTGGTCCTCTTGAGAAAGTCGGTGAGAACAAGCCTGAGGAAGGAAGGTTGGAGGTGCAAAGAAAACTTAACAAAAGAGATACAGGGCAAAATAGTCTGGAGGGGGAAGGTAACCTTAATCCTTTTCAGCTGATATCTGTAATTATTGTGCTCTTTATTAAGCAATGTAGCTTGGCTGGAATGAGTATCACTGAGCTTAGCATCCTCCTAAAGAGCTAATGAAATGCATCATGTCACACTGCCAGGGCACAAATGGTGGCTGAGGGGGCTGCTGCAGTGCAAGGTCTTCAACCCAAGCAAAAGGGAGCAGCTGTTCCTATTAGGCTATGCCATCTGATGACTCTTGCACCAGACAGAGCAACCTTAGGATGTTTGTCATGGCTGGTCACACCACCTCTATGTTGGACATTTGGTTTCCCTTCCCTGCTGCATAAGCCCTGGTTAGTGAGACCTAGTCACCAGTTGAACTCTGCTGACAGCATATCTGAACAGTTTCTCTTTTTTTCAAGATCCACAATAGAATCATGTTTGGCTCTGCTGGCTGAGGGAGGCCTAGAGCAGAACAATCATCACACATGCCCAGGTAGAGCATAGGGATGACAGTGGGGCTGAACTCCCAGCCACAGAATGGTGGTATTGGCTGGTATATTTTGTTGGCCAAGAGCCAACTCTATTGCCTCCTACATGGCCTTGGCTGTAATGTGAAATGGGGATCTATAGCTCCAGATGTGCTTAGACATGACTCCATGTCCCTGGTCCAGTCATTTAATGCTGGATCTCATGCCTTCCAGTGAAGAATAGGACAAGGAAACCAACAAAGATTCACAAGGCCTTGAAGCTCCCTTTGCTGGGATGTTGCACCCTTTTAGGTACCACCACAGGAGAGGATGAGTTCATAAATCTCCAGATCTGGACAAATTTGTGGGGAAAACACAACCATGTTGTTGAGGTTCCACAAAGCTCAGCACCTTTCTGTACTGAAACAATTCATTACAAACCTCTGGGGAGCAATTTGCTTAATTTCTAAATGAAGCCTGGAGAAGAGAAGGCACAGGGGGACCTCAGAGTAGCTTCTCAGTACCTGAAGGGGGCTACAGGAAGGCTGGGGTAGGACTATTTAATAGGGTCCAGGCTGGCAGGACTAGGAGTAGTGGATGCAAATGGGAAGAGGGGAGATTTAAGCTGGAGAGAAGAAAGAAATTATTTCCTGTGAGGGTGATGAGACACTGGAAGAGGTTGCCCAGAGAGGTTGTGGATGTCCTCTCAATCCCTGGAGGTGCTTAAAGCCAGGCTGGATGAGGTATTGAGCAACCTGGTGTAGTGGGAGGTGTCCCTGCCCATGGCAGGGGAGTTTGAACTAGATGATCTTTAAGGTCCCTTCCAACTGAAACCATTTTATGATTCTGTCTTCACTTAGCCTCAAAGCAATGGCACAGACATGCATGCAGTGCTCATTATCAGTATCAGGCCAGAATTCACATGAAAGGTGCTGTTTACAAAAACAAGGAAAGAAAACATTATCCCATTTCTTAGGCTAATGGCAGGGTTTATGTCGCACAACTGAATTTGAAGCAGTCATTTGTGGGCCAGTCCTTAAGCTCCCAGCTCATTGAACACTGGTTTAGGACTGTGGGAGACACCAATGCAATAACAGACATGAGAAAGAAGGTTTTCTTTCAAGCTGTGAAGGATTTGATTTTTACTTCTGCTAATTCTTCCCTACTTTGGCAACACTCTGATAATTTCTTGCTTTCTTTTTTTTTTTTTTTTTTTTTTCACTTTTCATTAAACCTCTCACTGTTGTGTGGATCAGGGAGCTCAAAAGGTGGGTGAAATTTTTGCTCCAGGCTCTCAACATGTAAGATATGTTAGTGTGTGTGGGTATACATGCCTTCATCTGCACAGATGAGTCATTCTTACTCTTGCTCATGTTATTTCCGGCAAGGGGAAGTGGGATGGTTTAATCCAAGGTAGGGGAATGCAGCACCCAAGCCTCCTGGCATGGGAAGATGGCATGCAGGGTGGGTTTTCTGTCTCAGTGGATGTGGCTGGAAGGGAAACCTGCTACTGCCTTCCTTATGGAGTGTTGGGCAAAACAGCCCTATGCCTCGGCTGGGTCCGAAAGTGGTGTGTCTCATCTCTGTTCCCTCACTTTCCACGTGTCACTGTGGGCAGAGGCAAGACTCAGAGAGGAAACCACAAGTGGTCTGGGCTGATGAGTCTCAGCAAACAGCAGAATGGGCTCCAGGTGCAGCTGGTTTTCTTTCTGAAGAACCTGGTGCATTGCTGTCTCCCTTCCTCCTGGGAAAAGGTCACCTCCTTGCACATTTGCCAGGACATGCTACTTTCTCCTGCCTCATCTCCCCTTCCTCTTCCATCACCTTCTTGAGTAGAGACTGACCTTCTCTGTTACCTTGTTGTCCCTTCTCATTAAACCTATCTGATGGATGGCAGATTTAGGACTGGCAAAAAGGTGCATGCCCAATAAAAACTGACCCAGATTGTCACCCATGATTTGTATTGAACTCAGATGGGACCATTCCTGAGGCTCTCGGTGTTTTAATTCAGTATAACATGAATTATTTTTAATCATCTCACTCCTTCTGGATCCTGGCTGGGGACAGTACTGTCTATATTACCATATATTAAAATGGAACTGAGGTTGAAAATACACATCAGCAAAGCAGGCTGTTCCTGGGGTAATTTATGGCTTATCCCATAGCATAGACCAGTGAAAACCATCCAAGAAGGTGTATCCTGTGGAGAAGGTGAGCCTGAGTCTGGAGGATAAAAGAGTGCAGAGAGAACTTGGACAAACTTTTTAGGCCAAGATCCAATTGTGCAAGCACTGTGGACTCAGAGAAGAGGAACAAGGCTGGGATCTGGCCCGGACCTTTGGTTGTCACTCATCTCTCATGCCTGGCAAGGGAAAGAGAGGTGCTCCTGGTGGAGCTGGAGGTGATGTGCTGCACTTACAGGGACCTACATTGCAGCCCTGATTTTGTGACACGATCTCTTTGTGTGCAAGTGCCTCTCTGCTTTTGACCTGCATGTAGATTTTGTGTCCCAATGTTGCATGTCACCAACACAGACTATCCTGGTTCTCCAGCAGTACTTCTCTTGCTCCAGAGCATTGCCCTCATTATGACATTTGTTGTGTTTGGAAATCATTGCTCAGCACTGGGGGCAAGTGTATGTCTCCTGTGCAATCTTTTGGGACTCGTGCCTTCTGTGATGCTTTCTGCAAGGAGGCAAAACACAGGTCCCCTTGTCCCCTCCTTGCTCCTTTGGCTAAGGGCTTTGCAAAAGCCATTGGCAAATTAATTTTCCTGTATGTTTCTGGACATCTATTCAGAAGTAACACAAGCAGAGGCATTTCCAAAGAGCTCTCATGCATTAGGGATGCATAAATAAAGTCAGTAAACAGATCCATTGGACTCTGAATGATATTTAATGCAACCCTACTTCATCCCTTTCCAGGAAGATGAGGTTTCCTCTGGGAGTGGTTCGTGGTTATTCCTGTCTGCTGGAAAAAGGTAGCAGGCTGAAGCTTCAGGGCATCAGTACAGGAGCCATCAATAAGATGAGTGGTGCAAAAATAATTAGTTGAGGTTTTAACATGTAACCTCAGTCTGAGGACCAACACCCCAGCCTCATCCCTTGCTGCAGTACTGGGGAGAATTGAGGTCCTCAAGGTGACATGTATGACTTCTCAGGGCTGCTCCAGAGTCAGAATCCACAGGCCTGTGACCAAGAGACCAAAGGTGGTGGGGTGCATTCCTCCTACAGCCTTTCCCAGAGAAGGTCCATTTCTTGATGCCCTAGCTGCAGCACTGGGAGCTGCAATCTGGCTTAAGTGGTCATGGTAGCACTCATGGGAAGGTACCCAAAATACAGGAAATACTGGGACTTGTGCCAGCTTTGCTACCTGCTAGAGAGGTTTACTGGACAGACTAATGGTTCACCTGAGTGAAGGGGGCTTGGCAGGTCACAGTGGTAGGTGCAGAATCTTTGGTACATGGTGACACAGGAAGGCACATAAGGTCAGGAATTTTAAGAAATCCTGATTTTTTTCCCCCAGTGACACTCAAGGAGATTTTCACTACTGTGTAGATGGATATAAATGGCTTTGCAGTTTTTCATGTCATTCTGGAAAGACTAGTTTACTTTCCCTCAACTAGTGGAACCTTTTCCAGGCAAATAGAGAGGACAAAGGAATTTCATTGCGTTCTTTCCAAACAGAATGAGAACATGTCTTCAGAAGACTGATAGAGGAGATAGAGGACCTTGACACAGCGGTCTGATGGAGAGCAGAGATGTCCTGGTGATGTGGTAAGCCATGGCTGTGATTTTTTTCTAGTCTGTGTGAAGGTTAGAGGGAGGTCAATGCACATGGATGTGATAAGGACATTTGTGGTAGTTGTTATGAGCAGCCAGAGAGCCTAAGCTGATGCAACTGCACTAGAGCAGGTAGTAGTGGATGTATAGTGTTCCTGCTCTGAGCCTAGGGCCATGGTAAGAAATGCATATTCTGTGGAGAAGGCCTTTATTAAAATGACCTCACCCATATGTATACATTTTAATCATGTCAGTGAATGCCTACTATGTTTATTTTTAATACAGCCCTTGTTTTGATGTTACAGTTGTGATGGTGTGAATCTAATGACAGTGACTCTTCATCTTAGGCTTCAAGTCCAGAGCTGAAAGTGAAAAGACACTTTGCATTACTTTAAAATACAAAAGAGAATGTCCCTAGGCAAATGAATCCCTCATTTCCATTCTAGACTGTAGTCAGCTGTCTGCTGCCTGGAGTCCAGAGTGCCCAAGTCACTTGGGAGGTCACCTGAGGTCTCTTCTACAGCCAACTGATAGGTGACAGAAAAGCAAACAGACCTTTGGGGGAAAGTTCACTTACACCCTGAACTTCAGTATGACCTCAAGGGTAAAATGCAATCTTTGTGAGCCCAGACTTTTATTTGAGGTGCTATTAATTTCCTCCCTCTTGCCCTGGATAGCTCAAAAAACCATCCCCAAGAGGAAGGCATGTATACCTTAGTACTCAGTTCTAGGGGGGCTTTCCATCAGACACGATGGTGCTGGAGAATCAGTTACAGTAGCAGTTCCCACCAGCTCTTTGTAGCTGAGAGGTGTTTAGAAAAATAGAAGTGAAAGCTGAAAAACGATCAAAAGAGGTGTTGGCACCTAGTCCCTGTGGTGGAACCTCAGGAAGACCAGGGATTTCTGACTTCAGCCTCATCCTCTCTCCCAAAACGGTGGCGTTGTCATGGGTCTGCAGAGATCTGGCATTTTTGTAATGCACAAAGTGTGCTTGTGATAGACAGGCAAGGCAGAGAGCCCAAGGCAAGCTGCCAGCCTTCCCTTCACTTTGAACGCCCTTGGCTGTCCCGAGACTCATTCCAAAACATTTAAATTGCTTAAGTGTGCAGCGATGTGTTTTAATTAATGCAGAAGAAGGGGGCAGTAAAATACAGGTCCCTTCAGTACTAATTTGGCCTCGTGGTTGAGGCTCAGGTGCTAGAAAGGCAGGAGTGCCTGGATCTGCCTCTGGCTCACTGCAGCATGGGCAGTGCTGCAGCTCCCCTGGCCTCGGTGGGGCTGAGGGTGCTGAGTTGCCTTTGCCAGCTCCCTGGGACACAAGGTAACATGGGAAAGGTGAGTATCATACACAAATATTCACGACATTTCAGTGCTCTGTCTAGGAAACGAGCTCTGCAAAATAAACATTAGGTTTATTATTAAACAGTAGAAGCTGGAGATGGAAGCCATCCAGTGACACACTTTGTGAAAACTTTTAGTTAAGTGGCAGAGTTTCTTCCAGAGTCTTCTCTCCAAAGTGTGGCAAGTGATAGGATCATATGAAGAGATTGCTGTTCTCGTGTTGCAGGTGGGGAACATGACCCTTCCACAGCTGCACAACTAGCCCAGGAAATGTGCCATCAAATTAGGGCTTCACCTACACTGTCAGAAGACTCACACCAGTACTTTACCCCCAAACCATCTTTAATTAAAAAAACCAAAACCACTAGTGCCTATGTGTAGTCCTAGAGGGTTTGTTTCTAGGTCCAGTATTTTCCCTGTACGTAAAGTAGAACACTTTCTGGATCATAGTTAGTGTGATAGAGATCAGAAGATTTTGCATTTTCAATGACACCTGAATTATCAGGGATTGCACAGTGACTCATGAAAGTAGCCTAGATTCAGCATAACCAACCACAATTTTTTAACAGAGTGAAAAGTATCTTTACTTGAACATATGGATGTAATGTCCATTGCAATGGCAGTGATACTTACTTCCAAGAGACACTGATACTTTAAGCAATGGCTCAGCCTGCAAAGCAATCAGAACTTCTGGTACTAGCTGGCCTGGCCAGCCAATGACCCTACTGCATCTGGAAATGAAAGGTCAAAGTCTCAGCCAGGCAGCAATAACCTACGACAACTTTGTGAGAGATTTCTCTTTAGAATGCCACCTTAACTGGATCTTCTAAGCTCTTCAGATCCCTAGGATCTGAATGGCAGCTAGTGATAGCCTTGATTTTGTAAAAGTTTTTTTATTGGGGAAATTTAACCAGCACCTGCAATTAGTCAGTATGAATCTTACCAGAATGGTCAGTTTCTTAATTTAATGAGCATTCAATTAGTGATTCATTTCAAAGTAGAATTTCATTACACTGTTGCAGAAAGAAGAAATGACAGAGAGGGACAAAGAGAATGAGGAAATAGATGTTTTAGGCTTAAAACAGAGTATAGGTTCCTGGAAGTACACTTTCAGCCTGGCTCAAGTCAAGGGAGGAGTCCATGTGTGCAGCTGTCTTCTCTTTTCCCTGCAAGGTTGTCCTGGCATCATGTCGTCAGGTCAAAGCTCCACAAGTTCTGCCTAACACCACATCCCAGGCTGCACTATACTCTAGAGCCATGCAGGGAACATTCTCTGTGCATTTCCTTGTTACATGAAAGCATTAACAGGTTAAATGCTTCATAGAAACATAATGATAATGATTAATGCATTCCTGTCCATGCTCTGGCCATTCTTCTGACATAATCTAACTTTCTTCAAGACTATAAATCCTTCTTTCATGCCAATGGGAATTGGATCCTGCAGTTTGACTGAAGCCAGGAGGAGAAGAAAGTGTTGCACCTCTCACAAGATGAAATCCACCCATTCTTCACCAAGTATATGCCTTCCAGAGTAATAAAAGCAGTGGAGCAACTGAGCCTGTAAATAGGAGACGAAGCTGAGAAATGAGAAAGCATTCACTGCCCGGGAAAAAAAACTGGCAAAGCTCATGGTGGTGAAACCAAATGGAAATGTTGCAAACTTTCGCCTAGAATAAACAATTTGAATCAGCTGGAAGCACTTTCCATCGCACTGGTTCCCAGGAATGGGGTTGCATCATTTTCTTGACACAAGACTGCCAAAATCTGTAGTGACATACTAGAATTCTGCTGATTAGCCAAGTTCTTGGCACACTTGCAGGGCCAGAGATTTATATTTATTGTTACTTTTCTGGTAAGAATTGCTGGTAGATTAAAAATGAGAGGCAGACAACACGAATACCTACTTATTTGGGTGGAGGAGACTTTGGCTTTAGGGTAGAATACTGTGCTGCATTACGTGGCAGCTTTCTTTTGGAGGACCTTAGACATGAAATACCATTATTAACCTTCCAGCACAGTCTGTGGCAGATGAGACATGCTCCATTTCTCAGATGGTCAAAAGCTGGCCAGAGATATTAAGTACTGAATGCTCTCAGATTTCCTTAAGTCAAGTCTGACTTGCTTCTTCACAGTTCTGAGGACTCTGGTCCATGTTTTTATTCAAGCCTTTCAAAGCTGCCTGTAGTCCGTGCAATCAGTAGGTGCTGTGGTTGAAGAGATAGAAACACACTAGGATTAGAGCTTAGGAGCTCTGCCTTTCTGGCTGCTTTGCTCTATATTTTGAGTTATGTTTGGAAGCAGGGACACCATCCCATGGTGTTTCCATTTCAGAATTATCCTACCATGAGAAACTCCTTCTTTTCTTTTCTCTACAAATGTCATCTTTCATTTCATGTCTGTTCTTCAAGCACTGCCTAACCCATCTGTCTCATTCTCGCTGCTCGCTGCTCTTGGTACACACAAGCCAGGCTCTGGAGTACCTCCTTCACCCACCTCATCTTTACCAGTTCTCCTAGAGTACCTACTTCTTCTTTTCACCCTTCACTGGCTGAGCCAGCATCCTCCTGTTGTTCAAGACAGCCTTTCTACACGCTTCCTTTTTCTCTGAAACTCTAACAATGCAAGGAGTATGAGCCCAGAAAAAAATTAAATAGCAATGGGAAATTTAGCTTAGCTTTTTCTTCAGTGTGGCTTCCTTTGGGAATCCTGTTCATAATTTCTTGCCATTTGCAACAGCATCTCAGGAATTAGGATGCAATGCAATACATTTGGGACTAAGTTTGAAGCCAGATGTATACAGGCATACTGGAGTGGAGGGGAAGGAAACAGGGAAAGTTCAGACATAACTGGACATTCAGCAAGGTCTTGCAAAGCCACCTGGTAGCATTGTGTTCTAGGGAGCTGTCTGAAAGCAGAGATTTATCTGGATCAGAAACTTCCATCCAAACACACTCGAACTTTGAGAAGGGTCAAGTCCAGATTGGTTCCAGCTGGACTCCAGATTCTGATAAGAAAGTTCCTCCCCCAGGCCTTGAGAGCAACTGAATCCTCAGGAAACCTCTACACTGGCCTCTCCAGGGTCTCCCAATTTTTTTACCCAGTTACTAGGTCATGCTCCTGCAGGAGGAGACCAACCCACTTTGGGATTGTTTGTTTCTCTATCCAGGGACGTTTTTTTCTCTTCAGCTTCAGGGAGCTCTGCGAAGAAATTTTTCAGGAGGGGAGGAGATTCAGCATGACTCAGTGGCATTTGAGAAACAGGGGAGACAAATGAGCAGATCCTAGAGGTACTTCCTTTTTAAATAGCTCAGAGATTAGTAATGCTATGCCATACCTGTAAATAGTTCACATGAATGCCAACAAGTGCTCTGGAAAGCTGCACTTCACTACCCCTTGTTTTCAAAGAACGTTGGTGATTTTTCAGCAACCACCCACTAAAGCCAAGAGAAAATAAAAAGATCCCTGACCTTTCACTGCACTGATTTCCTAATAATTTGGACACCTTTAATCCTTCCCTCAATCCACAGGGCATGGTTGTGTAACACAGCCACAGTCCAGGAAGGGCCTGGCACAAGAGGAGTGCTGGACCTGGAACATCCTCGTTGCACTAAACAGAAGAGGGTTGCAAAGAGGAAGGCATGTCTAGGGGCTTAGCACAGAGTCAACCACACTTCTGCAGTGTTTGGGGTATCAGTCAGTGCATGGAAGGTTTTTGCTTGTCACCAAAACGGCCACGCAGGATGGCCAGACAAGTTGGGCAGCGAACGTGTGCACATTAATATTTGCTGTCACTGAGGTTGCAAAACAAAAGCAGACAGATCATTTCAGGACTTGGCCTCCTTATCTCCACCTACCCACAGCCTATAAAGTTGCATAAGAAAGCAGGACTGAATAGGAAGAAATTTGAGCTGGAAACCTGAAGAGAAATGAAGCAGATGCAGCAAACACCAAATGGCAAAGCTCCTCCAGAATGGGATTTGATGGTAAAGGCAAAATAGTTCTGAGCTTGTCTCAAACCCTGACTTCAGGTCCTACCCAACTTAGGCCAAAAGAAGTTAAAATTAAGGAGACTTCTTTTGTGGTTTGTCAGATACTCTGTGATTATGGATGCTGAAAAGGCTCATTGTCCCAAAAGACTCCAGGATGTGCACCCTCATGGAAAACTTCCTTGTTTAAAACTTATAATTCCAATATGCAAAAGCTTAATGACCAAGTAAAAGAGGAAGATGCTTCCATCATGGTGACAAAAGGGTTAATCATCTCTCTGTGCTCCTGACAGGGCCACAGGAAAGGCCATGCAGTCCCAGCCTTCTTCTAGGACAATCCCTGCAGAAGGTGTCCCTGCAGGAACCTGGCATGCAGAAGAAGAGACAAAGTAGCTCCAAAGTGATATAAATATGTTGTAAATCTGACTTTATTTTTTAAAATTGAAGACGTTTTTGTTGTGGAGACATGAGGAGCTCAGTAACTTATCAGTTCAGGGGACAAGCGGATCACTGGTGTCTTGCCAGGTAAGCAGCAAATAACATTTAGGTCATTGCAAACCGTTCTCCTTGGGCTCCATCTGTCAGATAAGCACTGTATCACTGGCAAGATGCTTGTGATGACGAACTCTCCTTCAGTTGAGAAAAACTGAATGAGAACCTGAGATGCCCTCCCTAGACCATTCTGCTGTTGGTTGGTTCATCTCTTACTAGCTCAGGTCAAAACAAACTGAATGAAGAAGGAATGTCTCTATCATGACATGTCAGACCTATGGAGCCAACTGAATCCCAAGTGCAGAGTCTGCTAGGGACCATGGGGGTGGTTCTTGCTCCAAATGACCCATGGCTGATTATGTGTGAGTGACTGTGGCCAGATGAGTTGTCCTCTGCTGCATTCTCTGGGAACAGTCTGCCGGAGACAAGCATGGCTCACAGCTTCACCTCAACTGGCAGGTCCTGCTTAGTGGCCACTCAAATACGGTGCTGTCAAGGAAGAGGCACACCACCTAAGAGTGCTGTAGATTAAGAAGGGATTAAAAGAAAAGCTGTGATTCAGAGGAATGGCATCATGGAAAACATCAAGGAAAATGAGATGGAATGTGCATTCCTTAGCAGATTGCTTTATTTATGGCTACTGGACACTGCTGCTGAGCCAAATCTTGAATTTATTTGGTGCCTTGGATCTCCTCATTAAGAACACATTATCAAATTATTATTTGTTGCAATTTGCTATGATCATCTGCTGAGCTGGTTTTACTTTTGCTCTGTGTATATGTGTATGATCTTGTAAGAACATACCAGCAATGCATATTTCTAGTCATGCCTTTCAAATGGCATGGCTGATTTTCTCTGAGTTCACTTACTTCTCCATTTCAGCTTCATGCTTCACCTTGCAGGCTGAACCGCAGTGGCTCCAAACCCTTTCCCTCCCAGTTATTAACGTTAAGCTGACAAGCTTTATGCAAGGATTTTCAGGTGTCTTTATAAAGCTCATGTTGGCTGCAAGGTGTTCCCAGGAGGCTGCAGATCCTGGAATCTTCCACCCTGGCAATGTGCCCAGCCCATTGCAACTGCGACCTTACCAAGATCTCAGTACTGGGATTTTGCAGCTGTTCAGAGGTCTCCAGACAGCACAGCAAATGGTTTCTGGTCTCTGAGTCAGCCAGTTGCTTCTATAGATGATGCAGACCCCAACCCTTTAAGGTTTTACCACACTTTCTTACCAGAACCACCTTCAGAGTTGGTCTTCTGTGATGGAAATGAAGCAATAAACAGAGGCCAGTGCCCATACCAGTTGTCTTTAGTTTGCTAATGCCAAGGTTTTGGGCAGCTGGCCTTCAAAGAAGACACACAGAGCTGTCAAGGTAGGGGACATCTGAGATCTCTCAAGCTGATGACTGGATCAGCAACCAGCTCTGCACACCAGCTTGTGTTATACAGTAATCACATTAACCTTCTTCCATGGAAATGAAGTAAGTTATGTGCTGTTTGGGTCCAAACTATATTAGTGTTATGTTTCACAGGATCACTGCAATAGAGCAAAGCCAATGGTGACTGCAGAAGGAGACAAGCAGCTAACCCTGGAGCCCTGCACCCTCATACCCTGCTCTCCTACATATTTGTGTGCTGGAGCTACAGCAGCCCTGGAGTCAGACTCTGGATTGTCCAGTCACATCGACCCATCAGAGTTTATAGGCATCCTCTTTACAGATGTCCTCTATCTTCTGCCCAGATGTGATCACAGTAGGAATATTAAGTCCTCACCAAGGCAACGTAGACATTGCCTTTCAGTGACATACCCATCATCAAACCCTACAGCACGATTTTTCAGTTTGTAAGTTCACAAATACCCCACACAGCCTACACAATGTGTGTGTTACTGTCTGAACCCAGCCCTAGACTCTCCTGGGCTCTTTTGATCTGGGGACAAATCTCTGAGAAGTGCAGTGTCAGCCTTGTGTGTCACTAAATTATAAAGTGAGCAACTGGAGGATGGTTACAGTCAGGTTCATTAGGAAGTTTCACATCTTGCATGAAGCAAGACCAGGAGGCTTGTATCCGCCTTCATGGGTTTATTTTGTTTTGGCTTTTTGCTATGATTTAGACCACTTGGAGCAACCTGGCTGCCAAAGCAGCTGGAATAGGCAACACTTAGGACATGCAGGGAAAGAGGGAGTGCTGTTAAACCATCTCAGCAGCCATGATACTGTCCTGACCCCACCCTGCGCTCAGCAGTTTGTAGTCCTTTCTTCTGCCAGAGGAACTCACAAGATGAAAAGCAGCACTGCAGGGAAAGTTCTGTGGTGACACCTCTCTTGACTGACCTCTCCTGCAAGGTTCAGTGCCCCCTGGGGAGCAGCAGTCTGGGCTGAGGCACTGGATATGCACTCATGAGCCTTCAGCAAGTGGCATCTCACAGAAACTGAGGTCTGGAGTGGAGGATGCTGAAAGGTCCATCCTTCATATATTGGACCTTCACTTTGTCCCTCTTCAAGAAAATTACTCTTACTATGAGCTACTCCTCATGATAGAGGAATCTAAATAATCCCTCTAATTAGCTTTCTGACAAAATCAGGCTACTGGCTTCCCTTCCAGCACACAGGCTAACACCTGGAGGGTTGGGTGCAGAGGTTTCAAGGAAAGATAAGATGTTGCTCTGCCAATCAGAAACACTACAAATAGCATTTGCTCTGCTTTTGTGGGGCTTTTATCTATTTCACATCCCTTCCTGTGACTTTTCACCAGACCTTTTTGTGGATGGAAGGCACCTGGCAATGGGTCTCTAGGCTGCCATCCACAGACCAGGAAAAGCACATGCACACACCTGCCTTCAGCCAGATGAAAATCAAACATGTCATCTATTGCCAAAGAAGGTTTCCTCAGTACCAGGATAACTAAAACTTCCTTAAGATATGCAGGAGTGCAAAATGAAAATCACTGCCCAGAATCACTGCATTCAAAGTAGGGAAATATCCCTTTAAAGAAACCCATTGGCAATATAACTAAAGGCCCTAAGGCCAAACTGATCTTCAACATAACTCCTCTGAATCAGGAGGAATACACCAGGGATTAAGTTTGGCCTGATAGTGAAAACCACAGGCAAGTGAGAATGATTTCCAGAATCAAACTGGAAAATGTAGTTAGATTTTGCCCTCAAAGAAATAATTTTCTTAATAATAATAGATAAAATGAAATGCTTGTCAAAATTATTACAAGCATATAAGGATGAGCCAATCAACACTGTATGAATTATTTCCTCCTGCAGCTGTATTTCTGGTTCATTCTTAAGATATTCTTCCTTAATTACAAAGCTTGCACCATCCTACTGGCTCCTCTAGATTTACTACCTGCCCTATTCATTCGTGGCTTGCTAGAGCCACAGGCTGTGTGGTTTTGGTGTTAATCCCAGGTTTGCCAATGGGATTTTGGTGACATTTTTTCCCCAGTATCTTCAAATTCCATCTCTGCTGGTACATCAAAATGTGAACTTACCCTTGAGCAATATTAAAGGTAAAGTGTTTTGGTTTATGTTCCTGGTTTAGGCCCTTTGCCCTCAATTTAATGCCTTGCAAGCATTACCAAGCAAGGGTGCCAGTTAGCACCAAGACAAAACTTTCTCAGAAGCAGCACTTTCTTCCTGAGAGAGGAGGATGAATGACCAGAGAATGAATGTCTCTCAAAGCTCTGTTCAAAATTCATCTGTTGTGTTTAATTTGTTCTGAGCAAGTCCTAAACACATATTTGGAAACAAAGAGTGGAAAACTCATCTGTAGCTATTCACAAAAAACCCCAAAAACTAAACAGGAGCAACTTGCTGGTGTGCTAAAAAGATCAGTACCAATAAACCTCTCTGAAACAGTCAAGTTGTTTCACTTACAGTACTGAAAAGGCAAAAAAGAGAAAAGTCAGAGGCTTTTTTTTGAATGTTTTATCAATTTGATATTGGTTACTAAGAAATTTTAAGGTTTTTCATTTCCTTTCTCACACTCTCATACTTTCTAAGAGGCAGAGACCTTTTAAATTATTTTTTTCTCTTGTATTTGTAGTTCTCAGTCCTAAAATTCATAGCTGCAAGAGAATGCTGGAGTCTCCCTACTGAGTCCCAACACTTCAGGGATCCTGAACTATCACTCCCTCACCTCTGTGTTTAACTCATGTTTGGCAAAGAACAACTTGATCTCAATCAGGTCTCCTAGGAGGGAAGCCAGGCTGGATTTGATGGCATCACGGAATGTGGAATCAATCCTGACCCTGGAATTCATCCCAAAGAAGAAGCATCTTCACTGATAAAATGCATACTGCATTTTTACTTGAAATTACCAGGCTGTAGTTGGCCAAACATGAGCCTTCCCTGGGGTTAAAGAGTTTTTTCCTAGCACAGTTTCTTACTGAAGCTGCTCACACATCTATTGACATAATCTGTCACTACATTTTGGGAAGAATTTACAGGTTAAACTCTTATAGTCTCTCAACTGCTTTTTTTCTTAAAACTCAAAGACCAACAAAGGGGAAAAAGATCACCTGTGGAACCAGAAATGGTCCGTGCTTCAGTAAGTAGCTCCTCTCTTCATCCATCCAGAGCTCATATCAGCTCTGTTTCACTGCAATATCACACTGGAAACTCAGGCTGAGCTGTCTGTCCCCTCTGACCTCAGTACCCTTTCCCAACTCACTGCTGTGCTTTCCAGGATAGGGGGTTTTCCCTCCGCACTTGATGGCTACATCCCTGACTCCTGGGCACTGGGCTCTGGCTGCTTGAGTTCACACTCCGTCTGCATCAGCCCAGACACCCAAATCTCTCCACACTGCTGCCCTCATCTCTTCATTAGCTATCACTCTGCCTCCCTGGTGTCATCTGCAGCTTTTGGGAGTGTTTGTTGTGTATCACCTTCTAATGACTGAAAAAAGCATTGATAATTATTGGATGTCCTGTCATTCCCCAAGGCTTTCCACTGAGGACATGCCCTGAGTGACTCCCCAGGGACCACTCATTTGAAAGATCTTTAATCGTACTGCTCCTTCAAGCCAGGTATAGCACATGATATTAATATCATATACTCTTGTTCATTAAGAGAAAATGCTAAGATAACCATCTCACCAAGATATTTCCCATCCGTAGATTCATTTTTCCCAATCAAACTTTCAACCTGCCTGAAACACAATAGGATTTGTCTGAAAGGCCTGATTTTCATTTAAAAAGGCTAAATTGACTGCTGTAATTAATAGTCATAGCTTTTTACTCCACTCAGTTCAGTTCCCTAAGAGTTTTTTCATTATGTTCTCCAGCACTGGTTTCATCCTACTGTATAGTGCAGCTTTGCTTTAAAGACTTGTGATGCCCTTATGAGTTTGAAGGTGCTGGGCTGTGCTGGGAGATGTTCGGGATGGGGTGCCCAGTGCCTTCAGAAGACAATAGACTCTTGGGAAGTTCTTAGGGTTGAGTATCTGCTCTTCCACCATCCCATTAGTCTGAAACTGGTAGAAATGTTCTAGTGTGATGCAGCTACTGTTTGCATGCAGAAGTGGGGGAGCCTGTGCTAAGAATAGCATGGGAATTTTTCTTTCTCCTTTTTTTAACCACTTTTACCCCTCGTTAAGTGCTTTCATACCCAGCCTCAGGCAGGATTTATTTTTGAATGTCCATTTTTAGCTACCATTTCTTAAAGAATATAAAAAAAAGAAAAGAGTCTGCTGAGCTTATTTTTAAAGAAGAAACCACATACAGGCATGGCCTGTCACAGTTTGTTCATTTCTCAGTATCCCTCAAGATCCTCCCTGCTGTGATACTGGCATCTTGCTCCATCCTCTTACCTACAGTTATACAACAGCATCAGGGTGGTGGCTTTTCTGCTTTCTAGGTTGGAGCACAAAAAGCAATGATCTCACAAAATTACCCACATGGGGAGCAGCTCACTTCAGAGCAACCCACCTGAACCCACCTGAATTTGTTGCACTGTTTCATTAGCTAGTTTTTGTGTTCAGAAATGAGTGTAAAGAAAGCTGGAGAAATGTGTCTTAAGGACATGCCTGCCAGCATTCAAACACACAGGTTCTATTCCCAGCTCTCATTTGATTATCCTTGCTCTTAATTTTCCTTTCCAGATCCCCTGATAATGCAGACTGGCAGCCTTTCTTCTTGAATTTGTAAGCATTTCCTAAGCAGTGTTTAGTTTAGGGACCAGACAAAGATGCACACCAAAAAGGATGGGACATGGTGGGTTTGTGGTCAAAGCACAAGTCTCTGAATCAGGAAGTGATCAGAATCAAGAGACAAGTCCAAGCCACAAAACCCAGTTCTGCATCTGCTCCTGTGCCAAGCTCCAACTGCCCTGAAGCTTAGATTGATTTGGACTGTGTAGATGTCATCTCTTCCTCTGGGTTCCTTGGGATTCCACAAAGCAAGTGCATCTTAAAGACATTTCCAGGTGTGCCAGACTGCAAAGAGAGCTCAGTGCAAAACCAACCAACCAAAGAGCTTCCCAGCAGTATAGGAATTTGGAAGCTGTGGACACCAGCTGGCTCAGAGGTGCTATGAGAACTCTCCCATCCTGTCTCCCAAGGCGTGTTGTGCATGCACAGCTGGAGGGCAGTGGCCAGAAATCTGGTGTCATCCCTCTTCTCTAAGCTATCTGTGCACATCAAGCTAGAAATATCCACAAGAAGCAATAACAAATTCCCTACCCACTGAACAGCACCACAAAAGATGTGCAGTATCTGATTCCCATATGGCAATGTTAAAAACAGAAGGCAACATGTCTGGGAAAGTACCTGAGGCATACCTGAACAATAGAAATAATAGAGATGTAAGCAGAAGATAGATCCTTTCTTTTTTTTTCTGATCTGTGCATGTCTTGTGATCACTTAAAAAACAAACAAATGCATTTTCTTTTTCCTTAAGAAGAAAGCAGACAGACTGAATAGAAGTACAGTCAGACTGCTAGAGTGAAGGAGTTGGAATAGGTGAAAGGTTGGTAACTTGACTAATGTGCCAGGCTTGTCTGCTCCTGATGAAAAGTCTCTTCCAACCTAGGTGACAACGATTCTATGTCTGTGTTGTGTGTCACATGAGCACATAATTCCTTAGATTCTCTCAGTATTTATTCAGATACCAGCAGACTGAGAGCATTTCTACCTTGCCAGTGGCTTGAAGGATTGTTGTTAAGGGTTATCGTCCTCCAACTAGTCTGCCAGGAATGCTCAGGAGCATGAAGCTTGGGGTAGATTTTTTTGCATTTTTACTTTTGGCCCAATTAGGATGAGATTTAAAGGGCTAATGTGAGGAAGAAGGGACTGCCTCATCTCACGCACTCCAGGAGACAAACATCCTGTAGAATCCAAAGATGGTGAATGTTTTCAGGACACCTATCTAGACATCAGTGAGATGGTGATACCACCCGGATGAGCAGCAGGCAGCTTCATGCAAGCATACCGGCTTCTGTCTCTCCAGTCTCACCCCACCTGCATTTGTTCCTCCTTTGCCTGATGGCACATCTCCCCCACACAGTGGCATGTAAAATCTAATCTCTACTGAAAGCTCTGCAGGGCAGGAACTCACACATTCAGATCCAAATAGGCTACTCATGCCTTTTTAATTTCACTGCATCAGAATAACAACAGCAAGGAAATAAAATCACAGCCAAAGAATGAAGTCGGGTGCAGTGAAACAGGTCCCTTCTCTGTTTTACCAGCCCCATTCACACCACCCTACTGATAGCAGGAAGTCTTCTAGTCACAGCCAGCAAATCTTTTCCAACTAAGCTTCACAAAATGCTCCTAGCCACCAAGGGTTGCCAGATGATGATGATGTCCACTATTTCCAAAGCCATGTGGACTAGACCACCCCTGGGAAGCATTCCAGAGGTGGTGGGGGAGGCCCTCTGCACTGGCTCAGGGTCTGGGAAGAGTGAACCCAGGGGTTGGTGCACTCCTACATGCATCTGCACCCCAGGCTGGCACTGTGCTGATGGCAGCCATCAATCCTGCTGCCACCTGGATGACAGTTCTTGCACAAGAGCTGTGCCATTACATAAGGCCAGGGCTGTTTACAACTTCCCACCCAGCGCACACCCGCCATGTGTTCATCAGGATGGTTCATTGTCAGTTCTGGAGTAAACAAATGCAACTTCATCAGAAAACATGGGAGCCACACCTCTTTACTCCAGGTGTGTGTTTTGGCCCACTATCTGTTTCTCCATAGTGATTAGTGACTGGTATTTAAGACCATTTCTTAACAAGAGTTGGGATAGGTGCCTTATCTCCTCATTAGCTTGGTAACATTAATTAAGGTTATTTCAACGGACATGGTGCCATAGCTGATGTGTGTTATCAGTGGCAACAGCCTTCCAGGGTTTGGCCTCATGGCACCAGTGAGGCACCAGTTAGCATCCTGCCCAAGGTGGAGACCTGCGCTTTCCCCATGCTGCCACCAAGAGCCCACCCTGCTGTAAATGCAGAAATCCCCTCAAAAGTCCATGCTCTTTCACCAGTCCCTGTATACCAGCTCAAGAACCAGCTCTGAGTGAGGTACAGGGAGCTAACATGGAGTTTTAATAGGACAAACAAGGGCATGGGTTCTCTATCCTTGGTATTTCCACCCCAAGAGCAGTGGTCTCCATAGGTCCCTTATCTAGCACGGCTGCTCATTCAGCTGACCCTGCGTTTTTAACTGAGAAAATTAGCATGTAACCAAGAAATGTGGTGGCAAGAGCCAGCAGAGCTATAAGGAACTGAGTGACTATGGATTTAAACCACACGCATCATGAGACCCATGGATCTATGAATTTTGAGGCTTTGGAATTGAAGAGTCAGTGTGTTTCTCCTGTCCCACTCACACAATGCACTTTGATGTGGCAAAAGAGCATAAAGACCTTTTGAAATCTTTCTTCTTTCACCTCTTTTACTCCAGGAGTACAGTTAAGTCAATCACAGCCTTGGGTAAAGTCCTGCCCTGGTTCCATGTAGAAGTCCCAATATATCTTGAAGACTCAGCACTCTTTAAATATATGTCACCAGTAGCATGTGCTGCCCAGAAGAGGTTTCAAAAAGTGGTCCTTCAATGCACTTTTAGTTGTTTTCCTTGGTTGTTTGAGGTCACTGTTCCCCTGCCCTTGTTAATAAAGATGTGATTAATGACTTTTGGCAAAGGTACTGCCTGAAAGAGCCAATGCTTTAGGAAAAGCAAAACCAGTTTTCAGGTACTTTCTTTAAGGTTCATCTTAGAGACACGCAAATAAATTTCAAAGCATTTACAAAACACGCTGAGGCATCCCCCTCACACACACACACCTCACCCTGTCTCCACCCCTCTGCAGACACTTCTTCATTCATAACCTGCCTAATTATATTCTGTCTACCTGGAAGAAAATTCTCGCTGTGCCTTCGTCTGGAAAGGCACCCCCTCCTCACGGCGCCAGCACTGAGCAGTTAGCACAGGCTTCCCAGGGTGGCCGTGTGGCAGTAATGGCTTTGTGATTACTCTCCCCAGACTCAGCAGTTCTCAAGACTCCTGAGTGAAGCCCCCAAGTCCCTCATTAAATAAATCACAGTGGTAGGGGAAGAAAATAAAAGAAAACAAAAAATTGAAACAGCTTTCTCTGCAAACACTGGGCTCACATTTTGAAGCCTGTCTCTGCAAAAAGAGAACCTCAAAATCCCAGTGCTTAAAAGCAAGATGGTAGAAGCTGATATTCCCACAGCCTGGCCCAGAGCACCAGAGCAGGGATTTAGGGGAAAGCATAAAAAATCAGGGTGTTTATGAGAAGTGTGATAGCAAATGTAACTGTTTAAGCAGTGCTGCCTCTGCTGAGGACCCATTTCTAGGCAGGTCCCACTTCTCTCAATGACTTCATGAGGATTAGCTTTCCCATTCAGTTGGTTTCAATCTTCAGGTTGATGTGGTCTGATCTGCACCATGGGGGTCTGCTTTTGAGGAGGCCAGAAAGGATGTATGAAAGAGAGTAACTACAACATGGGAAGAGGGATAGGGATAGAGATAGGAATAGGGGTACAGATGCTGGTGCTGATGTAGATGTGGTTGCAGATGCTCTGGGCCAATCATCCTGCCTGAAGGCTCATACAAGAGATGTCAAATCCATGCCATGAATTATCCCCCCAAGAATTAGGATCAAAGCAGTGGAATTTGCATCTCACCGCAGGAGGTTGCAAGACCCATGTGCCACTAGTGTAAAAACATGTGTCCTTAGACCTTCACACTTACCTTCATCCTGGTGGAGCTGAGGTCTGAGGATGCGAGCTGATCTGAGCAAGTATAGTGTGGGCTAGGGCTTGCTCCCATCTGCTGGATAGAGAGATGAGGATGGCTTTGAGGTGCATCAGTCCAGACACAGGCATACTGTGTATCTCAGACTGTTCCATGCCAGGGAACTGTTGTGCAGCACAGTATGGGGAAGAAGTGGCCACACTGTGAAATGTGCTGGATCACCAGTACACAGTGCTTGGCAGAACTCATGTTTTTCCAGCTGCAGGAAACTGTACTAGAGAGACTGAGTTTGAATGAACCTCTGACATTTTATATTCAGTGGAAAGAAAGGCTTGGGAACTCCCGTGTGAGCTTGTTTCCAAAGCAAGATGTAAATCTTTAAATTAGGAGGACACTCAGGCTAAGGGCTTACACAGAAATTACCATTGCTGGACACTTTCCCCTGCAGGCAGCAAGGTGGCTTAACCCTCTGGAAAGCAGGAGATGTGTCTGCAGGTGCTTGCCACTGAATTCCTGATCTGGCCCAGTCCACACAGATGGAGAACTGACAGCACTTGCAATAAGATCCTGGTCTATGTGCTGAAGCTTCCCCAAAATTGCTGTGGGTGGCTCTAATTATAACCTGTGTCCTACCGCCTCCCCTTTCTGTGAGTAGGAAGGAGCTGAGCTTTCTTGTTACTCTAGCTGTCTGCCCGTTACCAGGTTGAGATTGTTGGTGGGATAAGGGCTTTACATTTGTTTGTAGTACTGATGTCCTACTTGGCAACACGTGCCTCATTCCTTCAACCCTACAAAGGGAAGAGCCCCGAGCAAAGCAGGTTTGCAGCTGGCTTAGCAACAACTCTGCTCTGCATTCCTGTAAATTTCCAGGTTCAAGTGCAGTTTGCTTTTCTTTGTTGCCAAGCCAAGTGGACATCCCAGGCCTCCTCATCCCACTGTCCAGCCTTTGGGATGGCTGATGGGATATGACAGAAGCAGCAGCTCTGGAAGCGGGAGCGGTGCTGCAGCAGAATGAATGGTTCAGGGATGCAGATGGTTCAGTGATGCAGATGAAGGTGACCGAGAGCTGCACCATCCGCCCACCTCCAGGGTTCCAAAGCAGAAGGGAAGCTTGCTCTTGAGGTCTGAGGTGAAGAAGTAAATACAGGTAAGGATTCAAGTCCCCAGGGTTAGTCTTAGTTATTTGGCAGTCCAGTCGATGGATACCTTCAACCTTGGATATGACTACTCTTTCCTTTCTATCACGTGTCTCGTTCTTGGGTTTCCATTACTTTGCTTCACATGAGGTTGGTGTTTCTTCATTGTTTTCTCCTGTGCATGATGACATGAGCAGGAAGGAAATGAGGAAACTACAGAAACTGTTCTTCATGCTGAGGGAAGGTGCTTTACATTCTCCTGAGCCTGACCCCACCTTTTGCTGCTGGGCCCACAAGCACATTCTCTGCTGTGCATGGCATGGACCAGAGCATCCTCACCCCTGTTTGAGCAATGGTGACCAAGCAAGAATAAAGGGCTGTCCTCATTCCCACTTGAAGCTGCAGGAGTTTCACACGTGATGCGATTGGGGAAGGACTGGGCCCCTGGTTACACTACATAAACAGAAGGATTTGATT
Organism: Turnix velox; assembly: GCA_013400935.1. Taxonomy (NCBI): domain Eukaryota; kingdom Metazoa; phylum Chordata; class Aves; order Charadriiformes; family Turnicidae; genus Turnix; species Turnix velox. The sequence goes on from VZTY01015494.1 coordinate 56,250, forward strand.
TCAGGCAGATGGATATCAACTTATTCTGAATTTTTTCCCTGATTTCATTACTGAGGTGATTTGTGTTACGAGGAAAACTTGTTCTTAAGCTGTCATTATTTACCTGAAATGCATCCGCACTCTGAAGTAGGCTCTGGAAACACAGGCAGAATGAAATTGCCGATAAAGCAGAGGTGGAGTGGCTTTTTCTGAGGTTTCAGACTGTTTGGTTCCCTTTACACCAAAATGCAAAAATAATGCCCTAAATTTAAACACTCACTAGGTTCTGGTTTGGTTTTTTTTTTTTTTTTTTTTGCATTCATGACTTGAGAATTAATTCAGTTGTAACAAAAAATGCAACTGACACATTTGGCATGCAAAGCAGCCATTGTTTTTGCCAGAGGGTTTCATGTGCACGTGTGTTTGTGTTTGTGTTTAAAACAGCTCAAAAGCCTTCACGGAAGGCTTGTGCAGTGGAAACGTTGGCTTTCACTGCCTAGAAGCAAGCACTCATTTGTGGTCCTAAGTACCCTACCTGGTCATCCAGGTCCCGCCCTAAGGATCCACCCAGCTGTATCCAGTGGCAAAGACTTGACGTTGTACAAGAACAGCCCCAAACTGTTAACTGAAATAATTTAACAACTATATTTTCTGGTTGGTGGTTCGTGTCCACACCTTGTTTTGCTGCTCTGCTTTCTTCCCAAGTGAATGGTGAATGGTGTGATAAAAGCAGCAGCAGCAGCAGCAGTGGCTCAGTGCAGAACTCCTAAAAAAAGGTGCTTATTTCCACCACGGTGCTTAATTCATTGTTCCTGCTGCTTGTCCTGTCGGCTGCCTGCTCAGGAAAGCCATGTTTCCAGCAGCCAGGAGCTCCTGCCTGATCCCCACTTCTCTGCCACCTGTTTCCTAAGCTCATACATTTCATCTCCAGTGACTCCTTCTCCCTCTTTGTCCAAAGGGGGAGGATTTTATTTCTTTCACAGGGGTCTGGTGGGGACTTTTAAAACCTTTGAAAGCTGCATACAGTTTCTCAGATGGCAACAGAGAAATGTGCGGGTATAACTGATGTGAGACAAAAGGATGCTGTCTTGCTAGCTCTCATGATTCCGGCTCTCCCAAACTGCAACAAATTTCACCACCTTACATCTTTTGAACACAGGAGAGTTAACTGGAATTCCCTTGTGCACTCTACTTGAGTGAAAATGCTGGCAAGCACTGGTGTAATAATATTTATTTCTAAATTGCTTTGTACAGTCTTGGGATGAATGGGATCTTGCAGAGGTGGAGGTTTGCTTTCCACCTCACTATAATTCCCCGGTGCTGCTCCTTTTGCTCCCAGAGAGGGGACAGATGGGAAGAAACTCCTGTGGGCCCTGGGTGCTGTTTTCTCTCCAGCCAGGATCTCTGTCTCCCTCTCCTGCCTCCTGGGGCAGGGGGCTTTGGACTTGTATTGAAAGGCAAGAGATGAATCAGTCTCCAAACTCAGAGTCTGTGTTGTCTGGCTTCCTGAAAGCAAGTATTGAATTACACAGCCCAGTTTTGTCGGGGCATTTTTTTTTGTTTGTTGGTTTTTTGGGTTTGGTTTATTTTTTTTTTAATTTGCTCACCAGATTCAGAACTGAAAACTTCAATTCATTTCACTGAAGATCTTGTTCTCATCTCAGATCAGTAATTGCTAACACTGGATTTCTATCCACTGAATCAGCTGTCCCAGCTACTATTGGAATGAAGGTACTTGCTCTGTGATGTGAGAAGGGGTTTGTCATTCAGAAAGCAAAGAGAAAAGCTACCCTAGAGACTTTCTACACAGCTTGATTTCCCTTCTTGGAGACATTAACCCTGAAGTCTTGCAGTCTTGTGCTGAGGTGGGAGAGGGGAGGGTTGACAGTGGGGAACATGGGAAAGTTCTACTTGAGCACAGATTTCAAATCCTGAGCCACACCATCTCATCAGCAAATGGCTCTCATAGTCTTTAACCATGTCAGTTTGAGATCTACTCATCATATCACAGGTTCAAGTTACCACCCATTTCCATAACATCATGTCACTTTGGCTGTGTTGAGAACACTAGAAAAGGATGAGGACCACAGGACAGTGGTTGTGGGAAGGCACTCCATCATGTTCTGGTCTTGCTGTGATATGTCACATAGAAACACTGCTGCCCCAAGCCCCAGAAACACAAATTCTGTGTATCTGTTCTCATACCTTTCAGAGCTGAACCAAAGTCCACTGAGATCAATGGAGTTTTCACACTGACCACAGTGAATTTTTGATTCAATTTTCTCAGGTGAAGGTGTTTGGAAACAAGCTGAAAACTATCAACCGGGAAATCTGTTTCAGTCATCCCCTTTTATGGTAGATGCTTTGGAAATTATTATGTGCTATGTAAAAAAACGTGGCTTTCTTAATTTTTTCAGGCTAATTCTCTGAAAATCCAAAGCTTTTTTACACCATTCAGGCTGTGCAAAAGCGATTAATGCACACAGAAATGAAGTTACAACTGATTTGCCTTTGTTCTACCAGAATCATAGAAAGCAGAAAAGCTTGCTTTTTGTACTTGTGTGTTGGTCAATAGTGTTTTAATTTGACTACTGCAGTTAATGTAATAGAACGAGCAAACAGAGCAGTTCCCCAGGGGAGATGAAAAGCTGCCTTTATTCAAGTATAATTTATCCCCCTTTTCAGAAAGGAATGAGCCCCACAGGTGTAAACACCTCTATAGGGTTACTATTCCAAGTACAGTAGGGAATATTCCTGCTTTCCCACAACCAGACACAGGGCTACAATAAATGCTGAGGCCCACATCGATGAGGAGCTCCTTGCTCTTCTTTGTGGGATGAGATCAAAAGAAGGAAGTGGGACAGATGATTCAACTCAGACAAAAATCTCATTTGTGATGGCCCTGACAAACTTCTTCTAACCTTCTATTTGCTGCAATTTCATGTTATTTGCTACACACTTGAAAGGCCTCCAGCTGACATCAGTGGGCTTGAGTCTACCTTCAACTGCTTCAGTCTTCTCATCCACAACTCCAATTCAAGCCTTGGAAATGCCAAGCAGCTCCTTAGACAAAAATGGGTTGTTGCATGTAGATTGATGTTGGCCCCTCTAAAAGGCCACTGCAAAACTCTTGAACAGAGTGCATTAGCTAGGACCAAGCAAGCCTGGGTACAAAGCAAATAGAGACCACAGTCTGCATTCTTCCAACAGAAGGAGGGCTCTATTTCCTCTTCCCAGAGACCTCACAGTTTCCCTGCTTCCATGGATGTTTCAGGACAGACTCACTGCCTATTTGAATCTCATGAAGGGCAGTTAAAATGATGCTCTTATTCCTCACCACAACATCTCCATTCTTAGGGAAGCAACATTGATGCCAAAAGGCTTCTGTACTACTGGGAATTGAGCTGGACACCAAAATCAACCTCCCTGTGTGCCCTTAGCCTGAATAAGCATTTATGGCTGGCTTCAGCCTGCAGGTATATGTGACATGGTTAAAGTTAGATGCCTGCTCCTGTTCCCCATCAAGAAACAGATATTCACCATGCAAACCATGATGCTACCCAGTCTAAACAGCTCAAAATAAAAGTACCATCTACTAACAATGAGAAGAATTTGTCTGGCATAAATTAGTAGGCAAATAATCCTGTATCTCAGATATACTTCAGAAAATGATGACCTATTTCTGGATGACTTATCACACCCACATGTAGTAAAATTCCTTCAATAAATCTGTTGTGATTAATTATTTCAACACTGCTATTATTATTTATTATTATTATTACCTACTGTGGCCACCTTAAATGTTCTGAGACAAGATGAAAGTACTGAAACTTCTAATGCCTCCCTGCAGAGTTGCTATTCTAGGAGTGAAAGAGAGAATAATGGATCAGTTTTTAGTAAAACCCATGCTTTATGTAAAGCATCTGATTCAAAACCTATTTTCTATATAGCCTTTTCTTGCAGACTGAAATAGTAGGCTGTATTCAAGCCAGACTTTGAGCTCAGTGAAAAGGAAACACTAATAAAAATCACGACTCAAACACTCTTGCATCATTTCATTCCATTTGTTTTATTAGTGAGACACAGCTCAGGCCCTGTTCCACCACACAGTGAAAGGAAGCTCAGCAAATCAGAAAGGACAGAAGGCCAGCTTCAGGCTTAGCCACCTGATGTACCACAGTCGAACCCAAGGAGTGGAATTTGGTCCAGATCAAAGTCCATGGGGACTTTACCATCAGCTTCCACAGGTACAAGTTTCAATGCAGGGACCACTTCAAGAGCCCTGCAGAAAGGAGTATATTTCTGTTTGTGAAACAGGCTTCAAGTTCTTCCAAGCACAGTCCCTCTTTCCCCCTTTGCACCCAACCCAAGTGGTGGAGAGCTAATACACAGCAGGTTCTGGGCAAAATCCATTTTCCCCTTCTTTGCACATGGATGTAGGGATTTCCTCCTCTTCAAACCACCCCCACAAAGTTCATGTCATCTTTCCTGGCTGCCCCAAGGGTCTTTGTTCTACTTGCGTGACTTTTGTGTCATATCTTTGCAGCTTCTGAAAAGTATTTCAAACATTACTGCCCAGGAGGCTTTTGGTTAACAGGCCATCATCATTTGGGAGATATGAAGCTAGGAGGCAAACCCTACGTGCAGTGAGCATGCACACATGGTCATGCTGGCAGATCTGAAGTGGCATGAGCAGACGTCTCTGCAGAAATCATTATCCCACTCTTGTTTCTATGATCTCTAAGCAGCTTCCCATTTTCTATACACGAAAGGAAATATTTTAAGGTATTGGGGAAGTGTTGACAAGAACTCAACCTAGAGTCCTTGCAGCAGAAGATAGAATAAGTTTCTCATTTTGGCTAAACCCCATTATTTGGTCTGGTTCTGTTTCACATGTGAACAGTGTCATGGTACTGGAGCTGCACAGCTCCAGGGAGGGCTGACACCATGCTACGCCATGGAGCAGTGATGTGAGATATTACATCTCAGAAGAAGGAAGCCTGACACTGACCACTCATGCAAAAAGGTTCCTCTTTTACAAAACCAAAGCCAACACCTGAGAAACTGCGCAGTATATGGAAAAGATGCTTGACTGCAATGCCTAATAAAATACGGATCAGTGTAGTTGTTTCTTATGCTGCTGAAGTATATCAGAAGCAACAGAGAGATCCTAAGTATTGTATTGCCACTGCACCCTTCAGTGGCTACAGCTCTTAGCTTATCTTTATTTCCATGCTGAGAACACCAGGCAAGTTGATTTATTTTCTCTGCTGATTTCAGTATCAGAGGAGATATGCATATCCCAGGATCTGAGGCATAGGGTACAGCAGATGAGCTCAATGCATGCTTAGCCAAAGCCTGCTCTTGACTCACATTGACTTACCTGCATGTTTGCTCAGTGAAGCTCCTCAGAGCATTTGTGAGCTGGCAGCCACCAAGGGTCTTAGGATGTGGGAGCAGTGATTTGCTGACGTGGCCCAGCGAAGCCACAATTGCACTGTTCATTTCCTACTCCCCTTGCTTGAAGTCTTCTGTGAGACACTCAGCAAGTGTTGCTCCCAATCAAGAAATGTGTGTGATCATCAGATTTAGAAGGAAGATTGGTTTCATATTATTTGCCTTCTGGTTCTGAAGCTCTATGGAAGACATGTTTTCAAGCTTTCTCTTCAACCACAAGATTTAGAAACTTAATTTTCTATCTTTAAAAAAAAAAAAAAAGAAAGATAAGATTCTCATGTAATCACCTGCCTCCAGCAACTGGGTTCTTAAAACACAGGACCAAATATGGTTTGAAGTGGAAACAATGAATGATCAGCTTTACTCACATGAGTATTCCCTTTGAAGACTGTCTATACTCACCCACAAATTTATATGTATATGTGAAAGAAAGCTTGCAGAATCACAACATGAATAAAATATAAAACTTACCCTGGAAATACAATCTTGCCTGAACTTTTTGCTTCATTGTTTGAGGAAGTACCCTTTTTCCTAAACTAAACATATTTCTAATTGTTTTTTCCTCTCCTTTGTAAAAATACGTGCTTAGATACAGACGTCCTGTAAAGCCCTACTGTTTTAAGTCTTTCCTTATATGTTTCAGTAAATATTAAGAAAGCTTAAGGCAGTAACAAAAGTTTATGACTTTTTGAAAGAGCTTGCTCCTTTTCCTCCCACATTATGATTTTTTTTTAAAAAAGTCACATAACCTACATCTTTATCTGCTCCACTCTGAAGGTTTCTATTTATAGTTTTTGGTTATGAATGTTTTTTCCTATGAAAAGGTCAGACCTTGCACATATACAATGGTGGAAAGCCCTGCTTATTAAGAAGCAGGCAGATGGATTTGTTAAAAAGAGCTCATTTCATAATGCAGCTGCTGTGAAAGGAGGCTGCTTTAGCAGAAACATCCTCATGCTGCTTTATGAGAAAAACAGGTAAAGGAGTCCTGTTTTGTGGCTAAGTAATTGTTCCTTTCCCAGCCTCCATCCTCACACACACGACATGTTCTGCACCTCTATTCACACGCTTTGTCCTACACCCATGCAAACACATATGTGCAAGCATACACAGACACTCACACTCACCTGCCCCTTTTTTTCCCACCCTCACTGCCCTGGAAAGGCTGGAGGAAGTGACAGCACATGATTTCAACATCTCCTACATGGACCGTGGACTGCTACCCAGGGCTCACCCAACACCAGCAGCACTCAGTTTCTCCCATCTAAAGGAGATAGGGAATTCCTTTTGTAACTGCTGGAGATCTGGGGTAGACTGAGAGGTCCTGACCCTGGAGATGGGGTCTGCAGACCAAGTCCTCACCTGGCCAAGGTGGTTCCTGTTCAGAGTGACCTTGATAGTGTGAGCGTTGATGTCCTTCCCCAGCACCCAGAGGAGATGCAATGAACATTATAGGGTGTTGCTTTGCAGGATAGGATCTCACAGGGTTTTAGGTCTTGGCAACAGAATAACAGGACTCTACAATCACTTGCATGATGAATACAAGACAAGCCCTCCCTCAGTCAATGGTATTAAAAAAGAGACATCTTTGTTCTAGCCCCAAGCTGAAGGAATTTTGATAAGCTGAAGGAAAACCACTTCATCCCAAAAGCTTTTCTCTCCCTCCTTCCTCCTTTCTGAAGCACCTTAAGCACTCCCCACACCTGCAGCACCCTGGGGTTCTGGAAACAGCATTCATAGCTTCGTATTTCCTAAAGGCCTGTGTCATTAAGGAAGTCCTCTCCTGTGCTTCACAAAATCATATGCAAAACTCACAAATCTTTTAAATTAAACCATGAAAGTAGTCACTGATTCCTGGTTACTTGGTACAAAAATGGTCCCCATGCTGTGACAAATCTCTTGTGCTTTAAAGGAGCAGCCTGTGCAGGACAGGATGGGATTTCAATTCCAGCGGACCAGTTTGCAGCATGTTCACTCTGAGAGGCTTTATCTTCTCTGGCTGCTGCTCAGCAGCTCTCCCAAACTTGTCTCCAGGATTTTAAATTCAGAGGTCTGCCAGTGAGGAAATAATTTATCTTACTAGCTTTTCCACCACTACCTGTCATGTCAATCCTGTGAGGCAAAAGGGAGATAGATTCACCCAAACCCACC